>QKWP01000261.1:263611-392586 GCA_003550325.1 Gigaspora rosea
AATATAAAGAATATAATAGTTTATTTTTTTTGTTTTCATTTTTTAATTTTTTTTGGTTTCGTTTTTTTGGATTTATTTTTTTTGTCATTTTTTTTTATTTATAATACTATATAATATATGTAATATTTAAAATATAATATATAATAAAATAAATAAAATTTTATATTAAATAGCGAAAACTTGTGAATATTGTATATTTAATAAATTAAAATATTATATAATAATAATAAATAAAAAAAATTTATAATTAAATTGCGAAAACATGTGAAAACTTGTGAAAACCTGTAAAATGTTCAAAAAGCATGATTATGTGAATATAATAATTATTAATTGATATTATATCAGATATTTTATCGATATATATCGATTAATATCGATATATATTGATTATTATCAATATATATCGATTATTATTACTATCGATAGTAATCGGCAGGGGGGTATGGGTATCGATATATATCCTACTAGTTAGTAATCGATATATATCTATATATAAAATTTGCTAATGTTTTTGTACCTTTTGAAATTGGTATTGAGATGCATATTTTGTAAATAGATATACCCAAAGGACTATTAAAACCCATTTTATTCTCTATCAACACCCAACAAAATTATTTTTAGCTGCTTAAATAGTAATCCTCACCTTATCCCTGTAAAATTAATGCTGCCCTTCTTCAAGCTTATACCCATATACCCTTCTCCCAAACCTACTCTTGATTTTGTAAAAAATGCTTTTGACCTATATATTGAAGGCCCTACCCAGTCTACTTACTCCCTTATGGTCAAAACAAATAACTAATACCTTGGGAAACCTTTCTCCTGTCTTATTTCTCCAGGACAACAATTACAATTTTGAATTTAGCATTACCCATCTATATATACTGTTATACCTGATATTGCTATAGGTCACATGTCGATTAATGACCATCATACACGTGATTACAAAGCATAGCACAAATTTAAAGATTCTAAAGAATCTAAAATATCTAATAGATCTAATAAATCTAGCATTTATATCATTTATTTTATTTATTTTATAACTATTAAATCTATCATACCTATCAGTTATATTATATCAAGCATAACTAATCAATAGAATCGATATATTATAACTGATAGATATGATCGTTATTTTTATATATTATCTGACATGTGTAAATATCACCAATATTCCTACCGGAATGCCGATAGTTCTCTACAACTCAATTAAATAAATAAACTATTAGTGTCTTCATACACTAAATAACAAAAACCCTATACTCGTGTCTTCATACACGTGTATAATCATTTGTGATCGTTAAGTGATTTAACGATATTGCTCACGTGATTACTGCGATGGTTCTCACGTTACATAGTGTTAGTAAAAGTAGTTATAGTTTAGACAAACTGATACGACTATCTGTATCTTCATATACATTTAGCCGTTTGCCTCTTTCATAAAAGCAAATCACATAAAAACCTCTATATACGCTCACGTGTAATTTACTAAGCACGTGAGGCTTTCAATTATTTTAAGCCCCAGTTTCACTAAACCGTTTAGAGGTGGTTTGAGTGTAACAATACCTTAGGACCAGATAACCTAGCTGGACCTTCCTATCCTTCGACTTTACCTCCCTACGATGAGACACTTACTCAAATCCGATTTCCTCCTCGAATTACAATACCCTCCTCACCTTTTACTGAAATCTCTCTACTTCTCGCCATAATGCTCAAATAGATGCGATCAATAATTTATTTTATTATTAATTTGTTATAATCAAACTTGAGCTACTCGATTATTTTTTAAACTCAAATATACGATCATTGGAAAATTATTTGCAAGCAAATTTGCCTGAATCAGTGTTTCGTTTAAGAGATAATAATAAAGACTCGAATAACCAGAATAAATTCAAATAAATTAAATCGCTCAAATTGCCTTAGTAACTTACATTTGTGCCCCATGCAAAGTTCACAAATATCAATTATGTCATCAAATTGAATAAGTGTCGTTTAATGTTAGATATCATATTCCGAAATTTTAATCCAACAGATATAAATGTCACAATCTGGATGCATTTGGTTGGTGCAGGGGTTATCTTCACTAAACTAAGGTGAAAATAATTAAAATTAGATAAAATTGATACTGGCCAAAAGATTATAGGGATGTTCATTATTATTTAATTAAGTTGTACTCTCAAAAACAGTTTTGATTACAAATTTGAGGAAAGCAGATCCGTTAAGGGATAAAAACAAATATATTTTATATTCTAATTAACAAAAGAAAAACTATTTATTAATATAAGTTATGCATGCATAAAGTTAGAACAAACTTTACACAATTCAAGCCATGGCAATTTTGATTTAACAAATTCAATCACAATATAGTAGTACTTTTAGTTCAAATTAATTAGGTAAGATTACTAGACTAAATTGCTTGCAATTAATTTAATTTATTTATGCACATATTGATGGATTTCATTCTTTCAATCATACAAACAGGAGTAATTATGATTTTCAATTTCATTTCTTAACCTATCTGCAACACAGATTTAGATTCATATATGTTATATTGTACATGTTGATAGCTAAATTATATGAGGTTATTCCTGGTTTTATTACAAAAATAATTAATAAACAAAATTACAAACTCCAACATATGCTGGAGACATGAGTATCTTGCTAGTTAGTAGAAATGCAATTAACACTGTTTCTATGAGTTTCATCGTTTCGTGTTTTGAGCTCATGTTGATATAAGATTCTTGGCTTTGTGATGATCTGGCGGTTATCTATGGATCTTCTTTCCTTCGGTTTATTGTGCTGGTTGGTCATATCATGTAGTTAGTCATCAAAGAGGTCAATTTATTCAAATGTTATAAGAAACTTTTATGAAAATGTATCTGTTATTGTAGATAGAACTTGAGTGTGGGTGCCGGTTCGATGAACGTGTATGTATTTAAGTAAGATGTTGATTGAGAGAGAGAATAACGTGTATGTATTTAAGTAAGATGTGATTGAGAGAGAGAATATAGAAATTGCCGATATTCTGAAACAAATCACTTATTGTTGCATCATAGCAATGTCATTTGGTTATATAGATGCCATAATTAAAGAGAGATATAGTTTAAGTTTGGGTGGGAATTTCAAATCATTTACAAATAGGAAATTGCTAAATTATTATCTAAAGTGTTTCCAAATCACATAATTGGCTATCTAAAAAATTGTCAAAAATGTTATTATTGTTATTATCATGAAGTAATATCAAACTTATATTTACCTTGATATTTAGAATCAGGGTATTTCCAAAACACATAATTGGCTAACTAAAAAAAGCGGCAAAATTATTAATATTGTTATTATTATAGAAAAATATCAAACTTATATTTACCTTGATATTTAGAAGCATCGATAAACCTGCTTCTATATATTTGCGTATCTTTGCTTTTTATATTTTGTAATTTTTTATCAGATTCAGATAATTCAGATAAAATTGTTTCATTGATCTGCCATTCTGTAAAAATATCATAAATTTCCGTTGCAGTTGGTCGCTTTTCTGGGTCTAGATTCCAACATTTCTTCATTAAATCTGCATAACACATTGCCGTACTTTCATTTATATACATACATACTTGTAATTGAAAAAAAGGTACAGGTTTGCCATATAAAATTTCCCACATGATTATACCAAACGAATAAATGTCGGATGCTTTTGTGTATAACTTTTCGTTCAAAACTTCCGGAGCAATGTATGGCAAAATTCCAAAAATTCCCTCAGATTTTGATCTTGATGAAACATTTGCTGCTATTGAAAGTCCTAAATCTGCAATATATGCACTTTTAAGTTATTAAGCAGTATATTTCCACTATGTAAATCTCGATGGATAAGATCTTGGGAATGAATTATCTTAAGATCTGCTGCAATACAGTGTAGCAGATTTAATTTGTCTTTCCAATCCATTTGTGCTATAGTATGTAGATTTTTGCGCAAACAGCCCTTTGGAGCATATTTCATGACAAGAATATAATCTTTAGAAACTTTATCTTTTGATATACCAAAACATTTTAAAAAAGTTGGATCTTTAAGACCAATATCACAATATGCTTTTAACTTATTATTAAAAGAAAAAATAATTAAAATGGTTTATATGAAATAATTAATGAATAATATATAATAAAAACATCCAATAAAATTTACCTCTCTTATAAATTCTTCATGATGATTATTTGATTCATGAAGTAGTTTAAGTGCGACTATTCTCTTTAAATTTTGCCTTTTATCAGGCCATTCAGCACGATATACGGTTGAAAATCCACCTTTTCCAATCTCTCTAATATTTTTAAATTCATCGTAAGAAATCCATGACAAATGATTGTTATTTTCGATCAATATTTTTTTAATATCATTTTCGACTTCAAGACTTTTATATGTCCATTCATTTGAGGCTGATAAATAAATACCAAATTTAGTCAATTTAAGATTATAAGATTATAAATGGTATTCAATAATAATTATTATGACAAATGATACCTGATACTGAATTATTTACCCTAATAGGTGGTTGTAAATTATAAACGAATAAATATTAATAGAGTAAGCTATTTATATGCTTTGGAAATTTGGACTACTCCGATCAGCAAATAGAGTCCAAAGATCAGATGAAATATGAAATCAAAAGGCAACACAACATCACAATGTCTTTTAAATCAAAAATTTTAACTGATAAGGCTATAAAATTCAATTATTTTAGTTTTCATAATATAAGCTTTAAAATGATCCAGCTACCCGGCTTTTAATTTTAATTTCAAAAATTTATATGCATAAGGCATATAAAATTTTTTTTAAAAAAAATTCATCCGGATAGAAAATATTGTCAAAAAAAAATTTTTTTTTTTTTAAGTTTGTAAAATTTGATTCAGCCAGATTATGAAAACCAATTAATTAAAATTTTGTGATTTAACATGCCATTATTCTATTTAACCCTATAAATCTAGCTCAAACTTAAATATATTGATGGTTTGATTACATATTTCACATGATCTTATGATTTGGTCGGGTTCGTCACACTCGAACAAATAATTTTAAATTAAAAATTTACATTTGATACCAATATTTAGCCTTCTGTAAATTCCTTGCTATTCCAATTCCATTTCGATAACACTCAGCAACTTTCGACATTCCATTAACGTATCCCATCTCTGCAGACTTTTGATAATAAATGAATGCTTTATGTTCATCCTTTTTAACTACAATTCCTTTTTCGTAAAAATAACCAACATTATATGTTCCTTTAACGTCCCCCGATTTAAGAAAATAACTGAATGCCTTAAGTCCGTCCCTTTCAGTCCCAATTCCATCTAGAAAACAACATCCAAGTGAAAATATTCCTTTATCAAGTCCCATATCTGCAGATTTTTTATAATAAATGAATGCTTTATGTTCATCCTTTTCAACACCAATCCCGTCTTTATAACAATTGCCTGCTGCGTGTGCACCACTGGCGTTCCCCATCTCTGCAGATTTTTGATAGTAAATGAATGCCTTTCGTTCATCCTTTTCAACACCAATTCCGTTATTATAGCAGCATCCAATATTATATGTTCCACTAGCATTTCCCATCTCTGCAGCTTTTTGATAATAAATGAATGCCTTATGTTCATTCTTTTCAACGCCAATTCCGCGGAGATAACAATAAGCAACATCATATGCTCCTTTAGCGTCCCCCATCTCTGCATATTTTTGATAATTAATGAATGCCTTATCTTTATCCTTTTTAACCCCGATTCCTTGGTCATAACAAAATCCAACATTATATGTTCCTTTAGAGTCCCCCATCTTTGCTGATTTTTGATAATACATGAATGCCTTACGTTCATCCTTTTCAACTCTAATTCCCAAGAGATAACAATATCCAACATTACATGCTCCATTAGCATGTCCCATCTCTGCAGATTTTTGATAATAAATAAATGCCTTACGTTCATTCTTTTCAATACCAATTCCTTTATCATAATAATATCCAACATTGTAAGTTCCTTTAGCGTCTCCCATCTCTGCAGATTTTTTATAGTAAATGAATGCCTTATGTTCGTCCTTTCCAACTCCAATTCCTTTATCATAACAATATCCAACATTATATGTTCCACCTGGGTCCCCTATCTCAGCTGATTTTTGATAATAAATGAATGCCTCATTTTCGTCCTTTTCAACTCCAATTCCCTTTTCATAACAATATCCGGTTTTACATGTTCCACCAGCATCTCCCATCTCGGCTGATTTTTGATAATAAATGAATGCCTTATGTTCGTCCTTTTCAACTCCAAATCCTTTTTCATAACAATATCCAGTATTACGTGTTCCACCAGCATCTCCCATCTGTGCAGATTTCTGATAATAAATGAATGCCTTACGTTCATCCTTTTCAACCCCAATTCCATTTTTATAACAACTTCCAACATTATTTGTTCCAGTAGCATGTCCCATCTCTGCAGATTTTTGATAATGAATGAATGCTTTCTGTTCGTCTTTTTCAATTCCAATCCCCTTTTCATAAAAATATCCAACATAACGTGTTCCACAAGCATCTCCCAACACTGCTGATAGTTTATAATAAATAAATGCCTTATATTCATCTTTTTCGACTCCAATACCACGAAGATAACAATATCCAACATTATATGTTCCTTTAGCATCACCCATCTTTGCTGACTGTTTATAATAAACGAATGCTTTATATTCATCCTTTTCAACTCCAATCCCACGAAGATAACAATATCCAACATTATATGTTCCTTCAGCATTTCCCATCTCTGCAGATTTTTGATAATATATGAATGCTTTGTATTTATCTTTTTCAACACCAATTCCATAATGATAACAATATCCAACTGCACGGGTTCCTTCAGCATTCCCCATCTCTGCAGATATTTGATAATGAATGAATGCCTTATATTCATCCTTTTCAACACCAATTCCATTTTCAAAACAGCTGCCAAGCAAAATGTTCCATTAGCGTCACCCATCTCTGTAGATTTTTGATAATAAATGAATGCTTTATATTCATCTTTTTCAACACCAATTCCTTTATCATAAGATACACCAACCATATATGCTCCGACTGCATGACCCATTTCTGCAGATTTTTGATAATAATTAAATGCTTTGTGTTTATCCTTTTCAATACCAATTCCTTCATCATAACAAACACCGACTAAGAATATTCCATCAGAATTACCCATATTGGCAGATTTTTGATAATAGAAGAATGCTTTATTTTCATCTTTTTCAACCCATTTACCATAACGATAACAACTTGCAAGAATAATTTGAAATGTAGGATTAATTTGATTATTTAACCAAAACTTGAAAATATTATCAAACTTTTGATTCTCTTCGATTAGAAATTGATTTATTGTTTCAAGAATTGAACTTGAGTTTTTTCCTTTTAAACTTTCTTCACTATATATATTACATATTTCTTTAATAATTTTATTAAAATAATTTTGTGATTGGTTATCTTTTAAATATGATAGTGTAAAGTCGTTAGTGGTATTTAATGAACTGTCGATTTTTTCTGGCTGCTTAACGATTGACATTTTTATCGTCATTGAATTGCCCAACGTTCCTTTATATTTTTAGATGAATTTCCCGATATGTATTGGATTTTGTAACACCAAACAAACTACGTTGTGAAAGGGTAAATAGTCGCTCAGGTAGAATATTACCAAATACGGGGAACGTCCAAAACCGTGTGCAATCATATAATTTTGATTTTTTTTGCTTAAGGGGTTAGGATTAGTTGATGTGCCATTTATATGATATCTGAATTTTTTTAGTGTACAGTACGTACAGACGTACAGTACGTATAGTTGTATAGTGTGTATAGCATGTGCAATATGTTTGGTATGTGTATGATATATGCAAGGAATAACTTTACTTAGAAAATAAAAGGATGTATGAATAGTTTTATCATTTGCTCTAGAATATTCTAAACTTTTTTTTGCGTACTGTACTATACGCGGCACATCACTAGTTAGGATAAGAGTAAGTCTTATAGTAAGATTGCCTCCCCGCCATTTTATGTTCATGCTCGAGGTAGGTTAAGACACTCTTTTCTTATATTTTTACGGGTTTCGCTTTTTTTTTCCGTTTTTGCTTCGTCGGTGTCGATCAAAATAAACAATTTTATTGGTTCTCTATCTGTGATTGCAGCGGACCCCAAATACGTATGGTCGATGTGATAGATCAATTGAATTTTTTATTTTTATTTATTTATTATTGTTACTAAATCACACCACTGGTGCTCAATACTAAATCACACCACTGGTGTTGCAGTGTAACATGAAGATCAATATCAAAAAAAAATAAACAAAAGTTAAAGTTGATAAATGTTGAGTTCTGCATACTGGTATTGAACACCAGTGGTGTGATTTGGTCAATTTAGTCCTACTGTTATTATTAATAGTTTATTAAAATTTCCATAAGTTTTATAGTCATATGATCATGCTGCTGCATGTTAAAGTTTTTTATTTGTTTCATATTTGTTTCTGTAACACAAATTTTTCTTGTGTAATGCACATGTAAATCAAAATTTATATGTTGTCATATTGATATGATAGAATTAGTACGTAATAAAACAAGATTCGATTTAACCTTTAATGGACCCTAGCATCCCGATCTAAAAAAATGTCGCTTACCAACGTTAGCGTTAGGGTCTGATTATTTTTGGTTTGATTTTACGTTACACCTGATCTTGAAAGTTAATTTGACCAGATAGCGAAATTTTTTAGATTGGTGATGCTAGGGGAAAGTGGGGAACCCAGTGATCATCACATCACGTGAAATCATGCAATTACGTAATTTATTTACTACAAAATTGGCCTAAACTATATGTAGATATTATTGTTCTTGAAACTACCCAAAATTCCGCCAAAAATTGGCCGGAACTAATCCTAATTGTAGGATAATAACTTATGATTTTATTGGGCTAAAAACGTATCATTTCCTATTCTATAGCGCTATTACGCTAATCATGTAGTTTAAGACTCCTAACCTTAACCTAATGCAGATTAACTTGCTGGTAATATTTAAATTTTGATCTGACGTACGAACAACATATTTAACACATTCGAAAAGCATCGTCTCACACATTTATACTTGTTTGGACTGAGCCGGAAAATAGGCAGGAGGTGACTATTAATTTAAGTGACTGATATGTGTTAGCACAGCATGTGACATAGAAATGAATGACTGACCGAGATCGGTCTGGAATGGCCAAGACATCCCGAAAATTATTGCGCTGGGAGTCGCCGCAGGGTTATAGATGTGATCACATGCGCATGGGAATATTTCGGAACGTTAAGAATATTTCGGAAATTTCACAATTTTGGTCCGCATTATGGTTCATGCGGGCCAGAATTCCATGCGCATGAAATTGAAAAAATGGTAATTCACACACTAAGTAGGATTGATAAGCCGGTGGTTTCCCGCTCACCAAAGGCGAGGCGGCTATGAGCAGAGACAAGTCGCAAAGACAAGTGAGCTGAGATGAGAATGTGAGCAGAGAGACGTAGCAAGTAGCAGAGAAATGGCAGGACCACGTGAGCGACAGTTTTTGGTGGGTTGGAAGGGTCAGAAACTTATTACCAAAATTCCAGGTTGGATGCGTCGGGATCTAGGTCGGCGTTTAGTCCTAGTTGTTAGCAGATTCTATAGCAAAATTATCAGCTGGGCATTTTTTACTTAATGAATGGATATGATTTCATTAGTAAAATTTTTTATGATCTTGGGGCAAAATTGATTAATTCCGATCCAGCCGACCATGATTCCGATGCACTACGACGTATTCCGATCGGAATTTTGGTGGCCCGCCTGTATGAGTTCTTATTGTTATCGGGTTCAGTATCGAGGAGTTACGCGTCGTCTACTCTATATTTTATACATACCTTGCCTCCTCACACATATGCTACTGCGTTATTTTCATGTGATTCTCAAAACCTTCAATCATTTTCCCTATTGTAGAATTTGGTGCAACGCTCGATCGTACGTACGTATGGGCAAGAAATTTAAATGCCACATTTATACCTTATAGAGACAAAATATAAACAATGAAATTAAATAAATTTATTGAAGTCGATAATTTAATTTTATTGTGTAACTTGATTATAGGTTACAGATTACGCCAAGCAGATAATCAAGTAGCACATTACGTATCTTAAATTACCGACTTCAATAAAGTGTTTACATGCACATTTTATTGTTGAGTTTTTGTACGTACGTGTGTGGTTGCCTCGATTATAGATCGAATGATCTATCGTCACTTCGCATTAATGCTCCGAACGGGTCGGGTAGAGTCGGTTTATAGGCCAACCAGGTAGTCAAATGAAATGATGATCTCGAACACGCATATTATTTTAGCCAATTAAATTGTAAATTTTTATCATATGAAAAAGATCACATGTTGATTGGCCAATCAAATCATAAATTTTTTATAAAATAAATAAAAAACGAAATTTAATTAAAATTTATAGCTAAAGTTCAAAAAAATGCCGTTAAAAGTTAGTGTTAGATAAGCAAGCATGTCTTTATTAATTTAAATCGGAATTATTGTCTTTTTCATAGTATTTTTTCATTTATTTGCAAAATCTTAATAATCTATAAATGTTTAATTCCGTCTAATTCTACGTTAATCCTATATTTAATCCTACATCTACTCAAATTTTTAATATCTTTTACTATACCAGATACTATCTTACACAACTATCATTCTAATAAAAAACCTCTGCGATTTTAATACATCTTATCTATAAACTTCTTACCGTATTATAAAAGCACCTACAAATTATTAATAAATCGCATAGTTATTAATTAACATTATTCATATACTTTCAATTTTTAAAGGATATACAACCCAATTTTTCTTTCCCCTACATTACCGTTGTCTCGTGGTGGCTCGGGTAGAATATTACAAACGGCCCAAATACATATGGTCAATATGGTAGATCGACTGAATTTGTTTTTTTATTATAAAAGATCGTAAATTAAATTTAATGAATTTAGTGCATTTAGTTATTTAGTATTATAGTGCTGCAGTGATGGTAATGAATATAGTCTTTTACCTTGAAAATAGGGCTCCGGTGTCTCCAAACCAAAATTGAGATTTTTAATTTATGAAACACAAAGCTCATTTTAATAACAGTTAATTTAATATTAAAATGAGTTATGGAAGTTCGGAAATTTTGGCAGAAGATTTGTTAGAATATCTAAAAATTATGATTAATAGCGGATACATATTTTACTATCAATTTTGTACTACCAAAAAATTTGCCTTGCTACGGGACATCATTACGCAATTTAATTTTTATCCAATAATAAAAGTTTTCTAAAATTAGCGGGAATCAAATTTGATTGTTTGGTTACAAATTTTTATTTGTTGTTTACTAAAAAAAAATTCTAGTGACATGGGTCATTTTCAGGGCAAAAACCCCGTATATTGAATTTACGAAATAGTAATTTGTGAATACTGTATATTCATAATGTACTCGTAAGTAAAAATTATAAATTCGCACGTATCTTTTTCTTTACCTATTCATACCCGATTTTGGAAGGTGTTAATCCGAAACTAGTTTCAAATTTTGTTTTAAAAAAGATCAAGCCCTAGAAATCCGAAACTTATGGATTTTGCAAAAAAAAAGTTTTCAGAACATAGACACAATGTATCAAGCATCATTATGATGCAAGCACGACCGGAATAAAATTTCCAACTCAAAATTTTATGAGATACATCTATACTACTATTGTACGCTACAAAAAAGTCGTCCGTGTTTTATATTCCATGTTTTTTCCATAAAAGTTGCATTCACGGAATTTATAACCTTAAATTATGGAGATTATTCGGCCTGTCTAGATTTTGTCGTTCATGTTGCAGATTCACGAAGTTTTGCAAAAAATATTAGGAAAAAATTTTCTACAAATGTTACAATTCGAATATGTCACATGAATTTGAACGTGACATCTAAAAATATAATAACCAATAAAAATTTTGATGAACAAAATAAAAAGTTATATACGTACGTACGTACGTACGTATATATGTACGTATCTGATTTCTAACAATTGACAATGACTAGTAAATGTCAACTTTGTCAAGACATCTTTTCTACTGAAAAGAACTTGTAATTCATGAAAGAACCAGTATCAAAATAACATAATTATATCCCATTGTTATTTACTTATTTAACTGCCATTTGAGCAAATCATGATCTATCAGGATGCATTTATAATTCATATTAAAAAGCATCTTGGTTTTAATTGGCACAAAACAAGTTTCTATTTATGCTTTTCTGGAAAATATATTTTGGTTACCTTTTTTAGAATAAGCCTTTTTCAATATAGTCTATGCAATAAAAAATATTCATGTTCATTTCAGGTGATGCTGGAGAACAAATATTAAAGCAATTAATCAATTATCTGAACATTTGACAAGATCAGAATTTAATTTTGCCAGTCAAAAATATCAATTTATCAGTCAGGGAATATGTCATACTAATTAATAAATAATAATAATAAAAATAATCTAGTTGCCACTAGCTGTAACAGTCACCAGATTGTAAATAATCAACCAGATTGTGTTATGGAATCAAAACAAATGCTAAAGTTAATTGTTATTAGGGTCAGGATTAGTGTTAAATTAGGTTAAGTAGGGTATATTGTATAGTAAATTTTTGCAAATATTTTTAATTATAGTGGAATTAATCTAAAGCCAATATAATTTATATATAGACACCAATTTTTTAGCTGCAGTATAAACTAATTATCCAATAAAAAAAATGCAGAATAGCTTAATACAATTTTAAAATTAATTAATAACATTTAAATTTTTGTTAATAAATTCAAATTTTGTTATGTTTTTTATTTATAATCGCCAAAATTTTTGATTCATATATAAATTTAAATTAATATAATAGTTTAAAAATAAATGATAGTTCAATAATTTAAAAATAAGTTATTAAATTATCAAACTATTTTTTAAATATCTTTTGCTTTTAAAGAGTTATAACAATTTAAAAATTTTTATAATTAAAAGATTATGGCTTTAGGTAAATTCCACTATAGAACACAAAAAGTATTTTATAGGTAAAATTTGTGTTATCACAAATTTATGAAAATTTTTAATATTTTTTTTTACTTTTAGTTACAAATATTATATCTGATTCCATAATATAATTGGTCAATTGCAACCCAGTAACTGTTACTGCTAGCAATAAATAGATTGTTTATTAAAAATTATAATAAAAATATAAAAATTTTAAGTCTAAGATAAGGTGTATCAACTTAAAGAAGTTGTTAAATTATTATCCCAAGTAGCAGGACTAGTCAAATCCTACTAGTGATACTTTGAGAAAATAGACCTGTATTCTAGTAACTGCTTATCAATGATTGGTTGGGTATATTACCTATATAGCCTTGGTTCCACTATCTTGAATAGAAGCTTTCAGATATAGTTGTGTATTGTCATACAAACAAATTCAAGGAACTAAAAAAACAGAAACCCATTTGGCAAGTTCCAAGTAAGAAGGTAACCAAGATCTTTAATAGTGCTACCAAAACTGGAATATCAGAAACCAGAGCTAAAAAACCAGATAACAAGATTCTTAAAGGAAAGGGATTACCAACCTGGCTACAAGAGTTGCACTAAAGAAAGGACCTATACTGCAGAAGTAGGTACTAAGAAAAAAAGAACTATAATAGCATCTAATACCAAATAATTAAAAGTTTTGAATATATTGGTATAAGGACTAGTAGAATAGTTGAATTAAGTACTAGAATTAGGACAAGAGCAGGAGTAACAGTTCAAAAGTATCTCTAACTACAAGTGTTAGTTAATACTATCCCTTAAACCATCTAGCAGGCAAATATGCCCGCTAGAATGTATTTTTTTCATATTTTTTACAATAACTTAAAATTTTATTAAGCATATGTCCTCCTATTTCTAAGCTAAAATAAAAGTTTAAGATATTTTTAATTATTATTAAGTAAAATTTTTAATTTAACTTTAATAGTATTAAAGACATTTAGCTTGAAATATTGCCAATTTTAAAATTTTATTATAAAATTTTCAAAATATTTTTTATAAATTTTTAAATTTTTATATGTTCCCGTCTATAAAAAATTTTTGCTATTATACAAAGTTAAAATTTTATTTATAAAATTATAAAATTTTAATAATTAAAGTTATTTTTTAAACCAAATTCTACCATTTGAATCAAAATTATATGGGACTTATGCTTAGAATTTTAAAAAGTTTGTCAATAAATAAAAATAAAATTTTGTATTCTTTTAAAAAAAAATTGATTTTTAAAAGTTTTACTATAAAGACAACTTTATTTTTTTTCTTATAATTTAAAAATAAATATTACTATTTTATAATCCTTATTTTTAAATATTAATATATATAATTTTTTTAAAATATTTTAAATTTTGATGAAAATAGATCAAAAACAACAATTTTAATATTTTAGCAGCTAAATATGCCCGCTAACTGCTGATGATTTAAGGGATAGCACAAGTTACCAAGTGTAGATAAATACCTAGTGGAACAGGTAATGTTCTACCAAGTCTTCTGTAAAAATAGGCCAAATTGTACCTTCAAGTGCATTGAAAAAGTTCTAAAGGTCAAAAAGAAAAAAACTTAGAGGTCTAAACTAACTAATATACCATAAATACTCTTGTGAATTAGTTAAGATCAGTCAAAAAATAGAAGATTAGAACGTTTAAATAGACAAATCCTATATTTGGGTTGCAGATATAGTAGCTGGTATAGAACCTTCAGATGAACTACTTAAATTAGATACTAAAGTGTATATATAGATAGCTGTACTCTTATCTATGTGTAATTTACAATGAGTAAAATAAATAAATCCTATGCTCCAAGCAGGCACTTTGAAATCAAAAAAAATTTAAAATAATTTTTACTTACATATTAACTTTTTTCAAATTTGGAATTAAACATATTAAGAATACTATAGTCAGTCCCTAAATGCAACCTCTTTAAATGCATAACCTCTCTAAATGCATGGCTTGATTTGGTCCCAACTCATATGTTACATATAGATTTTTACCTTTCTAAATGCAATACCTCTTTAAATACAAGGTTTTTTATCAGCCCTTTGCTATGCATTTAGAGTGCAGTGCTCTAACTATAATGTAAAATAATTTAAATTACTTTTTTAAAATTTTGTAAATTTTTTTAATAAAATTTTTTAAAAAAAACTTTCTGATTTTAAAATTATAATTATATATAAAATTTTATTGAACAAAATTTACTTAGACAATAAAATAAATTAAATACTAGTTCGTAAGTGAGCGACAGTAATTTTATAGAAATTTTTATATTAATATATAATCTACAGCTACTACAAAGTAAAGTTTATTTTTTACTAAGTTAACCTTCTTTTTACCTTTAATAAAAGTTGTAGTACTAGTTTTTATGAATCTAATGATAGTAAGTTTGTTAAAATTAACTTGGTAATTCTTAAAATATTTTAGCTTTTTTCCTGTATTTATATAGAATTTCTTTAAATTTTTAAAGAAATTTTATATAAATACAAAAAAAAATGCTAAAATATTTCAAGAATTACTAAGTTAATTTTAACAAACTTACCATCATTAAATTCATAAAAACTAGTACTCAACTTTTATTAAAGGTAAAAAGAAGGATAACTTAGTAAAAAATTAGCTTTACTTTGTAACAGCTGTAAATTACATATTAATATAAAAATTTATATTAAAATTTTACTAAATTTTACTATAATACTACTATGATGCTACTGTCGATTACTTGCAGACTAGTACTTAACTTGGTAAAAAAATAATTTCTATAGAGTAAAGTAAAAAATTACAGTTTTTTATATACAGTAAAATTCACCTAAAGCTATCACCTTTTAGTTCTAAAAATTTTAAATTGTTATAACTCTTTAAAAGCAAAAGATATTTAATTCGTGATTCTTTTGTAAACAATAGTACTGACATAGTAAAAGTCGGGGGAATCTAATATAAGTTTTATAATAGAGCTGAATCCAGCTTCACCCACAAGGTAGGTCATCTTTTTTTCAAGATAACCTTGCTTGGAGCTCTAATAAAAGTTATAGAGCTGATGTTTGTGGTTCTAATAGTAGTAAGATCGGTAAAATTGGCCTGGTGGTTGTTGAGATACCCTAGCCTTTCTCTTTATAATCATATAAAATTTCTTTAAAAAATTTTAAAGAAACCTTATATGATTGTAAGAAAAAAAGCTAAGGTATCTCAACAACCACCAGATCAATTTTACTGATTTTACTACTATTAGAACCACAAAAATCAGCTCTATAACTTTTATTAGAGCTCCAAGAAAGGTTATCTTGAAAAAAAGATGACCTACCTTGTGGGTGAAGCTGGATTCAGCTCTATTATAAAACTTATATTAGATTCCCCCCATCTTTTACTATGATAGTACTATTGTTTACAAAAGAATCACGAATTAAAATTTTTTAATAATTTATAGCTTATTGTTTAAATTAATAATTTTTTAAATATCTTTTATTTTTAAATTATTATATTAATTTAAATTTATATATAATTTAAAAATTTTAGTGTTATTAAAAAAAATAACAAAATTTGAATTTATTAACAAAAATTTAAATGTTATAATTAATTTTAAAATTGTATTAAGTTTTACTGCATTTTTGTTGGATAATTAGATTACACTTAGCTAAAAAATTAGCATCTATTTATAAATTATGTTGGCTTTAGGTAAATTTTACTATACAACTTTTTTACTAAGCCAATCTATTTTGGGCACCTAAGTAATATTGTTTCGCATAAAATTTTATAATAATAATAAAAAAAAACTATTTTTTAATATAGATACAAATCATCCAACTCTTCTTATAGATTTTTAAAATTTTCTTTTTTTAAAATTATAATCAAATTTTCTTTAAATTTTATTACATATACTATATTTATATTTCTAATTAAGCCTTTACAATTTAACACTTTCTCCAAATAGATATAATTTTAGCTATTTATTTTACTTATACTAAATTATAATTAATTTTTTAAAATAACTTAATAAAACAAACTATTCAGCTATTTTTAATATTTTATTAAATTAATCTAATATCTAAAGGAAATCTGCAAAATTTATAAGTAAATGTTACTATTGACAGAAATGTACAAAGCTATATCTAAACTATTTTTTACTAAAATGATTGATTTTGTTAGTAAGCAAATAAAATTAGCCCAGTAGTTCTTGAAATATTCTCAAAACATGTTTTACTTGTATATAAATTTTTTTAAAAATAGTATACTTTTTTAAAAAAATATTTATATTAGCAAAATGTTTTTTAAGAATATTTCAAGAAGCATTGGACCAATTTTACTACTTTTATACTATTAGATGCATTTTGATAAAAGCTGCAACTTTTACTTAACTAACAAAATCAATTGTTTTAGTAAAAAGGTTTAGATATAACATTTGTATTTTTCTGCCAATAGTAAAATTTACTTATAAAATTTTACAGATCCTTTGCAGTTGACAAATAAATTATTATTTAAATAAACTTAATTTACTCAAAAATTTACTTAAATATATTTCTTAAATTGTAGAGGTTTTCAACTAAATTTGTTTATATAATTACTATAAATATATTTCTGCTTTATTTTTTTAATTATTTAAAATATTTAAATAAAATTTGGTATAATAATATATAAAAATAAAATTATATTCATATTAGCAGATCGGTGTAATTGGGCCTTTTTTCAATAAACTGTTATACAAAAATTTGCTCCTAAGTAATGTTTAAAAACTAACAAACAAAGTACTTGTTACAACTAACAAAAGTGCCTTTTTGATGCCTGACAAGTTAAAAAACCAATAAAACTTAATAAAAGAGCTATGCTAAGCTGTAGAAAGAAGTACTTTTATCATTTGTTGAAATATTCAGGTGTTTTAGGATGGGTTGGGCATTGAGAAATGGGTTGGTAACTATCAAGGGTAATTTGGAAGCTAATTTTCAAAAAAATGGCCTTTTTAATATACTTTTGACTTATAATTAAATACATGAATTTCGTAATTTTCTATGTACTTAATTATAAATACAAAGCTGGTTAAAAAGGCTGTTTTTTTGAAAATTCACTTTGTAATAAATTTTCATGTAAAATTTTTTTGATAATCCTCGATCATGATTGGTTGAGCTGACATGTTATGCCGATCTGCTGATATGTTTTGTATTATTTGTATTTAACTCATCAATATAATTATTTAAATAAGTTTTATTACAAACAGATCAAAACTTATTAAGTTGTTCAAATTTTTTTCAAACTTCTTTTAAGTACTCTATTGCCAAAACCAAGCTAATTTCAAACCAATTATTAGTTAGTTTTAGAAATCTTATTCTTTTTATTACTTCAAATTTTATTTTTATTAATATTATTTAATATTATACTAATTTTGTATTATTTATACTAATTATAGCACTTTTCATATTATAAAATCAAAAATAATATACATGATAAAAAAATTTAAAAAAAGCATCTGTTTTATAAAAAATTGTTATTTCTCAAAAACCAATACATTAATACTTTAATAAAAATTTTATTGGGCAATTTTGTAATATTAATAAATAACTTTTAACTAATTCTAATATTAATAAACTTTAAAGAATTTTTGCTTTACTACAAATCTAGTATATAATTATTTAGTAACTAATTACAACTAATTACCAAATAATTACAAATTAGTATCTATTCTAAATTTATACTAAATTTATACAATTTTACTACCAATTTTGCTATATCTTGTATAGCAAGCTATATTTAGCTATAATAAATACATGCTATTCTAGTTATACTGACATTTGGATATAATGATATCATAGTAAAATTTTTCTGTGCCAATATTTTTTTAAAAATTTAATATCAAATATCAGTATTTCACTGTATTGACATTTTGAATTTTTTTGCTAATAACTTAAAAAATTAATATACCAAAGTGATATATATACTATAGCTATAAAATACAATATATGTATATATAGATTATACAAATAGTTCAATATTATATAACCAAAATAAATCTTACTAGAAAGTGCTTTTTGATCTTATTATTTTTATATTTGTTACAATACAAGTTTTTTTTATTATTTATATACAAAGAACTAACAATATCTTTATTGAATATACCAATATCCAATACTCACGACTTAACCACTTCTCTTAATTTTTTTTGTAATTAAAACTTTTAATTTTTTAAACCCAATTTTTAAAAATTTCTATCCTAGTTTAACTATATTTACACAAAAACAATTTTAACCAATTACTTATTACTATAGCAAAAAACTAATTTAAGTTTCTTACAAATTATATTATCATTAATAAAAAATTTAAAAATATTTTAATAAATATTTTAAAAGAATTACTATTTCAAATTATTACTTTTACCTTTGCAAACTTAATTACAAAACTCTATTTAATTTACATCTTTTATACTTTTTACTTAATTACAAAATAGTTTTAAATTACAATTAATTTAGCAAAATTGCATTTATATCCAATATTGTACATAAAATCCATTCCAATGATTTTTTGTTCAAGTATTCAAAATTGCTTTAAACTATTCAAGCCTATGCCCAAGTTTAAATAACTAATAAATTAATTTAAAAATATATATATATCAATCTGGTTATACTAGTATCTAGATATAATGACATCATAGCAAAATCTTTCTATACTAATATTTTTTTAAAATTTAATATAAAATATCAGGATAACCCACTATATTAGTATTTTGAATTTTTTTATTAATGACTCAAAAATGTCAATATAACCAGAGTAATATAGAATTCTATATTTTTTTTAGGTGCTAGATTTTTTTTAAAAAAAATTAAAATAGATTATTTTAATAAAGTTTAAGTATAATTAGATTAAAAAAAAAATTCAAAGTTCTAAAACTTTTTATATATAAACTGTCTATATCTATATAACAAACATCAATCTATTGATTACTAAAAATTTTTTAAAAATTTTAATTTTAAATTAATTAAAATATAAAAATTCTATTATACAATACAATAACTTTAATTAATACTAATACAAATTTTTAATTTACAATAATTTTAACTTATAAAAAATAATATTTTTAGTACAGAGTGCATTAGTGCACTCTAGAGTAGCAAATACAAAATAATTAGAGTTAGAGTTAGAGTAGAGTTTAGTTAAAGTTAGAATTCAAGTAAAACAAAATAAAAACAAACTAAATAAGCTTAAGCCAAATAAAACAAGAAAGAAAAAAGCATTTTTTGTTAAAAATACAATAAAGATTACATAGTAAACTTTCAAGAAATATAAAAAGAGTACATAAAGTATAGAGTATGATAAATATACAAATCAATAAATTTTAAAAATATTCTATATTTAACTTGTTTTCTATATAGTTTCAAAATTTTAAATATTACAAAAAACAATCTAATATTAATAAATAAAAGTATATAAAGTAGGTAATAGACTAGTTCTAAAAAAACAAAGCAAAACCCAAAACTATGTTTTGGTAATACAAGATGAACTGGCAGAAGACAGGGATCAAAAAGTTTAATTCAACAATGCTAGCACTTAGGTTGTGGGTATAGTAGCAGTATAGAACCTTTAGATAGCTATTTAAATAGGCAATCAAAAGTTGCAGGTGTAGCTAGTTATAGTGTTGTTCAATAATTCTTTAAATAAAAATTCAACATTTTAAAGTGAGCACTTTGAAACCAAAAAAAAAACAAAATAAATAAAGTAGATAACAGTAGCAGTTCAAGGTACTCTTGTTTGCAAGTATTGGTTAACACTATATTACAAATTACTAAAGCATTAGTAAATACCCATATGGAACAAATACTATTCTATAAAGTTTTTTGTTAAGAATAAGCAAAACCTTATCTTCAAGTATATAAATAGAGTTCTGAAAATATAAAAAATAAATTTAGGAGGTTAGGACTAACTATATATTTAATATTAGTAAAATTGGTCAGTAGTACAGAAAATTAGAGATTTAAATAAGATAAGCACAACAAGCAAATATAACAAGCAAGTATAACAAACATAACTAAAGAAAAAACAAAGGTAGAAAGGAAGAAATACAACAAGCAAGCAAAAAAGAATATGCAACACAAAAAAGCAAAAAAGGAAGATGATATATAATCATATTGACAAATGCAATAATCAAAAAAAGTGAGATAAGTATTGATAATGTGGAAAATGATTTTAATAAATGCATTGCTAAAGAATAAGAGTAAAAAAAAGTGCTATAATTAAAACAAGTAGTAAAAAATGTGCAAGTAGAGTTGCGACTAAAAAAAAATTAGTATTAGTAATGTGAACAAAGAACTATAAGGCAAGTAAGTTCTAGTTCTGTAATTGAATATAATAATTAACTATGCATGATACATAATTATAGATTAAGTAAATATAGTAATTATCACTACTAGTTATTTTAATAATAATTATTCTTTATTTATTTTAAATTATTTTATTTTATTTTAAATTATTTTTTTATTTTTAAATTATTTTATTTTATTTAAAAATATTTTTTATCTTTTAAATTATTTTATTTTATTTTTAATTTAAATTATTTTTTAAATTATTTTATTTATTTTAAATTATTTTTATTATTTTTTAAATTATTTTATTTTATTTTAATTGGTGATTCGCCAGTCAGCTGATGAATGATCATAGTGTAACGTGATGCAAATCACTATGTAAATCACATATATAGTAAATCTGAAAATTTTCTAACGTTTGTCTAAGGAAAACTTTTTTTATACTATGTTAATCGTCCTTGTCTACTAATTGAAAAATGTAGAGCATGTCTTTGCGGTTCTAACAGTAGTTAAATCATCCAAATCGGCCTAGTGGATGCCGAGATATCCTTAAAAAACGCGTCAACGACTATAGAAAATCTCTATAAACAATGTATTGTTTATATAGTGATTTTCTATAGTCGTTGACGCGTTTTTAAGGATACCTCGGCATCCACTGGGCCGATTTGAATGATTTAACTACCGTTAGAACTGCAAAGACATGCTCTACAGTTTTCAATTAGTCGACAAGGACAATTAGCTTAGTATAAAAAAAAGATTTCCTTGGACGAACGCCAGATTTACTAAATATGTGATTTACATAGTAATTTGCATCATGTTACACTATGATCATTCTTCAGCTGACTGGCGAATCACCAATTAAATTATTTTTTTATTTTTATTTTATTTCAAGAATAAATATATGCAATGCACTTTGCAATATGTTAATTCCTCACACACATATATGTAAATATAGTTTGTAAATCTGTATAACAAATATTCTAAATTATAGATTGGAATCAGCTAAAGTTTTTCTTTAATCATTTAATCGTTTAACCATTTAATCATTTAATTTGGCCAGCATTAAAATAATTCTGGGCTATGACCAATATAATTCTGCCTGAAACTATGAAAGCAATTTTTAAACAGTTAATCTTTATTTTATTTTTATTATTTTTTTTTTGGTGTTAAGGTGAGGTTTTGCCTTTATCTTTATTAATAAAATGTGTAAGATTCCTCATGAGGTTTCTCAGATTACAATTATTAATTATACAAGAATTAAGACTCAGACTATAGATAGAGTTATTTAATTTCTATCTAATTTATCTGCAACCTAAACCTACTAAAGTCGTTAAAACTCACCTAGATTTGAATATAGAGAATAGAGTTAGAAGGAAAACTATATTTAATCTAGTTGTGTGACCAGATTTCTATTTTTCTAAGTGCTAAGCCCAAAGGTGGGCATGTGCTATTGTTGTTTTCATGTTGTTGGTCTGGTAAGCCACAGATGCAGCTATAAGTATATAGAGTTCTGTTATAACATGGAGTATATAAAGGTTTGGTAGATATAGTATTGGGTTGGGTAGAGCTAGTATAGATTTCCAATGTGCTAAATTCATGCAGTATGGTTTCCATAATTGTTTGTGAATCCTTTGTGAAAGTAGTAGAAGAAGCTTAATAGTAATATTAGCTGCATTTTTATAAGAAGTATATTGGGATATAATATTGATAAGTGATTTTGGAATATAACCCTGGATTGTAGTGTAAAAAGTTGTAGTATTGAATGGTATAGATTGTGTAAGTGAAAGGCAATAGTGAGTTAAAAGATTGTTGCGTAGCTGTTGTAATTCATTGAAGGATAAGTCTGGTAGATCTGAAAAGGAGTATTGTGTAATTATGTTTTGGATAATATTTGAGATACTGGTTGAGTTTGGGCAAAATAGCCAATGGAATCTGTGATCAGTTTGGTTGCATGTAATGCAGATAGGATGTATATTTGCAGAATTAATAGAAAGAAAATGTGAAAGGGTAGGAAGCATGTGTAACATGCATTTAATGTGAAAGGATTTTTGAGAGCTGAACTGGAAATTAGTATAGTTGTAAGTGCGTTTATGATTGTGGTTGAGGTATAGCCAGGTTGCATTCCAATCTATTTGTTGGGCTATAGGAATGATTTGTTGAATTCTATGTTGAGAGGACCACATAGCAATTCTATATGCATTGCAAATATTTTTGATAGCACAATGTGTAGGTTGTTCTATGCTGTATTTTTTGTAGGTAAGACAAAAGGAAGAGTTGTATATATTGTGGGGTTGAAATTCTAAAATAGGTGAAGATAGTAATTTTTTGCAAGTTCATCAGCTTTGTTGTTGTATATATCATTACTATGTGCTTGTACTTTATAGAATATGATGTTTAGAGAGAGTGATGTAATGAAATTAAGAAGAGTGTGCCAAATAGGCCAGTAGTTGTAAGAATATAGTTTGTTGTGGTTTTGTGTTTGTGAGATTAGAGTATTGTATTTTGAAATAATTGATAAGGAGTCAGTATATATGTATATTACTATTTCGAGGACATGTGCTAATTGCTGATAATATAGAAACTAATTCTGCTTTGTATAATAATGGCCAATTTTGAATTTGTGCAGAAAAGGAATAAGAGATCTGGTTATCAAAAACCTGGATTCATGCGATTCCTATAGTGCATCTTGGATCAGAAATATTAACAACAGAGCCATCAGTATAGAAGGAAAAGTTTGAGAGTATAGCATTAGATAGTGCTATAGTTTGAAGTTTGAAGTGGCTGAGGATTTTAGAAAGATATTTAAAATAGAGTTGCTATATATTGTAATTTGGGGAGAGGTGGAATATTAATAAAATGATGAGAGACAATAGAGTATAGTAAATCTAAGTAGTTAACATTGAGTTGGAGTTTGTTTATAGATTGGGTATAGATTTTTCTACCAAGAAATTTAGTAGATAATGTAGCTGATATATCTAGAGTGCAAGTGTTTTGAATTCTGTTTGAGTTTAGAGTACATCCCGAGCAGGGAGTACAGTGTGCATTTGGTGTAGGATATAAGGATGTAAGGCTAAGATCAGCATGTATTTTCCAGTGTGTTATAGAGATTGTATTTGTAGAGTGATTAAAACGACGAGCTTTCCAATTATAATCTCTTGATCTAAGTAGGTTATTAGCCATGGTTTAGATTTGGGTTGAAGTGACCAGTTTGAAATGAGAGTGAATTAGTATTAGAGAGATAGAGGAAGGTATTAATTTGGCGAGTAGAAGTATTAGATAGGATTTTATTTTCAAGTGTACAAAACCAGGTTGGTTTTTTTCCTGATATAAAATTAAGAATTCTAGGAGAGATGTGTGGCCAAGCTAAAAGTGTTGCATTATCATAGGAAGTAAGTTGTTCTAAGAACATAATATATTTAGAACGTAGTTGACGTTTAAAGATTATATATTGGGGGTGGTTGTATAGTAAGGATTCGAGTGGGGTGTAGGGTAAGTTGATAGTAAAGGGGCGTAGGATTTCAGAGTGTGCTGCAATAGAAAATTCAAGGTGCTTAAGTAATAAAATTATTTTGAAAGTAGTAGAATGTTTGTTAGGACCATCAATAAGAGGATTAGGATGTTGTAGTATATTAGTAGTAGACCATAAATTGTTTTGTAGCTGCTGTAGTCGAATATGTGTACTATTGCCAAGAAGGTATGGATCATTAAGCCGGAGCAAAAAAGCAGATAGATGGTATTGCAATTGTATATCCCAGATATTTTTGATTCCATAGATATTGTGGTTTAGCATAGTACTATTGGGTGTGTTTCTTGCTAGTTTTGATTTATGCTTAGCAACAGTAAGATATTGGGAGAGGATTTTATTGCATATTGAATAGGTAAGAACAGTATTGTGTATATGATATTCGAGGATAGGTATAATGACATTGTTGATAATATAGCATGCTTGTTTATCTGTAACTTGTTTGGTATCAAGTGTGTTGATAAGTTCAGTAGCTTTCTAAGTAATTAATTTGGATTGTGTTGTAGATTTGAGTGAGGTAAAGAACCAACATCCAAGAAACTTAAAAGGTGTTTTGGGAGTTTGGCATTGAATATTTTGGTGCATAAAGGAAATAGAAGGTGTATGTATAGAATTGGATACAAGTATAGATTTTTGTGGGTTAACTTTAATATTAGCCATTTGGTAAAATGAAGAGGCTATATGCAGAATTTGCTCTAAATGCAATTGAGATTCTGCAGTTAATCTTTATTCTAAATAACAAAAATTTAAATTAATATAAGATTAGATTAAGGGTTAGTGTTAAAAGTTAGAGTAAATAATAGTATATACCAAATTTATTTGCTATATAGTGCATGATACTTAAAGACTAAAATCACATGACTTTGTCCTGTTTTAAAAATTTTATAGTAAATTTTGAAGTTTTGCTAATTTTCTATATTTTGATTGGCTAAAATTTGAATTTTATATTTTAATTTGCTAAAATCTGATTGGCTAAAAATTTTTTAAAATTTTATTTTTAAAATTGACCAATCATAGAAGACTAAATCACATGATTTGTCCTATTTTTGGCAATTTTTTTATGTATTGTATAAAATTAAGCATTTTTAAAATATAATAACTTAAAAACAAATAATAATTTTTTTAAAAACCAAAGCTGCTAAGTTGTAGTAAATTAACTAAACTATGAGTTAGTGACTTCTTTTTTGAATATCTTTACTGTATCAAGAGCAATTAGCTTTTAAAACTAGAAAAATAGGAACTATTTAAAGTCTGAAGGACCAATATTTGATTTTTATATTACATCTGATAAGCCAATAAGCATCAGTTTTTAATTGTTTTTATTGTTTTATTGTTTTTTTATATTACACCTGATCTAGCCAATCAGAATTTAGAATTTGCTAATACACAGACATCAGGTGTACTAGTGCTCTACCTGTAGTGTCCTTCAAACAATTATTTTAGTCTTTAAGTGTCGTGTACTGTACAAAAAAAATTTGCATATTATACCTAATCTTTAAATTTAATTAGTAGATTATTGGGTATGATATACAAGCATATTGCAAGGTGTGATGCCTAATTTAAGTTTTTATTTTAAATTATTTTTTATTTTTTAAATTATTTTATTTTAGACAATTATCTTTCATCACTAGTATAATAAATCGCTACCTCTAATTGATCAATTATTTTGTTTGTTTTGATTTTATATTAATTAAAACAAATAGTGGCAGGTTAGAGTAGTATTAGGGTTAGGATTTGGTAGGGGCAGTAATTAGATAACCTCTATAACCCAAAATTTGCAAAGAATTTTTTTTGCTAAGAAAAAATTATAGTTTCATAGTCAAAATTTTAAGTTAGAAGTAATTTTTTTAAAAAATAGCTGTTTTGCTTAGATTTCATATTATATCTAATTCTGTATTCTGATTGGTCAATCAGAGAGTAGTGATGCATCATACTGTTGATGAATAATAATATATAGTTATTTGATATAAAGTATCCAATAACTGGGGTTATTTGGAAAGTGGTACAATTATATTATGATTTGTATAATCATAATTTTATTGTCATGCTAACAAATAATTAAAAGTATCTAAGCCAAAATTTGATCAGTTAATAGCTGGACCCTGCAGAGACCCATTAATCGACTAATCAATTCCAGCTCAAATTAGCAGTTATTAGTATGTAGTATCCAATAATAGTATTATTCAAGGACCCCAAAATATACATAGATAGGTCAGGTTAATTATAGGATTACTAAAAAAGGAAAGATCTGCAATAAAACTTCAAAAATAAGCAAAAAAATTACTATAAATAGAAAAGATCTGCATAAAAAAACCTCAAAAATAAGCAAACTCATACCTGACCTATCTATGTATATTTCGGGATCCTATTATTCAGTATCTGACAATGATCAAATAACTTATAACTTCATATTAAGCTCTAATTAAGATAAGTCATATACGTGGAGGACCAAGATTATGACAGCCAGACCCAACGTACAGGGCAGGCTATGGTACCCTGCGCAGCTATGAGAACTGAACTTAAAACGGTGAGTGTTTCTACAGAAGACAACTATAGTACTTCAGATATCATATCTTCATCTCATTCTGAAGTACAACACTCCTTCAATACCTCTTTGCCATTAACTAATACCAACTCTAACAACTATCCAATATCAGAAACTTACGATGAATCGCTACTTATAAAAGATTTTAGTGATGAAGAAATTGAAATTCCTACAAACTCCTTAAATGACAATTATTCTGACCTTAACTCTTCTGAAATATATAACCCAACAACATGTTACAATAAATTTCTTTACTATCATAGACTACAAACCCTACCTTCTCCACAAACTGTAGACACTTTCTTACAATATATACTAGAAAATTACCCCTTGTTTTATTCAGACCAATATATTAAAATTTCTGTCAAACCACATCCTCAAAGTGACTATTTCTTCACAGAAGCACATATTTACCTTCCATATGAAAACTTACTACCAGGTCACTTTATAATTTCATCTTTAGAAGAGCTACCAACCTTCTGTAATATAGAGCTTAAATCATTCAATAATAGCTTTCAAATACCAATCTTATCTAATAATCTCTTTTTTCTGACATCCAACTTACAACACTATACAACATTAAACTCTAATACCAATACGACCTCTATATCCAATATTCAAACTAATATGAACAATTTTAATACATCTCCACATATACCAAATCAAACTATAACACTTGAACCTGAATATATCTCAATCCCTATAAAAATAGCCTCACTTAATACCAATAGTCTTTTACAACTAACAAAAAAACTTCTTATTGAAGAAATCTTAAATCAAAATCTATATGATATCTTTGGTCTTTCAGAAACTCATTTAACACAAAAAGATGGCAGATTTCTAAACAACAAAATCAAAAACTATACTAGTTTCTGGAGCTCTTTTTCCAATCCACATCAAACGGGTATAGGAATTTTTATCCACAACAAAATCTCCAAATATGTTGCGCGCATTCACAATTTTAATGGCCATATAATAGGTCTTGATTTTTATTTTAAAAACACTCCTATTAGGCTACTTCAAATCTATATCCCTACTACTGAAAAAAAACAACTCCGAAAAGAAATACAAGAACAAATTATCATATTGTGCCAAAATCCTAAATATTGATATATAATTATAGGAGACTTTAATAGTGTTCCTAACCCTCGAATTGACCGTCTTCCATCTAAAAAAACATCAATTCCTGAAACCCAACTTATCAAATATTTTATTAGTCACTAATACAAAGATATTTATCGTTTCTTTTTCCCTAACTCCTCAAATTTCACTTTTCAACGCTCAAATATTCAGAGTAGAATAGATTAAATATGGACTAATCTGAGTATTACAAATATAGATTATACAGATATTCTCTCAAACAGTTTGTTTGAATCAGATCACAATACTATCACACTAGAATTATCTGTCATAATTAACAAACCAAAAACACGTAAACAACATAAAAGGAAAAAATTTCTTTGGAAAAACTGCACCAAAGAAAATCTTAAAACTATGCAAACCAAACCACACTCAACTTGCAAAAACTACATTCACAAATAGATCAAATTATCAACCAAAACTAGCTTAACAATTTTTGGAATAAACTTCAAAAAACTTTCATTAAAGCTGCTACCAAACATATTACTTTTTACAAAATTAATACTATTAAAGAAATTAAAGAAACTTCTTCATCAAAACAAACTCCTCTCTTTTACAGATTTAAAGAAATACAATATCTCAAAAATCATTTTTCCTCCTCCAACTTCCTTCTACTTTGTGAAAAATATATTCTACAATACTCTGATTGTGCATTTCAACTACTAGCACCTATTCTATTACAAATTAAAGAAGAATTTCAGCAAATCAAAATTGCACTTAATATTCAGCAACAACAAACTATCTATAAAGAAATTCAACAAAAAATTAAAAACTGTAACTAATCCTTTTTAGAAACCCCAAAACTTTTCTACAAAAAAATTCTTGAAAAATATAATAATATACATATTGATAGACTATCTATTGAAAACTCACTCCTTACAGAACATAATAAAATTCTTAATACAATCCATAATTACTTTTCTGAATATTTTAAAGAAAAACTACTTCAACCAATTCCATCCTCTTCTGAATTCTATCATCTCTATGAACCACATCCCGAATTTGAAGAATACTATCATAACTTATTCCAGGATATCACAAATCAAGAATGGCAGGAAATCTTAAATTATCTTCCAAACCAAAAGGCAGCAGGTCCCTCTGAAATCTGCTACAAACACATTAAACATGCTAGTCACAAAGCACAAACACTCTTTAATAAATTTTTCAACAAATGCTTTCAACTTCAAAAAGTTCCTACAGATTGGAAGTCTTCGAATATATTCCTTATTCCAAAAAAATCTATTTGGGATTTTACCTTAAATCAAGTCCGTCCAATTTCTATTATAGAACCCTTCAAAAAAACCTTTACTAAAATATTTACTAAACGACTTGACCAAGTTATTTCTAATAACCATCTCCTATCTGATCTAAATTTTGCTGCTTCTAAAAACTTATCCACCCATATCCCTATACAAATCCTTTATAATACTATCGAACACTACAAAATACACAACAAAGAAGCTTGAATTCTCTTTCAAGATATGTCTAAAGCATTTGACAAAATTAATATTTCACGTCTTCAAGATACCTGTAAAAGAATTGGTATTCCTAGTTTGGCTATCAATTTAATCACTGAGCTACATACATCAAGACAAGCAAGGATCATCACTGCTCATGGTCTTACTTCATCTATTAACATTCAATCTGGAATAGAACAAGGAGAGACTTACTCTCCTCTACTTTGGAAAATTTACTATAATCCAATCCTTACCTTTATTCACCAAAAATACCAAAATCAAATGCTCAAAATTACATCACAATCCCTTTTGACATAATTACTAATACTACTGGTACTAGTATCTCAATACCACCTTTAGCCTATATGGATAATACAACATGGCTCTGTGAAAACTCTAAAACTATGCAAAATATTCTCAATGACACATCTGAACTCTATAAAATTAATAATATAGAAGTCAAACCTACAAAATCTGATTTACTTCATATTCAATCTAAACCCTACAAGTCCCAAACAATATCCCTTTTATTCAATAACTAACCTATTCTACCCAGAAAGTCCAATGATGTCATTAGATACTTAGGTATCTATTTTGATGGAAATGGTTCAACTAAACCAACATTTGATACAATTATTAACAAAATTGAAAACTTTATTTGTCAAATAAAATACAAAAAACTTACACCCTTACAAATTTTATCACTTTTCAACCTTATACTCCAACCCTCTATTGAATATCTTCTACAAATATGCATTATTCATAAAAATCTTCAAACCAAACTATCTAGATTCTTTACTATTCAAACCAAAAAAATGCTCTCCCTTTCTAAAAATACTAACAATATAGTTCTTACCAATCCTATAACATTTAATTTTCTACTCTCAACAATTTGATTCAAAAAACAAGTGCTTCTAATATTGAACGTATATTTAATACTAGTCCAATTCTCGTATTAAATCGTGGTTAACTAAAATATGGTCTCCCAATCTTACTCAAAATCTACTTATTTCACATACTCATAAAACAAAAAATTTTACACTCATTTTTCACCTTTCACAATTAGCCAAAAACAATATTACATTATCAAATCTCTCACTTAATTCCTACTGCCCAGATTTTCTCTCTAATATACATCTAATCTATGATATTCTTCCTCCAAACCCACAAACTTCTACAATTAATAGTTTAAAAAACAACTGGTTACTATTTATTGAACAAATTACAACTGCAAACAATAAATATATCCTTCCATGGAATAACATTTATTTACATACTAACAAATCTACTAAAGGCCGTCAACCTTTATGGTTTTCCAATATCCTCCAGTCTATACAAGATAACACAATCACAACTACATGGCCTCATCTTAACTTACCCTCAATTAACTCCTTTATTAATACAATATATCTTCTTTCTCCTTTATTAACTTCCAATTCTTTTTCACTTATACAAATACACTATAACTCTAACAATAATCTCTTCTTATCACATCAAACTTCTTTATCAAAAACCACAACATACAGTATAAACTCCTCAGATTTAGGTTTTATACAACTACTACCCCATATTCTTCTATCTTTAAATACTCTTTCTTTATTTAATCTTCCCTACAACCAAATTAGCAAACTCAAAAATCCAACACATATTCAAATAGATTACAAAGAAATTCTTGCTCTAATCCATATATTCAACCTCACTACTGCCACAACTCCCTCTCAATCTATACAACAAATTCATATTCCTACACAAGAGATACAGCTTATACACCATCTAACCAATCATACTATCTACCAACATCAACTTACTAGTCTTTTGATACTCATTCAAAATCTAACTTCACAAGATCTTCACTTCTATACAGATGCTTCAATCCAAAATTTACAATCTTCAAATATCAAATCTGGTATTGGCTGGATTTGTGAAAACAATACATCTATTAAATTCAATGCAGCTACTACTCCATATCCAGATTCAACACAAACTGAACTTGAAGCAATTATTTTCTTTCTCCTTACAATTCCTAATAATACTCATATAAATATTCATTTAGATAATAATACTGCAATCAAAAATCTAAAACAAATACACTCTTCTAAAACTATACAAAACAAAAATTGGGATATCATATCTATTATTAATTAAATTAAATATATCAAAAACATCTCATTTACCTTACACAAAGTTAAATCACACCTTAATTCTTTTCATAATCAAGCAGATCTACTTGCAAAACGTGGAACTAACAAACCAATACTCAAAATTACCCATAATTTTCTAAATTTACCAATCCATTTTATGTGAAACAATCATCTTATACCTTTCAAAATAAGAACTTTTATTAAAAACATATATACTATACAAGAGCTATACTCCTGGACTACTCTTAAAATATTTAAAAACACATTTGAAATTAATTGGACACTTTGTTTTGCTATTCTAAACACACTTGAATACAATCATTCCAAATATTCTTTTAGAATTAAAATCTTAACTAATAATCTCCCAACAATGGAAAACCTTCATATTCGCTACCCATATCTATATCCTACTTCAAAATGCTCTCGCTGCTCTGATACTGAAGATACTCTACATATACTTATCTGTTCAAACAATAACAATAATATCCAACAATCTATAATTAGTATAATTACTAAAACACTAACTTCTCTCAAAATTACTACTATATCCCCAGTTACAATTCTTAATATTCTTCTCCAATTCACACTTAACACACCTAGCCCAAAATATAACCTTCTTCTACACTATATCATTGGAATTTACTCTTCTAATGTTTTTGAAAATATTAAATCACTCACTACTAAACAAACTAAATTATTTTTTACTAATTTGTCTAACTAGAGTTATTACCCGGGTCAGAAAATAATGACCTGGACGGGTCAAGGTATTGACCTGGGTCATGACCCAGGTCAACGGGTCATATAAAAATCCTAAAAAAAAAAAAACTCCTGATTTTCTTATTACAGTTATCGATTTTGGCAGGGCGGTTATACTGTTTTTTTAAAGTTGATATAACGCTCAAAAAAATTGGATCTTTCTAAAATTATAACAAAGTTATTATTTTTTATTTTGATATATTACAATTTCAGTACAAACAATACAAAGCAAAATTGTTATTTATGAGGCTGAATTAAAAACATTAGTGCATTATCTAAAATCGGCTAAGCTATAATTTTATGGGATTTTTAAATTTTTGGTTGGTGATAGTGTGAGAAATAATGACAGTTTAATGTACATACATATATAGAACAAATCAGCAAGCATTTCAAGATTATTGCTATTACTCCTATGGAATTGGTGTAACAGATTTGATTTCCCTGCATATACAGAATGGATTGGTAAGTATCCCAAGATTATTTTATCATTCTATGGAATTGGTATAAGAATAACAGTTTGATTTCTTGCTTTCATGTATATACATAGAATCAGTTGGTAATTATGGAACTAGTGTGAGAAAGAATGATGGATAGTTTAGATTTCTTGTGCCGTACGTACGTATATAGAATTGTTTAGTAATTACTTCAAAGTTTTAACGACCAAATTTCACTTATAAATGCTTACTAGTTGGTCTGCAAAAAGCCAAATTATATCTGTTAAAATTGAATATTATTAACTACACAAAACCAAATTGTATATCGTAAGTACTATTACATATTATTATGATTTATCAGTTTATTGCAAACAAGTAATTAACAATATTATTTTTATTCTATAGAATGATGACTGACGAATATTTAGATAATATGGTGTTAGAGTCTGAGGATAATTATTTGTATGAGCCTGAAGATGTTGATTTGAACGAGCCTGAGAATTCTAATTTGAATGAGCCTGGTGGTGTTGATTTGGATGAGCCTGGTGGTGTTGATTTGGATGGGTCCGAATCTAGCAATACAGATAGTAATGATAATAATGAAGATTCATTTCAGTCCTCTACATTATCACATACTGGTAGGAAATTGTTAGTCAAAAAAAAAATTGAAAAACCAGGTGGTAGTCCTGTTAAAGAATTTTATGAAATAAGATCCATTGATAATTTAGAGTATTGGGTTTGTCGCCATAAAAGTTGTATTTCACGAACAAAATATTTAAAGGACAGATCTACTTCTAATTTATGGCGACATTTGAGAAACAATCATCATATTTCATGAGCTATGGTAGAAGGTGGTCGAGTAAAAGTTGCAGTAAATAGTAATAATAGTTGTGAATTTTCTGTAACTCCTGAATCCTCACAACCAACAATAGTGCAGTCATTTAGCAAAGTGAAAAAATATATATCGAATATTCCTAAACAAAAAAATTTTGATAATAATATAACTGCATTTATAGTCGAAGAACTTCAACAATTTTCAATTATTCAATCATGAGTGTTTAAAAGAATAATTGAAGGACTCAATACCCAGGCTAATATACTTAATAATAATCATCTAAAAGAAATTCTCATCAATTCCGAGGATAAAATTTTGCAAAACCTTCGCGAGTATGCACATGATAGTGCTGAAATTAATTATGTTTCTTTTACCACTGATATGTGGACATCGAATAATGGAGATCCGTATATCGGACTTACTCTACATTGGATAAATGATAGTTTTCAAGTAAAAGAGATTACTGGTAACATTTCATATCTCCCATATCCCCATACCTCAGAATGCCTTTTAAATAAAATTGTTGAAGTTTTAGATAATCTTCAACTTAAGCGTATAACTGTTAGTAGTACAGTTGATAACGGAGCAAATATCAAATTATGCTTAGAAAGGTTAGAACGAAAGTATGGCATTTTTAGAATCCATAGTTTTGGACACACTTTACAGCTCGCAATAAATGATGCATTAAAAAGTTGTTTCAAAATTACTAATTTAATAAAATGATGCAAAGATATTGTGTCGCATTTTAGTGGAAGTCCGAAGCAAAAGCAGTTTCTTTTAGAAGCTCAAATGGAGATTGAAGACTGGAATAACTTTCTTTTTGTAGTTCGTGACGTCTCGACGAGGTGGAATTCTACATTTTATTTATTAAAATGACTGACAATTCTTAAACCAGCAATGTATCGATACAAGTCATTTTTAGTCGAAATTAACGATAATAATTCGCTGAGAAGTTATGAAGAAAAAGAGCTGTCAGCGAATAAATGGGAAAGAGTAAATGAGTTAGTTAAATATTATATCCTTATGAGGTTATTACGAAAAATTGACCGGTTCGCAATATCCAACACTTTCTCAAGCATGGTTTGCTATTAATTTTATTAAAGTAAAACTTGATTGTGCAATAGTAAGTAATGCCGATATACAGAGGTTTGGCAATTGTCTTTATGAATCACTTCGGAAAAGATTTTTAGAACCAACAAAACCGATCTGACTTGCCGCTTTTTTTGACCCACAAACAAAAGACATGCAAATATTTACAGAGGATGAGAAATAACAAACTATTTCAGAGGCACGCATAAAATATCTCGAATTGGCTACTAATTATTATGAAGCAGGCAATATATCAGATTCAGCATCTAATAATACAATGCATAGTGAAGATATTTTTGCCAATCCTATGGCTAGTCGTTTTTAAGAGGATTTAGATCCAGATAATAATAATATTGCTAACTGTGAATTTAATTTATATTTATTACTGCCAAGGGTTCCAAGCGAAACAGTCATCCTTCAGTGGTGAAAATTAGATTACCCTATACTTGCAAAACTTGCTCACAAGTATCTTTGTATTCTGGCCACATCAGTCCTATCCGAACATCTTTTTTCCTCTGCAGGTCTCACAATTACCGAAAAAAGAACGTTCCTTAACCTCAATTTGTGGAATCAATTTTGCTTCTAAAATTGGCTCTGAAGCTTTGGTCTGCTTCACATGTTTTTGATTAGGTAATAAAAATTTTATATTTAAATAACTTAAAAAATAACTGAAATTAGTAAAACCTAACAGATGGTTATTGAATTTGGCAGATAGTTCCGGAATTAAGGTACTGAACGGCAATTAAACGAACGTGAAACACTTCCAGGTCTAAATAAATCATTAAATTGACAAGAAAGAGTATAACATTAAAAAAACATTAAAAAACATTAAAAAAACCTTAAAAAATAATAAAACATATAAGATTTAAATATACCTTTAAAATTCGAACCAACCAATGCGTTTGCATTAAAAACGATAAAAGAAACTGCATGATAGACAAATACCTAAAGATTTAAATAAGTTATCAGAATGAACATTGCAGTGCAAACATTATTTTAAAAAATTTGTCAAATACTTATCGTTAAATAAATAAAGTATGTGTTTAAATAAATAAATCGAGAATAAATAAATCAAGTTAGCAAGAATATGTTCTTGGGAAATAAAAAAAAAAAGTGTTTTAATATTTTCTATATCAATACTGATATATAAATTGCACAATTTAAAAAATCTATTTATTTTGAATCTTGACCCGTTTGACCCGGGTCAGATCAATTTCTGACCCGTGACCCATCAGGTTGGGTGACCTGTATGGGTCACCCGACCCGGGTAATAACTCTATGTCTAACAATCTCTTGGATTGGTTCCAAAATATTATTTGGTCTTCTCGAAATATCTCTCAACATCAATAGGAACATGCACGCAATATAACTTCAAAAATAAAAAAAAGAAAATATTTTTTTCCAAGCACACCCCATACAACAATTACATCAACATCAAATATATCTCATATAGATTTCTCTTATTTTATAGAAAAATAGTTTCTACAAGGTTTTTTCTCTAACAAACTGTATACAATAATGTCATGATATATGCCAGAGGTCTCCTCCAACCTATTTTAGCTAGTTAATTAATTTGAAATAATTAATCATAGCATATATAGATAATAGAGGGTATAATGTCACATTGGGTGCCTGTTTACAGTAACACAAATGTAGTTTTGAAATCTTTAAATGTAAATTTTATTATTCTTTTTACTTAAATAAGTTTCAACTATGGCATTTTAATAATAATAATAAAAAAAAAAAAAAAAAAAAGATAAGTCATATAATATTAAATTTAAATAATAAATATATAAAAGTAAATAAATAAATAGTCAATTTGCAAAGTTTAATTTTTATATAAATATTTTCTGTGATTTTGAGTAGATTAGACCTTCTTGCTTTTTTTACTTTTACTTTCATTTCACTTATATTTTTATTTTACTTTCATCTTTATTTTATTTTTGCTTATTCAAAACCAAAAAAAATATCAATAAAAATTTAAATATCACAAACCTATAGATGATGAAATTAGCAAAATTATTAAAGATATTATACCTAAAAATACTCACAAAGCTATGGCTAAGTGGGTCAAAATACTTGAAAAATTGGAGATCAGAAGTAGAGTATAAATATAGAATTGAAACAAATAATAATCAGTAGCAGTTAGAATGTGAAATAACTGAATTTATCCTGGAAATCTAACAAACTTGTGACCAGTCAGAATATTTCTATCTTTACTTATGAATTGCATATGATTATTAAGTGTTTATAAATCTAAGTATCCTGAATTAATTAATAAATTTAATATTAATAATTGAAAGAATTTTCACAATTATGGAAAGCATTAAATAACAAGATGAAGCAATTAAAAAAAGTGCAATTGTATTAAAACATCATAACCATTTACATAACTAATAATAAATTAAAACAAATATTTTAACACTTCGCACTTTCTATTAATATTTCTGAAGGATTACTTTACCTAATCTTTATATAAAGCTGTTTCTTTTTCAACTATAGAATGGAGAGAATTATAAAATAATCATATCTCAATTTACATTTATATCTAATAGGGGAATTCAATTTGTTAAAAATTACTAAAAAATTGACCAAAAGGTGTAGATAGTTGTTCTAATGCTCTTGTAATCCTGACTACCTGATCCTAAAAACTCTTGTGGCCCTGTTTATGATTTTAAGTATTACTTTGCTAAAAGACCAACAAATTCTAGCTGTTCATCTCTTTATTTGCAAGTTAATAAGAATGTAAAAAGTAAGATTTTGACTAATTATAATGGAATTAAGAAACTGATATTTATTACCTAATATCTATTTACTATAGGAGCTTACTTCCTACCCCTAGATAAAATATTTAGCTAAATTTAATTGGCTAAAATTTTTTATATAATGTAAGAATTGGCTTGACCCCCACCCTCTAAAATATTACCTTAATATTTCTACTATTAATATTAATCTAATAATATAGATTCTTTAGAAAATAAATAGTATCTTGATGTTCAACTAGATAAAAAAAGCATATAGAACTTTAATGAAAACTATTTGTATATAGTAGATATCAATTTGAAAAATCAGAACATTATTAATCATTCTGAAAGATCTATACCAATTACTTTCCTATTTCAAAAAAGTGTTTCAACAGTTACTACAATATCATTAACTGGGCATAAAAGTAAGTTATTATACAGGATTTATGCATGCTCATTATAGCAGCAAAAAGAAGAAGCACTATCATTGTTAATAAATATATTGGAACTTTATCTTTAAAAATTTAGAAACCTCAAACAATTCAGATACTTTAAGTAATTTGAATACATCAAGTAATTCTGAAGATTTAAATAATACAAGAGTATAAAATTTTTTTTTATTTAATTTTTAAAAAAAAAATTTTATTAGAAAATCAGAAATACTAGTTCAACAAATTTACTTTCGTCAATTAATCCTTTTGTTATGAAATATTCTAATCACTTTTATAAAATATTAAATATAAACCTCACAGCAGTCAGCAAGTTTTGCATAGGATTTTTAATAAGAATAATTCTTCTGAAGAGTAAGATTCAATAGATTATGATAATGCTAAGATAATCAAAAATTACTATATAAATACTAAAAAGGTTACTATTAATTAAACATGTAATATGCTTTATTATTTTTAAGAAATAAAAAAACTATTAACGTTATGCTAAATAATTTTATTTGGTTATATCCATTTGTTTTTCTCAATCAAATACCAATTGTCTTTATCTGATCAAATTTATTTATCTATTAAAAAACTTATAATTTGCTTTACCTAATCGAATAAGGATTTTAAAAAACTATTAAATAATGTTTATTTATGTTCAATTAGAATATTTCACTTCAGCCAATTAGATTTTTAAAAATTCATTCTATTATATATTTTTTCACTTGGTTCAAATAGGATTTTTTAAAGTTTTTCTATAATTTGCTTTTGTCTAGTCCAATTAGAAATTTAAATCTATTATATAGTTTAATTAGAATTTAAAAAAAAACTTATATTTCAGCAAATCTATTCGAAACAAAAAAAGCTCTATTGCTTATTAATTTTACCCATTCAAAAAAATTAAGGAAGTTGGTAAGTTGTTACCTTCAAATAGCAGGTCTAAAGTTCAAATCCCACTGGTGATGCTTTGAAAAATAGATCTATATTCCAATAACTACTTCTCATCAATCAGTTGGGTATATTATCTTAGCCTTGGTACACTATCTTGAATAGAACCTTTTGGATATCATTACACAGACAAATCCAAGAAACTAAAGAAACAGAAACCTATTTGGCAAGTTCTGAGTAAGAAAGTAACAAAGATCTTTGATGGTGCTACCAGAACTAGAGTATTGAAAACCAGAACTGGAGAACTAAACAACAAGACCTTTAGAGTAGAGAGTCAACAACTTGGTTGCCAGAGTCATACCAGAGAAAAAGGATCTATGTTTTGAAAGTAGGTACTAGGGAAAAAACTATATGACATCTAATGCTAGATAAATCAACCCTTCCAGGCTAACTAGATTAAAAGTTTGGGATACATCAGGAAAAACTAGTAGGAAGGTAATAGTGAGTACTGTGGTCAGAGCAAACCTTACAAGGGCAGAAGTAGATAATAGTAGTAGTTGCAAAGTATCCTCTAATTGCAAGTGTAAGCCTCAATGAATACATAAAGTTACTGAAGAGTAGATAATATCTGTATGAAACAGAAAATGCTCTACCAAGTTTTTCATAAGGATAAAGTAGTTCTAAAAGAATATTTGGTTAATAGTATCCAGAAACTAACCTCAACTAACTAATGTATCTGGTGAAACAAGTAGGATGAGCAGGAGAAATAGGACTAGTGGGTTTAAATAGGCAATCCTCTAGTTGAGTTGCAGATATAGCAGCTAGTTTAGAACCTTTGGGCGAACTACTTAAATTAGACAACCAAAAGTTGTACTTGTGGCTAGTTGTATCCTTATTTTTGTAACAAATGTTAGAGTACTTCTATTAGATTTACTTAAAATATGCATGAACACTATTTTTATAATAACTTTTCTTTTAATAATTCTAGTTTAACATTCTCCAATATTTGGGTTACCATTATTGTTAATATTTAAGCATAATAATCTATCATATAATTTTACCTGCTATTCCCACTAATCAAATTTGTTAGATACAGTTGTAGATTTGTCCTATTTTTGACCAATTCATATAAAAACTGCATATATTTACAGTTATATAATTTTAAATCATAATAATTTTTTAAAAAAGTAAAGCTAACAAACTATAATATACTGGTTTAGCTACAAATTGATAGCTTTTTTTTTCTGTATTGTTTCTAGATCAAATATTATAAGATTTTAAATTTTATACAGCCTTTAAGTATTATGTACTTTACTAAATGACAACTGTAATTCAGCATTTTGTCTTTTGATTGGATAACTCAAAACACATGCACATTATGATATTCTGATATAATCCACACACCTAAAATCTTTATACTACTAAATAACAACTATAATCTAGCATTTTGTCTTTTGATTGGATAACACAGAACATGTACACATTATGATATTCTGATATAATCTATATACCTAAAATACTACTAAATGACAACTGTAATCTTGCATTTTGTCTTTTGATTGATATGATATTCTGATATAATCTACATATCTAAAATACTACTAAATGACAACTGTAATTTAGCATTTTGTCATTTGATTGGATAACTCAGAACATGTGCATTTTATAACATTCTAATATAATCTACACAGCTACAATACTACTAAATAATAACTGTAATCAGGCATTTATTCTTTTGATTGGATAACTTAAAACACATGCATATTATGTTATTTTGATATAATTTACTCACCTAAAACAAATTTGTCTATTTAAATATTTTTGATTTTGATGTGTTAATAGCGATGATGAGTTAAGCTTACATTTAAATATTTTTAATTGAACATCTTTAGAAAACATGACTATTTTGTAAAAAAACTTATTTTTATATATAATTGTATTAATAGTAATGATGACTAAGCTTATGTTTAAATATTTTTAATTGGTCATCTTCAGAAAATATGACCAGTTTGTGGAAAAACTTATGTTTATATACATATATATGTATAGTTTATAACAGAGTAAACTTACCAATTTTATCTATCTATATACATACATAGTGTGGTTTAATTTGAGGTTTGTATACTTTTATGTTTTCATTTGCTGCATACAAAAATGTAACCAAATTGTAGAAAAATTTTTGGTCAGCCTTGATATTTGTTATTATATAAGGGAAGTATGGAGCTCACTTTGGCAATTATTTTTAAAAGTATATGATTAGGCTATACAAAGTTAATTTTTTATTTTGCATTATATGAAATCTGAAAACTGGTTAGTATATCAGATTTTTTTTTAAATTAGGCCACACAAAGTTGATTTTTTGCTTTGCATTACATAGAATCTAAAAACTTCAGTCAGTCTGTTAGATTTTTTTTTTGCTTTAATGCAAATTGATAAAATAAATTCACATCTAAAATTAGGTCATGACAAAGTTGATTTTCATTTTGCATTACATGGAATCTGAAAACTTGGATAAGTCAGTAACATTTTGTTTATTTTTTTTACTGTAAATTAATAGAATAATACTGTATTCACATTTAAGATTAGACCATGTGAAGTTGATTTTTGTTTTGCATTACATGGAATCTGAAAACTTCTGTTGGTTAGATTTTTTTTTACTACAAATTAATAGAACAATGTTCGCATCTAAGATTAGACCATGCAAAGTTGATTTTTCATTTTGCATTACATGGAATCTGAAAACTTTGTCAGTCAGTCAGTTTTTTCTTTTTTTCTTTTTAATTAATAGAAAATGCATGCAAAATTAATTTTTCATTTTGCATTACATGGAATCTGAAACTTCGGTCAGTTGTTTTTTTCCTTTTTTTTTTTTTTTACTTTGCTGCAAATTAATAGAATAATGTTCACATCTAATATTAGACCACACGAAGTTGATTTTTCATTTTGCATTACAAGGAATCTGAAAACTTTGGTAGGTTAAATTTTTTTTCTTTTTTTTATTTTATTTTCAATTTACTGTAAATTAAAAGAATAATATTCACATCTAAGATTAGGCCACGCAAAGTTGATTTTTGTTTTACATTACATGAAATCTAAAATATTTGGTTAGTCAGTTGGATTTTTTTTATAATTTTTTTAATTTACTATAAATTAATATAATAATCTTCGCATCTATGATTAGCCCACGTAAAGTTGATTATTGATTTTACATTATCAGTTAGTCGCATTATATATATGAAATAATTTTGCGCAACGCACCTCATATGATTTGGTGTAATGTGAAATCAAACCAAAAAAATAACCCGTTTTTTGTTAGTTAGGGTTTGGGTGAGGTCAGAATATGTGTAGGCGAGAAAAGGGGTTTTATAGTAAAATTTTGAAGGAATTTTTTTGTTAGAGCACGAAGAGTGGTTTCATAAGCAAAATTATGAGCCACGAGCGATTTTTTAAAAGATCACTCGATTTCACGTTACACCTGATCCTACGATCTGATTGGTTTATCAGATACCTATATATATATTTTAGTGATTTTACCCCTATACACGTGGCAAAGCACGTGTACAAAACTAGTAAAAATAAAATAGAAAATCGAGCACAGCCCAAGTTCAGAATGTACTAACCCGTCACAACGTACAACGTGTCGAGGTAGGACCGTCCCGAGTGCCCCGAGTTGTAGTTTGTTACACAATTGATTCGGAAATTTTTTTTATACGTTTCACAGTACTTTTTTCGGAAGCTCGGGTAGATTATCTCATCTGTGAACCTGGCAAAGTGTACTTAATATCTTGAAGTTTTCATATCATACTATAATAATATCAGTTAAATCATTCTAAATCATTCGACCTTCAAGTTATACTTTACTTACCGAAGTTATAAGTAAATTACGATCCTTACGTTGACAAAATCTTCCGTATTGAACAAAAAAAAATGTAAAAAAGCCTTAATAACGTTAATGTAGGGTGAAGAACTTAGTTTGTATATTTTTTTTATTTTACGTTTTGCATAGATATCCTTTAAAATTGGAAGTATACGAATTAAGTTAATTAACTATGCGGTTTATTAATAATATTATTGTAGGTGCTTTTATAATACGATAAAGAAGCTTATAGATAAGATGTATTAAAATCGCAGAGGTTTCTTATTAGAATGATAGCCGTGTAAGATAGTATAGTATTAGATATTAGAAATATGAGTAGATATAGGAATAGACGTAGAATTAGACGTAGAATTAGACGTAGAATTAGACGTATAATTAGACGTATAATTAAACATATAGATTATTAGATTTTGTAAATAAATAAAAAATAAGCACTATGAAAAGGTCAATAATCCCGATTTAAATTAATAAATACATGCTATTATTTAGCAGTAACATTTAACGGCATTTTTTTGAGCTTTAGCTATAAATTTTAATAAATTTTAATTAAATTTCGTTTTTTTTTTCATTTAAAAAAATTTATGAATTGATTGGCTAATCAACACGTGATCTTTTCACATGATAAAAATTTACAATTTTAATTGGCTAAACTAATATGCGTGATCGGGATCATCATTTCCTTATTTGGGACGGTCCTACCTGTATACAACGTGCGTACACATTTTTTTTCTGTAGCACGAAAATTTTGTCTTGTCCCACCTTGCTGAAAAACGCCCACAAAAAAAAAAAAAAAAAAAAACAAAAAACAAGCCATCCATGCAAGTTATTCAGTATTTTTGAGACTATGAAATACGTGAACTGCATGAATTAAAGAAATAAACAGGCATCTCTAAATCAATTTATAGAAACCTCAAAAAGAAATATGAAAAATATGAATACATTAAAGTGCATTGAGCATTCCCAAAAATATTTTTTGAAGCGTCAAAAGCACTTGGAAACCTGGTGCGATTGCGTTCCATCTTACTTACCAAAAGGCTGGCCCAAAAATTATGTTCTAAGGAATATAGGTGTCTCATGTTGCTATTCCAAATTATTTGGGCTGCATAGAATTTGTCTATCACCATCCCTATGCTAAATACAGTATGATAAAGACAATCGAGTGAAGTGGGACAGGGCCTATAATTGGAAAATCCAATTTTTACGGATAGCAGCGTTCCAACCATTCAGGAATGCCGTACAAAGGTCAGCGTCTAGTGCAGTGACATCCATAAGAATGTCTAAAAATTTTTGCATCAGCAAAAATTGATATTCTTTGGTTTATAAATAAAATGAATGGTATAATTTTGAATACGTTCCTGAATGAAGAAAAGTATGGAAATGATTGGCGGCTACTAATGTATGAATATCCAAAGCATCAGAGCAAAGTCGCAAAAAAAAAAAAAAATTTGTTCGTGAAAATGATCCTGAGAAACTCGACTTGCTATCCAAAGTTCGACTTAAGCCGCATCGAAAATTCTTAAACATAGTTGAGGAATGAAAAATTCGTTGCAAATTTGTAATTGATATTAATGAGGAGCGAATCGATTTTTTAAAATTCGTGCAGTTTACTGCGGCAGTCACCTGATAAATTGCTTGAACAGTTTACCCATACTTTCTTAACAAACCGTACTTTGATTATATATAGTATTAGTGGCAGAATCAATACTAATATCTCTGTTCATGGCAGAATTCTTTAAGTGATTTCTAATATAAAGATTCTAGGTTCTCTTAGCAGAAATAACCATTTGGTTATGATATACCGAAAGGTCCTTGCATTTTTATACTATTCTATTGTTTTACATTGTTGCTATTTACCAGTTTTCCTATTATAAACTGGTTTGTTTTCATCAACATTTGCAAAATTGCTTTGTGCTTTTTTTTTTTATTTAGTTAATAAAGGTAATTAAATTCACACTTCATTTTAAATTTGGAATACGTACACAGTGTTTAATGTATGTATGTACGTATGTACGTACTGTAACTGTATAATTTAGATAATTTAGTAAATGGTTTCAAATTTAATAGATAATATTACTTATTTCAGACAGATCTGCGGAAAGATAATGTATATTTCCGAAAAGATGACATAAATACAAATGTATGTGGTCACAAGACCTTTCAATTTGTTTATTTAAATAACTTTATTGTTTCATTCTTAAATTTTTAAATCGAAACTTTTTTTTTACCGTTGAATTCAGCAATAACGGCTAGTAATTCATATTCATAATTTCAGGAAAAAAAAAAAAAAAAACCAAAGAAAAAAAAATGGATAACGGGGTATCTGTAGAATCAATAAGAGTTGTGAGTGAAATTGATGATCTCGTCAATCTTGAAGGAAAAATAGTGATGCATAAAGTTACTCCAGTAGGAAAAAAAGTATCAGTAGATTATACTACTGATCTTTGGGAAACATATTATAACATATTAGCAAAAAGGTCATGTAGTCTTTCATCCGAAAAAGATTTATATCTATTTGAACTTTCAACTTTTAAAAAACCAAATGCACCACTCTATCTTGAATTTGCAGTAAAATGTGATTTTGAAGGTTCAGTTTTTTGGACTAATGGTTATCAATTTATATATGATGAAGATTCTCAAAAAGAATTTTTTTTCAACGAATTTCAACCTTCAAGTCCTTCAAGTCCTATTGATAATGAAAAAGAATGTATTTTATGTATAGAAGAAGTTAATTCTAATGAATTTGTAAAAGTTACAGATCAATGCAATCATGAAAATGATATATGTAAAAAATGTATTAGAAAGCATGTTAAAAATGAAATTTTGGACAATGAACTTTTGAATAAAGGAAATTTGGACATTTTATGCCCAGATGATGATTGTTGTGCGGTATTACAAGAACAAGATGTGAAAAAGTTTGTTACTGAAAAAATGTTTATTAGGTAAGTTGACTGAATATATATAAAAATAGAGTGCACAGATAAGATATAGCAAAAATTTATAAAAAATTTTCATATATAACAACCTATTTATTCTATTTATTCTATTTTTTTCATCTTCTGTCTGTTATAAAAGATATGAACAGCTCAAGCTAAACCTTACATTATCATTAATACCGAATTTTTATCGATGTACAAATCAAGATTGTGATTCAGGCCAGATTCATGAAGAAGGAGGTAAATTATATCATTATATTTGAATTTTTTTTGTTTTAGCCGGATGCCTGCATTTATTTACTTAATTCATGTTAAAAATTTGTTTATTTAAAGATACATCTCCAATAATGACATGTATCAACTGTAAGCAGAAATCCTGTGTGGTACATAATCTTCTAATCGATAATACTCAGTTAAATTGCCCTGAATGTGAACCAGTATCACCATCAACTCCATCAAATGAAGCAGAAGGAACAGTAGTCAAAACAAAAAGATCTTCTTTCTGGAAAAGATTAATTCCTGATAAAAAAAATGATGAACTATCACCAACATTAAGGAAAATAGAAATTGAAAAAGAAAATACAAAATTAATATTAAAAAATTTAAAGGAATTGAAAAAAGCTGAAAAACGCAAACAACAAGAAGAAAAGCGAAAATCTCTTATAGTGAAGAAACAAGAAAAGAAAAGTGAAGATTATATACGACGATTAAAACAATGTCCTGCATGCAAAAGTAGTATTCAAAAAAGTGGTGGAAGTGATAAAATGATATGTGGAAATCCTAGATGTAGACATGAATTTTGTTGGATGTAAGTAATTAATTTGTTTTTCTCGTTAATCTTTAAAGATTAAAATATTTACATTATATTTTATTCAGTTGTCTCGCTGAAAAACAAAATCATAAACCTGATTGTAAAAATTACAGATAATTGAAACTTATGGATATTTGATATTCTAGGATTTTTAAACGGTTTAATAGTTGAGAAATATAACAATTTATTTGTTTATTTGTATTTAAAGCATACAATATAATTGTTTATTTGTATTTAAAGCGTGCACAATTATTAATTAAGATCATTTACATAGATTCGTTTATCAATAACTTCAATATTTTTAATGAAATTGAGATTCACATTTAAATGCATAACTAACGGGTGTTTTGTTGGTCTTTTCACTTTTTTTCTCCTACAAATCTATTTTTATCCTTAAAATGATCACAATTCGTTATTATTTGACAATAATAAAAATTATCTATTATTAAATATTTACACTAATGTAACTATAACTTCGCATACATTACTCTTAACTCCTAAAATTATTCGATTTCTAATTTAAACAAATCAAGATATTAATAAATTTATTGAGCTTTATAGTAACGTCTGATAAAATTCTTGATATAAGCTTAATTGTCAATTATGACACTTTGTAATTCCTTATTTAAAGTTGAAATAAATATCAAATTTATAATTGGATATTTGTCATTGTATATTACGATGGTTCAGGAATTAATTAATACGAAAATAAAGAACATTATAATATGGTCATAAAAAGATAGTACCTTGATAATTGACAAATTATCTTTTAAGCAAAACTCAAACCAGTTGGTACTAACTAAAGTCTTAATTCATTTTTTGTCCAGGACATTGGTGGAGTGAATTGATTATATAAGAATTATTCAATTAAATATTTAAAATATACAATATATATAATTGATAATAAATCATTTTTGATCTACCAGCTCGTCTTTAATGATCTTATTACCATAATTATCTATATGATCTTTTACCTTAGCACATTGCGTCGAATTTATGAAATGCCCCAAAATTTTTAATTATAGATTCTTTCCCAAGTAAGGTGCGTCGTTTAATAAATTTACATTTCTAATAAAGTGGCCCTATAAGAAAAGTGGTTCGGGGTATGGTACGGGAAATCAGTGTATATGCACGGGATGGTACGGACCGTGTCGCACGTATAGGCACGTTTACGGAATGGCACGATTAAAAATGACACGTAATGGGGTGGCACGTTTTATTACGTCACACGGAATGGCACGTATTCGGTGGCACGCATATGCACGTTGTACGTGATGGCACGTCAAATTATACGGAATGGCACGTGTTAAAAATGACACGTGCTGGCTCGTTTCACAGAGTACTACAAGAACTAAGGATCATAAACGAATTTTTTTTAAAAAAAGTTGCAATATCTCAAAAACTCGCAAGTAAGCCTGCTCTGGTATCTTAAGGAAAAAGATTCCTTGCAAGATTTTACACATTTGCAGTTGCTTTAGCTTCCAGATATGTACATACTTCAACTATTATCAGGTCCTCTTCTAATAAAATGTCTATTGGAAAGTGGACCATAAATTTATATTTACCTACCCGTTCCACTCACGTGCCATCGCACGTGTCAATTGGCTTAGTAAACTGCTACAAAAGGCACGGACGATTTACGTGATTTCACGTTAAATTGGCACGTGTATACGGATCAACACGGTCCGCCGATTCCCGCGCCTACTCGAACCATGCACGTGCAAACCCGACCCATAGCACGTGCCACTCGACCACGTGCCTATACACTGTTTTTCCGTGCAATCCCGGACCACTTTTCTTATGGGGTGGGGAAAGGGTAGGGAAGATGGTTTAGACGCGTTATCATTCTAGAACAGTGGTCTAAAAAAATTTTTCGGGTTTGGTGTCAATTTATTAATAGTAATTTGTAATTAAAAGTTAATTTGGTGACCAAATTTTAGCTAAATTTCGTAAATCCACCATAATGATAAGAATACTATTCATTAGGATAAATGAAGCCATATATTAGAATAAATTTAATGCATCGAGGCTATCCGTTCTTAATTAAAAATTACAAAAGAAGATAATAAATTCGTGGTTATAAGTGCTCGGAAAATATTTAATGGGACAGAGTCATTTTCTAGAAATAAGTTGTTTTTGTTCAGAAGTAAAGATAAAAAAAGATGAAAAATTGTTAGATTATCCAATTCTGTTAGAAAATTGTTGTCTATTGTTTGTTAGTGCAATGAGTCACAGAATCAATTTATCCTAACTGTTCTATATCTATTAAAAAAATTGGAATTTACAATTCATTTATTAATAAGCATAGTTTACCAAAACGTAATATTTTATTTATTGCTCTTTGTAATTAGCCTTATAAAGATCCTTTACATAATGGATAATATAATACAATACAGCATACTCATCTCTAACACCCTTTAAATAATTCATGAACCTAATTGAAGAGAAAAAAGAAATTTGTCCTACCGAAGAATTAATGTGTGATTTGTTAAACTCATCATGACACGGAACATGAAGCCAGAAAGAAACATGGCTAACGATATTATTTTGTTTTTCAAATTAAAAAAAAATTTATTATTAATAAGAAATAAGTAATATAGATCATTGCTTTATACTGGTATCCGACAAATGATTAGAATTATTGGACATTATCGAATATCCAGCATTTGATATCATTCAACTTGGAACTTTTATCTTCTTAAGAAATGCTGCGGCCGACAAAATTTGACATGATCAGACACAACTAAAAAATAATTACTAAAAAGATTAAAATTAGGTTGATTATTGTTTTTAAATAATTGTGAATTTTCGTTTTTTTTTTCATTAGCATTAAATAAATAAACTAAGAGTGCACTTGTTTTTTTTTACATCCTTTATTATTTTCTTTATTATTTTATAATAGTTAGTATTATAAAAGACAATTGTTAATTCTGAACTAAAATATATTCCAAAACGGTAGTCTTAAAGTATACTACAGATAAAAACAGAAAAATTAGATACAGCTCAACAATATGCAACAATTGGCTGTAACCATGCACTACATTTTTGGCATATATATGTTATCGTATCCTAAAAATCGTATGGATGACTTCAAAGTAACGCTATGCATGCTCCGAAATATCATGAGCTTTATATAAGAGGACATGTATTTATTAGGGCTTACATTCGGAAAATTCTTTGTCTCAAATAACGCATGTTGAAAAGTGTTATAATTTGGGAATCCTGGAGGCTGTGTCACATTTATAGATAAATGGAACGAATTAGAGTTGTAAATTGATTATATAATAATCGTTTATTTGTCACAAAATTCATGGGTCACGACTTTTTGCAAAGCGTTATAATTGTTTTCTATAAACAAATAAATATTTTAGAATCGATTCTAATGCAGATAATCTTTTATATTAAATATTCAAAAGTCTGGATTTTAATAGCTTTTTCTACTTTCAAGTACGTACTGAGCGTGTTGTACATAAGAAATGTAATAGCTGTGTTATTTAAAATTATAAGCATATTATGGTATTAAAACTTTAGACCTATAGTTTGTGCTTAGTCATTTTATAGTATCTAAGACCGATACTTAAATTGTGTATAAATAATTAGGATTAATTTTCGTACGCTTTATGTTCTAATTTCTTGACTTTATTACAAGCTAAAAAGCCGAATGATGGATGAACTTAAAAGAATTTTGCGGGCTAACTTTAAAAAATTATTGAAGTATACATTTTCATTTCTATGTTTATTCTTATTTGTGCGCCGTATTAAACCAATTATTTGTAATATAAGACATAGAAGGGACGATATGAGGTTGAAGCAAAGCTTATTCTATAAAGGGTTTTGTTGCGAAATATGAAGCTACGTGAAGAAACTAAATATAAGTGTTTTGCATTTAACGACGAATTCCATAATAGAACTTATATAATAGAATAATTAGAAAAAGTCAATAATAAAACAAGATCAGTGATAACGTTCATGGCTTAAAAAATAGCATGCAAAATAATTCAGAAAACATGTAAATATAGCTAATCATCTCAATACTTAAGCAAGTTGGAAAATTTATCAAATATGCAAGGTTGTTTTTCAAATATTGAATAATAGATTTAAATTAACAATCATAAAGTCGTTTATTCTATTTATTATTCTTACATGTCTTAAATGAGTTCATCAAAATCCGAAGAACTGTTAGTTGAAGTTAATAATGCTTCATACAATGGAACTACACACAGAGGAAAGAAAATATGTCAATATGGTTTTTCACCAAATATTCAATTTATTGCGGCTTTAATCAATCGCTGGATAAATATTACAAAAGCATTCAAACTTGAATTCAAAAATTCAATAAAAATGCCGAAGAATTCAAAAAAAATAATAATAATAATAATAAAATAAAATTATTAAACATTGTCGAAGTTACACCCAATAATGATACGATAGAAATTAAAAGAAGTTTCAAACTATAAGTGTATTTCGAGGCTGATGGATCTCTATATGGATAAAATCAAATCATAATTGATGTTTCAATTGTAATTTATACTGATAACCTAATAATCTTAATAAAAAAAAATCATAGATTTTTATGGAAAATATATTAATTAATATTAATCATTAGGGAATTCCATGGATTTGCTTGTATTTAATACTTCTTTGGAAATTTTCTGGGTATTAATAATTTTACTCCTATAAGTTTTGTCAGGATGAATCGATAATTCATTATTAGGTTCGAACTTGTCGGCCTAAAAATTGTTTTTGATTTCATTATCTTCGTCTTGATCGATATCATTCAAACAACCAACGATTCTTGAATTGATTATGGTAATAGTTGGTCGTTTTTTAGGATCTATGTCCATGCACCTCTTTGCTAATTTAATGTAGCATTCAGATATCCATTCGTTAAGTCCTGGTCTCTTCCCTTTACATATATTTCTTGAAAATTTAATACCAAAATGTTCACCATCGAGTGTCCTCTTTCCAGTTGCTATTTCGGTCATTATGATTCCAAGGCTGTAAACATCAGTTGATTGTGTGTACTTTCCATTTGCAAAACATCTGGAGCTACGTATGGCATGATTCCAATACTTTCATTTTGTTGTTCCATGTTAACGGACGCAGAAAGGCCTAAGCCGACAATGTACGTGCTACGCAAATCATTCTGTAAAATGTTTTTACTATGAAGATCTCCATGAAATAATTCTTCAGAATGAATAGATTCAAGATCTGATACTATAAAATTCAATTTATCTTTCCATTTCATATGAATACGTCAACAATATTTTTATATAAAGATCCAGCCTTCGCATACTTTAGGATGATTATATAATTTTTTGTCTTTTCATCTTGAGATATTCCGTAACTTTGTAAAAAAAAGTAGAATTGTTGATTCCGATTTCGCAATATATTTTTAACTTTTATAAAAATTAATAAAAAAATCTTTAAAAACGTTTCAAATACAAAATAAATACCTCATTTATAAATTCTTACATCCGATTATTCGATTCATTAACTATTTTAAAAGCAACGTCGATAATACTATTATAATAATTAGTTTTCTTAAACCATTTAGCTCAATAATTTCGAACTTAGTATAAGGAATCCAAGAAATTTGGTATTTATCTTCTCCTAATATTTTTTTTTAAATTTTCATTAATATCTAAAGATCCGTATTCCGATTAATCGAATTTAAAATTTTATTCCTTTCCTTTCTAAGCCAATAATTAGCTTTTCGTAAGTTTCTTTTAATGCTATTCCGTTTCTATAACAGTGACGACCAACCAGATTAAATCCTATGACGTTTTCAGATCTGCAGATTTTTTAAAATAATAATTGAATGCTTTGTTTAAGTCCTTTTCAACTCCGGATCCAATCAAGTAACATTAACTAAGATTACACATTCCAAAACTATTGTCTATGTTCGATGCATTTTCATAATATTCAAATGTTCTGCATTCATTCTTTTCAACCCCTACCCCATAACAATAACATTCTCCAACAGAATTTATTCCATCAGCATTTCCCGTCTCTGCCGATTTCTGATAATATTCAAACGCTTTGCGCTCGTTCTTTTCAACACCTGTTCCATTTTCATAACAATTTCCAACATAAAGTGTTCCCATAACATATCCGAATGCTTTCGCACGTCCTTTTCAACACCTATTCCATCTTAGTAACAAAATCCAGCATTAAATGCACCAATAGCATTTTCCATTTCTTTCGATTTGTGAAAATATTCAAACGCTTTGCGTTCGTTCTTTTCAACCCCTATTCCATTTGCATAACAATTTCCAACTTGAAGTTTTCTATCAGCATCTCCATCTCTGCTGATTTCTGATAATATTCGAACGCTTTACGTTCGTCCTTTTCAACTCCTGTTCCATATTTATAACAAGATCCAACTTGGAATTCTCCATTTACATAACCCATTTCTTCCAATTTCTGATAATATTCGAACGCTTTGCGCTCGCCCTTTTCAACTCCTGCTCCATAAGATAACAACATCCAACTTGGATTTTTCCATTCATATAACCCATTTCTTCCGATTTCTGATAATATTTGAACGCTTTGCGCTCGTCCTTTTCAACTCCTGTTCCATATTGATAACAACATCCAACTTGGAATGTTCCATTTACATAAACCATTTCTTCCGATTTCTGATCATATTCGAACGCTTTGAGCTCGTTCTTTTCAACTCCAATTCCATCTTTATAACAATATCTAACAAGATATGTTTCAATAGCATTTCCCATCTCTGGCGATTTCTGATAATTTTCGAACGCTTTGCGCTCGTCATTTTCAACTCCTATTCCATCTTAATAACAATATCCAACATTTAATGTTCCTCCAGCATTCTCCCATCTCTGCCGATTTCTGATAATATTCAAACGCTTTGAGCTCGTTCTTTTCAACTCCAATTCCAACATGATAACAATATCCAACTAGAAATGCACCAATAGCATTCCCATCTCTGCCAATTCCTGATAATATTTGAACACTTTGCGCTCGACTTTTTCAACTCTTGTTCCATATTGATAACAACATCCAACTTGGATTGTTCCATTTACATAACCCATTGCTTCCGATTTCTGATAATATTCGAACGCATTGAGCTCGTTCTTTTCAACCCAATTCCATCTTTATAATAGGTATGTTCCATTAGCATTTCCCAGCTCTGCCGATTTCGTATAATATTCAAAAGCTTTGCGCTCGTTCTTTTCATCTCCAACAGAATTTATTCCATTAGCATATCCCATCTCTGCTGATTTCTGATAATATTTGAACGCTTTGCGCTCGTCCTGTTCCATATTGATAACAACATCCAACTTGGAATGTTCCATTTGAATAATCCATTTCTTCCAATTCCTGATAATATTCGAACGCTTTGAGTTCGTTCTTTTCAACTCCAATTCCATCATTATAACTAGATATGTTCCAATAGCGTCTTCCAGCTCCGCCAATTTCGTATAATATTTAAAAGCTTTGTGCTCGTCGTTTTCAATTCCTGTTCCATATTGATAACTACATCCAACATTATTTATTCCATTAGCATATCCCATCTCTGTTGATTTCTGATAAAATTTGAACGCTTTGCGCTCTTCCTTTTCAACTCCTGTTCCATATTGAACTTTATTATAATCATTAATACATCGTCGACAAATATTAATAAAATCTTGACCTCTTATTTTAATTTGTATTGCAATTTTTTCAAACTAGTTAACAAACTTTTGATCGTATTTAACCTTTTTTTTTATTAGTGCCTGCTCATATAATATCGAAATCAATAACTTATCGACTTCGGCAAATTATGAAAACAGCTGTAAATACAATTCGATAATCGATAAATAGTTTAAACTGACAATGATTAATATTATTCATTGTAATACTGCCCTATAAGAAAAGTGGTTCGGGGTATGGTACGGGAAATCAGTGTATATGCACGGGATGGTACGGACCGTGTGGCACGTATAGGTACGTTTTACGGAATGGCACGATTAAAAATGACACGGATACTACGGTAATGGGGTGGCACGTTATGTTACGTCACACGGAATGGCACGCATTCGGTGGCACGCATATTCAAGTTGTACGTGATGGCACGTCGAATTACACGGAATGGCACGTGTTAAAAATGACACGTGCTGGTTCGTTTCACGGAGTACTATAAGAGGGAAGGATCACGAACGATTTTTTTTTAAAAAAGTTGCAATATCTCAAAAACTCGCAAGTAAGCCTGCTCTGGTATCTTAAGGAAAAAGATTCCTTGCAAGATTTTACACATTTGCAGTTGCTTTAGCTTCCAGATATGTACATACTTCAACTATTATCCGGTCTCTTCTAATAAAATGTCTATTGGAAAGTGGTCCATAAATTTATATTTACTTACCCGTTCCATTCACGTGCCATCGCACGTGTCAATTGGCTTAGTAAACTGTAGGGTGTCCAGGATTATGATCCGGTAAATGCCAAATTATGTATCCGGTAAATTGCAAATTATGCGAATTATGCGAATTTTGAGTTATTAGCCAATAAAATTTCAAAAAGAACAACAAGTCAGGTGATTACAGTCACCAGTTTATTCATTTAACCAATCAATTTTTGTTTACATGCTGCATGAAAATGAGCGGATTATGCGATTTCATATAGTAAAAATCGCAAATTATGCGCATATTATGCCGGATCATAATCCCGGACACCCTAGTAAACTGCTACAAAAGGCACGAACGATTTACGTGATTCACGTTAAATTGGCACGTGTATACGGATCAACACGGTCCGCCGATTCCCGTGCCTACTCGAACCGTGCACGTGCAAACCCGACCCATAGCACGTGCCACTCGACCACGTGCCTATACACAGTTTTTCCGTGCGATCCCGGACCACTTTTCTTATAGGGCTGTATTTATAGCCCTATGCGTATACATGTTGGCAAAATCCCGACTTACTATAGTTTGGGATTTGTCCGTCATCCCAAATCCCAAATCCCAAATTCTAGTATTACTAATATCTCAAAAACTTTATTAATAATCTTTATTTAAACAAATCATATATATTCTTATAGTTATAAATAATATATTTACAAAATATTAAGATTATTTATTTGATTTAATCTTTTATAAATAGCAATTGTTTTTTTATTATTTGGAATTTGTCCGGGTTTTGCCAGCATGTATACCTATGCGTTGACGAAGTCACGCTAGGGTTATTATCGTGAGGATCACCCCTTGTGGCTTGTATGAGTAAGGCTTATATGGAAAAACAATGGATATGCATTGTATGCATCATGGATTTGCATATGATTGAGGTTGGGATTTTCATATGATTAAGGTCATAGACATGCAGGTGAGTATATAAGACTATAAGAGGATACATGTGGGCGTAATTAGAGATTTAGTGCTTTCTTTCTTCGCTCGTCTTGCCTACTTGATCTCTTCACTGCCCGATTTCGATCTGGCTTCTTTGTGACTGGCCCGCCACCCCCTTCCACTTTCGAAAAAGAAGTTGCATCCTGCCGGTTGTCTTGCATGTAAAAATTGAGTATACAAAAAAAAAAAAAGGTGAGAGATAAAGAAGAAAAAGAAGTAAGTTAGAAAAAGTGAAGTAAATGTTGAAGTAGAATGCGCCACACCATAGCGTGGGCCCGTACTTCCGATCCTCATTTGAGCTTCGTCACGTGCACACAGTGAACGCACACAGTGACAAGCATGTGAAAATATGTAAATATAGAAAGTTGGCAAAGCACAAGTATGAAAACAGAAGAGAAAGTAGTGAAGGTGGAGCACTACTCCCATATGTATCTTCGTCATATCATGTTTAATAAAGTATCCGAGCGAGAATAATAATAATAATTAAGGAAACAAAAATGCAGTGATCAAATTTTTGCATGCATTTACGCATATAAAAGTAAATACAATATAAAAAGAATGGCGTATTGTTTATCCATTTTTAATTTCATCATAAAAATGATATAATGAATATAATGGATCAAGAAAACGCAACTGAATTTTATAATATTGGATATGCATTTCAACATGGTATTGGAGTTACAAAGGATGAACTTGCGGCATTTAAATATTATCAAAGTGCTGCGATACTTGGTCATGATCTCGGAACGTTTCAAGTTGGATATTGTTATCATCATGGAATCGGTGTTAATAAAGATGATTATAAAGCCTTCGAATATTATCAAAAATCTGCTGACATTGGCAATTTGATGGGAATATTTCAAATTGGTCTATGTTATTATTACGGAATAGGAACTGTGAAAGATGATCATAAATACTTCACATATAATGATATAGCTTCAAATATGGGTCATAGTGCTGGAACGTATAATGTTGGATATTGTTGAAAAAGATGAACATAAGGCATTCCTTTATTATCAAAAATCTGCAGAGATGGGGAATACTAGAGGAATACATCAGGTTGGATATTGCTATGAGAAAGGAATTGGAGTTGATAAGGACGAACGTATAGCATTCTTTTATTTTCAAAAATCTGCAGAGATGGGAAATACCGCTGCAATAAATCACGTTGGGTATTGTTATGATAATGGAATTGGAGTTGGAAAGGATGTACGTAAGGCACTCTTTTATTATCAAAAATCAGCAGAGATGGGGAATGCCGGTGGAGCATATAATGTTGGTAATTGTTATTATAATGGATTCAGTGTCAAAAAGGATGACCGCAAAGCATTCGAATACTATCAAAAAGCTGCAAATATGGGTCATGTTGCTGGAATTTCATTTGTTGCATTATGTTACCGAAATGGAATCGGTGTTGAAAGGGATATACAAAAAGCCAATTATTGGTTTCGAAGGTAAAAAATATACATTTAATTTATCTTTGCGTATGTATTTTATTTTAACAAAATAATTTGTATATGATTAGAACGAAAGATTTGATGAAAGGTAATTTATATTATTTATTTAAATATTACTTAATAGTTTCGAATTTATTTGTATTCATATTTTTTTTAGTCGCATACGATTGCGCATCTAAACGATCAGAAGTTGATGATGATTTAAAAAACATGCTGATCGAAAATAAATATTTATTACCTTGGATTCCATGTAATGAAATTAACATAATCGGAGAAATCGGAAAAGGTGGATTTGCAACTGTATATTATGCCCGTTGGTATGATAAAAATACAGGTTTAAATAGAGAAGTTGCACTCAAAATACTTGAATTAAATGATCAATCAGAATTTATAAAAGAATTAAAAATATTTTGTGAAATTAGAGATATATATCCGTCATTTTTAGAATGTTATGGAATAACAAAATATGAAGGTCGTTATGTTCTTATTTTAGAATATGCTTTGAAAAATTCATTGGGTAAAAATCTTGTCGAGGTAGCTCGATTGGATTGGAAAAAAAGGTTAAATCTGTTACAATGTATAACTTATGATCTTGATATGATTCATTTTCAAGGTTATATTCATCGAGATTTGCATAGTGGTAACATCTTACAGCATGATATAGATAATGCATATGTTGCAGATTTAGGACTCACTTTATCCACAAAGAGTAATGTAGGTATCTACGGTGTTCTACCTTACATTGCTCCTGAGGTTTTACAAAAAAAACCTTTCACACAAGCAGCTGATATTTATTCTTTTGGTATTATCATGGCTGAAGTAACAACTGGACAAAGACCTTTTGATGGTTATGAATTTGATTCAGGACTGGCAATAAAGATATGTTGTGGATTACGTCCTGAATTTGCTCCTGGAACTCCTGATTGCTACATTGAATTAGCCAAACAATGTATGGATTCTGATCCACAAAAAAGACCCACAGCCTCTCATATTTCTGATAAGCTTGGTAAATGGATTAAATGCATCAGCGTTCCTTCTACTATACAGGATAATGAGATCGAATTAATTAAAAGACATTTCTTGGAAGCAGATAAAATAGTTAAGCAATTACCGATCTCTACACAAAAACACCCGGATCTCGTATACACATCAAAACTCATCAACACACATGAAATCACCGAACAACTATCAAAATTGGCTGGCAGCATATCATTTAACAGCATAGCAATTCCCTGATATTTTTATATGGATCACTTGAAAAATTATCCATAAATTTATGTGGCTTTGCAATCCATGGGTTGGTAAAATCATACGGTAACACGGTCAAATCTCAGTTAAGTTATATGTATCTCTACTAAGTTATATTTATTGAATTCTACCTTAGTTATAGAATATATATAAAAATGACCTTTTAATACGTGACTCAATTTATCTAATACGTATAAAATTATAACAAAGACTGCCTTTGTCAGCTTGCTGACGCCTTTTGAAATGTAAAAAAAAACTTTCTAGATATAGCTTCAATAATATGCACATGAAGCTAGCACCAAATTCAACTTACTAAATTTTTATTGTTGTGCGTCATTTCTCAATTTGCTTCAATTAATTTAGTTATTTTTTTTGAATGCACGCCACTTTAAAATCGGTACATTTATTCTTTACATCATATAATAAATGCTTTATAAAGATTATTTAACGAATTTTTTAAAAAGACTACTTAAAAGTTTCATATATTTTATATGATTTTTTTGTAAAAAATTATTTATTGAACCTATAATTCTTTTCAATGAACTTATTTTATATGCTCCGTGTCGTTTTTCGAGTTATTTGTTTCAAAATTGATACATTCATAAATTTAAAAATCAAATATGTTATTTTACAATTGGTATAATTTTGCAAAATGAAAAATTTTAGATTTAATTTTACGCATAAACGCTGCTTTGATTACATGAATTTTAAGAAAAAAAAATATCAAATGAAAAATAATAATAACCAAATTTGACTGCATTTTCTTTGTGTATAGAAATTACTTTTTCGACAACTGCATGCTTTAGTATTCCAATTAGGTTTCGACAATAGCAGCAGTTTTTGATTTTCCTACTTAAAAAAAGAGCATTTATTCATCGTTAGGCCTTTGATTATCGCAATAATTTTTTTTTATAAAAAAAAATAATAATTTAGAATTCATCTTTTTCCAAGCTTTTTCTTGTCCTCCGTGTTCAATTTATGATATGAGCCACAAATAACTTTATAAAAATTTTCGAATATACTAACATGTCAAATTATTCATGTCTTCTTTGAGTAAATGAAGTTCCTCAACTGAAACGATCATACCCAATACTCAAAACTTGGTTTATGTGGCAAGTTGGGATTTTTTCAATAAAATCAAACATTCATTATAATAATTTTCATCCATTAAACAACGTTTATTTTTTCTTTTGCTAATAAAAGTTTGAAGTATTTTCTCAAAAGTCTCATGACTTAGATCTATCCTTCAAGTCCTGTTGATAATAAAAAAGAATGTATTTTATGTATAGTAGTTGACTCTAATGAATTTGTAAAGTTACAGATCAATGCAATCATGAAAATGATATATGTAAAAAATGTACTGTATTAGAAAGTATGTTAAAAATGAAATTTTGGACAATGAACTTTTTAATAAAGGGAATTTGAACATTTTATGCCCAGGTGATGATTGTCGTGCAGTATTACAAGTCAAGATGTGAAAAAGTTTATTACTGAAAAAATGTTTAATAGGTAAGTTAACTGAATATATATAAAAATTGAGTGCACAGATAAGATATAGTAAAATTTATAAAAAATTTTCTTACTTAAAACCGATTTATTCCATTTATTTTATTCTGTCTGTTATAATAAATAGGAACAGCTCAAGCTAAACTTTACATTATCATTAATACTGAATTTTTATTGGTGTACAAATCAAGATTGTGATTCAGGCCAGATTCATGAAGGAGGAGTTAAATTATATCATTATATTTGAATTTTTTTTTTTTAGCTGGATGCCTGCATTTATTTACTAAATTCATGTTGAAAATTCATTTATTTAAAGTTACATCTCCAATAATGACATAATGTATCGACTGTAAGCAGAAATCCTGTGTGGTACATAATCTTCCAATCAATAATACTCAGTTAAATTGCCCTGAATGTGAAAGAGTTGATCCAGTATCACCATCACCTCCATCAAATGAAGCAGAAGGAACAGTAGTCAAAACAAAAAAACTTATTTCTGGAAAGATTAATATCTGATAAAAAAAATGATGAACTATCACCAACATTAAGGGAAATAGAAATTGAAAAAGAAAATACAAAATTAATATTAAAAAATTTAGAGGAAAGGAAAAAAGCTAAAAAACGCAAGCAACAAGAAGAAAAGCGAAAACTTTTATAGTGAAGAAACAAGAAAAGAAAAGTAAAGGTTATATATGACGATTAAAAAAATGTAAAGTAGTATTCAGAAAAGTGGCGGAAGTGATAAATGATATGTGGAAATCCTAGATGTAGACATGAATTTTGTTGGATGCAAGTAATTAATTTGGTTTTCTCGTTAATCTTTAAAGATATTAAAATATTTACATTATATTTTATTCAGTTGTCTCGCTGAAAATCAAAATCATAAACGTGATTGTAAAAATTAACATTATATTTTATTCAGTTGTCTCGCTGAAAAACAAAATCATAAACCTGATTGTAAAAATTATAGATAATTGAAACTTATGGATATTTGATATTCTAGGATTTTAAACAGGTTAAAAGTTGAGAAATATTACAATATATTTGTTTATTTGTATTTAAAGCGTTCAATATATTTGTTTATTTGTATTTAAAGCGTACACAATTATTTAATTAAGAAAGATCATTTACATAGATTTGTTTATCAATAACTTCAATATTTTTAATGAAACTGAGATTCACATTTAAATGCATAACTAATGGGTGTTGTGTTGTCTTTTCACTTTTTTTCTCCTACAAATCTAATTTTTATCCTTACAATGAAATTTTTCTCATAATTCGTGGGTTTTAGTTTGGGTTTTTTTTTTTTATTTTTTCCTTGTCTGGGATTTAGCGAGTGAATAATAAATATTATTATGATAAAAAACCAAACAGAAAAAATAATTTCGTGAAGAAGAAATGTGGAAAAAAAATAACAAATTACATGATTGCCATCAAAGAGGATACTAGAATGCACCAAGCAAAATGCTTCCTTACGAGGACAACGGAGAGTGGGAGGGAATTTTTGGGATTTATTTTAAAATTTATTTTTTTTTTTGAATAAAACCCCAGAGGGGCTTTTTGGACTGCGTTAGCAGTGCAAGGTAATTAGTATTTATTGTCTTATTTACCGGCCAAACGTGGTTGGGTGAGTGAATGAGAGGGGCGAGAGTTATTATTTGACAAATAAAAATTATCTATTATTAAAATTTACACTAATGTAACTATAACTCCGCATACATTACTCTTAACTCCTAAAACTTTTCTATTTCTAATTTAAACAAATCAAGATATTAAATAAATTTATTGAGCTTTATAGTAATGTCTGATAAAATTCTTGATATAAGCTTAATTGTATAGTTATAACACTTTGTAATTCCTTATTTAAAGTTGAAATAAATATCAAATTTATAATTGGATATTTCGTCATTGTATATATTTACGATGGTTCAGGAATTAATTAATACGAAAATAAAGGACACATAATATGGTCATAAAAAGATAGTATGATACTTTGATAATTGACAAATTTTCTTTTAAGCACAACTCAAACCAGATGGCAACTAACTACAGCTTAATTCATTTTTGTCCAGGACATTGGTGGAGTGATTAAAATTTGCAAAATTGGCCAATGAAATTTAATCAAGTATTCTTGGGCATATATATGTTTGTTTAAATCCTCCCTCCCCTCGCGTCTGAACCAAAATGTGACGTTAACCAACTAATTAACTTTGAATGGCCTAATTATCTATATGATCTTTTGCCTTAGCACATTGCGGCGAATTTATGAAATGCTCCAAAATTTTTAATTATAGATTCTTTCCCAGGTTAAGATGCGTCATTAAAATAAATTTATATTTCCAATAAAGTTGGGGCAAGGGTAGGTAAGATGGTTTATACTAATGATGCCTGACGAAATTATTTTTGCGATGACGAATGACGTCGTCATGGTTTCGTCATGACGAAACCTTGACGATTGACGAAACCCCCGACGATTGACGAAACCTATGACGAATTGACGAAACCTATGACGAATTGACGAAACCTATGGTGTATTGACGAAACCTATGACGAATTGACGAAACCTATGACGAATTGACAAAACCTATGATGTATTGACGAAACCTTGACGAAGCCTCTAACGATTGATGAAACATTGGCAACCGATTCAGCCACTAATTAAACAACAAGCTTCTATATAATGATCTTTAGATACACTAAACCTTAAATTGTTTCAAAAAAATGATATTTCATTATAAGGTTTCATTGGCTTTTTTCTTTTTTCTTCTTTCGCACGTTCAAATATATGTCGGGTTGATCCGGAATACCGGTAGTCATTTATATCGGGTTGATCCGGAATACCGGTAGTCATTTATATCGGGTTGATCCGGAATACCGGTCGAGAATACCGGTAATCGGGTTGATCCGGAATAGTCAAAATTTGTGCACGCGTTTATTTTCGTCAATTCCGGATCAACCCGACATAGATTCCGAACACGTAAAAAAGGAAATTAAATTTTGTAAATAAACAAAGCGCGTAAAGATAGAAGTTTATGGCAAGAGTGTTAGTGTTGGAGACTACAACGATATATTGGTGCTCATTATTTGTAAAATTTCGTTTCCGTCATTTTTAATTAGTGCACCAAGGTCGATCTAAACATTGGTTTTCAAGTATTTTCGCGTCTCTCCTTCGTAAATAAGTAAAATAACGATAATAATAATGAACTGGTTATCTTAGCAACCTATATTGATTCTCTATCGCTGTTATTAATTATGCATTATCGCTTAAAACATCGTTTTTTTAGCTCTTATCGTTATCGTTATTAAAACACATCTTAACTTTTTATAAACGCGGTAATTAACTCTATTTTGTATGGATATAATAACTCTTCAGGTTTCTTCATTGATTTCGTCAATTCGTCATAGGTTTCGTCAATTCGTCACAGGTTTCGTCAATTCGTCACAGGTTTAGTCAATTCATCATAGGTTTCGTCAATTCGTCATAGGTTTCGTCATTTCGTCATAGTTTTCGTCATTTCGTCATAGGTTTCGTCAATTCGTCATAGGTTTCGTCAATCGTCAGGGGTTTCGTCAATCGTCAATTCGTCAATCAGAAATTAGCTGACGAATGGTTTCGTCATTCGTCAATGACGTATATTTCGTCATTCGTCAGGCATCATTAGTTTATACGCGTTATCAGTTTATAACAGAGGTCTAAAAAATTTTTCCGGGTTTGGTGTCGATTTATTAAGATGTAATTTTGTAATTAAAGTTTAATTTAATGGACCAAATTTTCACTAAATTTCTAAATTTCGTAAATCCGCTGTAATTATAAGAATATTATTCATTAGAATAAATGAAGCCATATATTAGAACAAATTTAATGCATCAAGGCTATCTGTTCATAATTAAAAATTTTCAAAAGAAAAATAAATTCGTGGTTATAAGAACGGAAATATTCAATGGGTCCACATTATTTTATATTAATTTATTGTAGAGATTGTACCCGTTGGGAAAACCTCTAACCGGTTACTATTAAATTACCCGGATATCCGGATAAATTACTATTTCACACAATTGCAAGTTCTACCCGGGTACAATCACTAATTTATTGTCAAAATAATTTCAGATTTTAAAATAATTAGTCGTCAATAATTTTAGAATTGATTCTTACAATTGTAAAACAAATCCTAGATAGAAATTTGACCCAAACAAAAGTCGAACTGATTTCAACTAAATTAATTTTTGAAATTGTCAACATGTGTCAAATATATTTTGGTCCCCAAAATATTAAAAGTATTTTAATTAAAAGTGCCTTATGTTTTCTATTTAACTTAAGAAAATCCAAATTTTTAAAAATTATCAATTAAAAAAAAAGGAAAAAAAATTCATGTTTACAGCTATTTTCATATATTCTGAAAAGAAAAAAACATGCTTACAGCTTTCATAAATTCTGGGCCATCCTAAAAAATTTGGAGAAGTCTATTCAGCCAAAATTGATAAGCTATTTATTTCGGTGCTACACAACATTAGTTATATAAATGCATAATATGTCTCGTTAATTCATCAAATAAGATAACTCTCAAAACATATTCGTTTGAAAATAGTTGAAAATTTGGGTGTTAGCAGGTTTTTTGTGGACAATTCAAAAGATGGCTGTGTTGAAGAATTATCGTTATCATCAATTTAAATAGACATTTTACAGTAAAAGCTTTACTTTGAACTTTTATTATAATCATTAATGCATCGTCGACAAATATTAATAAAATCTTGACCTCTTATTTCAATTTGTGTCGCAATTTTTTCAAACTATTTAACAAACTTTTGATTGTATTTGAACTTTTTTTTTTATTAGTGCCTGCTCATATAATATGGGTGTTTCGTATTAAAAAATCTGAATTTTGAATAGATATATATCGATAAACAAGTTTGTTATACAATGAGTTGCCAAAGCTAATTATATAATAAAAGAAGTAAAAAATATTGGTTTTATTTATAGATCATTTAAATTCAAAGCCGTTTATATGTTTAATGAGAAAATTCACTTATGTTCAAACTTTTTTAATGAAGATCTATTAAATTGCCAAGATTAGTTTTTGCCATTAATTTTTGTATCGTACATTTTTAATAAAGTGAATGTACTGTAATATAATATTGATCGGACATTGTACTGTAATAGCATCCCAGAAAATTTTTTTATATACTGATTACGTATTAATCATCGAAATCAATAACTTATCTACTTCGGCAAATTATGAAAACAGCTGTAAATACAATTCGATAATCGATAAATAGTTTAAACTGACTTTATTGCATGTAAATCCAAACTCTTTGTTTAAAATCTGAGTAATACTGTATTTATAATTAAGGAAAAAACAAAAATGCAGTGATCAAATTTTCGCATGCATTTACGCATATAAAAATAAATACAATAAAAAAAAGAATGGCGTATTGTTTATTCATTTTTAATTTCATCATAAAAATAAATATAATGAATACAATTAATCAAGAAAACGCAACTAAATTTTATAATATTGGATATGCATTTCAACATGGTATTGGAGTTACAAAGGATGAACTTGAGGCATTTAAATATTATCAAAGTGCTGCGATACTTGGTCATGATCTCGGAACGTTTCAAGTTGGCTATTGTTATCATCATGGAATCGGTGTTAATAAAGATGATTATAAAGCTTTCGAATATTATCACAAATCTGCTGACATGAATAATTTGATGGGAATATTTCAAATTGGTCAATGTTATTATTACGGAATAGGAACTGAGAAAGATTATCATAAAAATACTTTACATATAATTGTATAGCTTCAAATATGGGTCATAGTGATGGCACGTATAATGTTGGATATTGTTATCGATATGGAATTGGAGTTGAAAAGGATGAACATAAGGCATTCTTTTATTATCAAAAATCTGCAGAGATGGGGCACGCTGAAGGAATTCGTATAGTTGGATATTGTTATCATTTTGGAATAGGGGTTGAAAAGGATGAACAAATGGCATTCGAATGTTATCAAAAATCTGCAGAGATGGGAAATGCCACTGGAATACATAGCGTTGGATATTGTTATGCTAATGGAATTGGAGTTGAAAGGGATGATCTTAAGGCATCACAAATTGGCAGAGATGGGGAACGCTGATGGAGCATATAATGTTGGTGAATGTTATTATACTGGAACCGGTGTCAAGAAGGATGACCGCAAAGCATTCGAATACTCTGAAAAAGCCGCAAATATGGGTCATGTTGTTGGAATTTCATTTGTTGCATTATGTTACCGAAATGGAATCTGTGTTGAAAGGGATATACAAAAAGCCAATTATTGGTTTCGAAGGTAAAAAAAATGCTTCTAATTTATCTTTGCGTATTTATTTTTTTTTTAACAAAATAATTTGTATGGGATTAGAACGAAGGATTTGATGAAAGGTAATTTATATTTTATTTATTTAAATATTATTTAATAATTTCAAATCTATTTAAATCTATATTTTTAGTCGCATACGATTGCGCATCTAAAAGATCAGAAGTTGATGATGATTAAAAAACATGCTGATCGAAAATAAATATCAATTACCTTGGATTCCGTGTAATGAAATTAACATAATCAAAGAAATTGGAAAAGGTGGATTTGCGACCGTATATTTTGCCCGTTGGTTTGATAAAAGTACACATTCAAATATACCTGTCGCACTTAAAATACTTGAATTAAATGATCAATCAGAATTTATAAAAGAATTAAAAATATTTTGTGAAATTAGAGATATATATCCGTCCTTTTTAGAATGTTATGGAATAACAAGATATGAAGGTCGTTATGTTCTTATTTTAGAACTTGCTTTAAAAAATTCATTGGGTAAAAATCTTGTCGAAGTATTTCGATTGGATTGGAAAAAAAAGTTAAATCTGTTACAATGTATAACTTATGATCTTGATATGATTCATTTTCTAGGTTATATTCATCGAGATTTACATAGTGGTAACATCTTACAGCGTGAGATATATAATGCATATGTTGCAGATTTAGGACTCTCTTTATCCACAAAAAGTAATGGAGATATCTACGGTGTTCTACCTTACATTGCTCCTGAGGTTTTACAAAAAAAACCTTTCACACAAGCAGCTGATATTTATTCTTTTGGTGTTATCATGAGTGAAATAACAACTGGACAAAGACCTTTTGATGGTTATGAATTTGATTCGGGACTAGCGATAAGGATATGTAGTGGATTACGTCCTGAATTTGCTCCTGGAACTCCTGATTGCTACATTGAATTAGCCAAACAATGTATGGATTCTGATCCAAAAAAAAAGACCCACAGCCTCTCATATTTCTGATAAGCTTGGTAAATGGATTAAATGCATCAGCGTTCCTTCTACTATAGAGGATAATGAGATTGAATTAATTAAAAGACAATTCTTGGAAGCCGATAAAATAATCAAGGAATTACCGGTCGTCACGCAAAAACACTCGGATCTCGTGTACACTTCAAAACTCATCAACACACATGAAATCACCGAACAACTATCAAAATTGGCTGGCAGCAGATCATTTAGCAGCATAGAAATTCCCTGATTTTTTTATACGGACCACGTGAAAAAATTATTCATAAATATATGTGACTTTACAATCCATGGGTTGGTAAATTATATGGTAACACGGTCAAACCGCAGTTAAGTCATATGTATCCCCACTAAGTTATATCCCAACTTAGTTATATTTCATTTAAATGTAATATATTTATTAAATTCTTAATTTTCTCAAATATTCCACGCATTACTGATCACTAGTTACATCTCTACTCATGTTATAATCCAAAACTCTCTAGATGAAAGGAGTAATATGACTGTGGTTTAGCTGTAGTTTATGATTTGTTATATCAATGCAATGTGAAAAAAAATTTGTAGGACGTTTATGTTGTACCTTGTTAAAAAAGACAAGAGATAGTTCAGAAAATGATTAAAATGAAAAAAAGAGACGGTTGTAACATGAGTATAAGAATACTGTACTTTTTGTGAGTAAAATAATGATTTCTATAATTGACGATTTGTCCTTTAAAATCTCTAATCAAACAATAATAATAATAATAACAATAATAATTATAATCCTTGTGATCTTGATACAGTGATCGGGATTCGCTAACTACAATCAAATCATAGTTAAGGCATTTTTTTTGTCACGGGCATTTTTGGAATATAATTTGGTAGAGATTTCTTGGGTAAAGTGACTTGATTATGTACGAATTATTCAATTAAATCACAAAATTTTAAAATACAGTATTCAACATAATAAATAATTTTATTTACAAATTTATTTACCGTTATAATGACCTAATTGATCTTTCATAATCGTAATTAACAGCTATTTACATCACCATAACCTCAATATTCCTGAGGATAAATTAAGCGTATTTGTTAGAGTAGATTATTGCGGTTTGCAAAATTATGTGAAATTTACAGATCCAAAAAAAAAATAAAAAAAAAATCAATGATTTCTGATTTCTGATTTTCGATTTCTTAAATAATTTTTTAGACTTTTAGATTGCATATTCATCATTTTGTAATATAACGATTGAACATTTTTGCAGAAATACTGTTAAAGTTGTATTTTAGATTTTGTCATATCGATTTAGTAACTATCAGCTATGTACAAATATTCATCTTTTTGTATAGAATTCGATTGAGTATTGTTTCTTTTTTAGGCCGATAAAATTTACTATTGCATTATGAGTCGACAGTATTTTAAGAGTTGTACAAAATTCAATCTTATAAGATTATTACATAATTCTAGCAAATTGATTTGTTTATTACTGAAAGAATCATGAACTTTTTAGAAGTTAACTTTGCACAAAAAGCAATTTATGCAATTTTCGCCCATTAGAAAAGACTTTGTTTATTAGCAAAAATGTATACTATATAAATATATATTATATATATTATACATATATATATAAGCCTTTATATAATATAATATACATACGTAATGTTAAATAAATAGGAAATCGGAAATCAGAAATCATCGATTTCTTTTTTTTTTTGATTTGCAAATTTCATATAATTTTGCAAACCGCAATAAATATATTGATCTCAAAGAGGTAATTTGAATCTAATTGTTCTTAATTAAAACTTTTCAAAAGTAAATAATGAGCTCAGTTTTCATTGGAATAAGGTTATTTCGTATTTATAAAAACTTGACGTTAAAACTAGTGTTTAAATCGACCTTAGTGCACTATTTAAAAATGTCAGAAATGGAATTTTACATATAACGATGTTTCTATAGCATCTAACGTTAAGGCTCTAACCCTAAATTTTTATCTCACGCACTTAGTTTTATTTACAAAATCCGATTTCATTTTTGTTTGTACTGTACTGTATCACCCGCGCAAATAAGTAGACCAAAAATTTTATCGTACTATCTTGAGAAGTGCGCTCAGGCCTATCTGCTCATATGCTCCCAAAATTTTTATCAAATACAGTTGTATTTATTAAAAATTATAAAATTAGATTCCCATAATTAGATAATGCATTCTTGAGTGGATTTTTTGTGTTTGCTAAATATTACCAATCTTTATATTTATAGTAAATTATGCATGCTAATAAAAAGGCGCTTTTTTTTATTTTTTTTATGCGATAAAAAAAATCTGATCGTCTCATAGACGATCACTTTGTAGGCACTTTATTTCATCAACAACTTAGTTTAAAAACAAGTTTATTTTATGGACAATTAATTCACAAACAATTTATTTTTATTTTTTTCAAAAGCTCATTTTATAAATAATTTTTTTTCACCAACTACTTTAGTTATTGAACTTTACAAACAATGTGGATAATTATTCCTGCTGATTATACTCAGTAGCAAAATTAATTTTTTAACTTTTAAACTAACTTATTTCTAGCAACAAAACTAAGTTAGCATTCCAATCAAACATTAGCTCTGAATAGCGAAACTTTTTCAAGATATCAAGATGGTATAAATGCACTTGTTATTAAGATTAATAATATAATCAAATTGAAAGGTTATTATTTTTACTATCTAGTGAATTAGAGTGTACCAAGCCTCCTAACGTAATTTGCTAATATTAATTTGTGCACTAATTGGAGTTCCCCTTCTAATAATTTGTTACAAATACACAATGTCAGTCAAAAATTTTTATCTTAACTAATCAGAACAATTCATTGTAAAAATAAATAGGTAATCAATGCACTAGGGTTTTTTCTATTCAGAATGTTTTCAAGTAGTTTCTCAAATTGGTTTGCTGGTGAACAAGAAAGATACTGCATTATTTGCTAAAAGCTCATTATATAAATTGCAAATTTAAAAGAATAACTCTATAAAAAATGCATGTTATCATGCTCAAATGTTTTAACAAAATGATTATTAAAGCATGTTCTATTTTTTAACTTTTAGATAATTTATTACTATAAAAGAGGAGCTTGAGAACAAAAATAATACCGTAAAAAATATTTTATCTTGCAATTTATCTTAGGTAAAAATAAACAATATACTTAATGTGTACAACACTAAAAAAATAACAAATAAAAATTATCAAGCATAAATAATTTTACAAGAATCTTAATTAAATCCCGAACAATTTTTTTTGTAAATATTAATGCAAAGCTCTGTTTTTGTCTATAAATCATGATGTGAAGTCAACAAAGAATTTGAGAAAATTGCCAAAAACTACACTAAAACTTATACATAATGGATTATAATAATACAATACAGCACACTCATCTCTAACACCATTTAAATTTATGAGCCTAATTGAAGAGAAAATGAACTTGTCCTACCGAAGAATTAATGTGTGATTTGTTAAACTCATCATGATACGGAACATGAAGCCAGAAAGAAACATGGCTAATGATATTATTTTGGTTTTCAAATTAAAAAAAAATTATTATTAATAAGAAATAAGTAATATAGATCATTGCTTTATATTGGTATCTGACAAATGATTAGAATTATTGGACATTATCGAATATCCAGAATTTGATATTATTCAACTTGGCACTTTTATCTTCTTAAAGAAATGCTGCGGCACGACAAAATTTGACATGATCAGACACAACTGCATGTTACATGTACATGTAAATGTTATGTTACATGTATGGTGCTCTCGGCTTTAAATCTACATTCACGTGACTTGTTCACTTTTCACTATATGATATTAACGGGATAAATCTAAAATTAACTATCATTTAACCTAAAATATGAGCGTTTCTACATAAAAAAAATAGAAAATTTTCCCGGTAAGTTCTGATATTAGTAAATTTTTTAAAATTTATAAGTCACATGGTCTAAATTCGATGGTTTGATTGGTCAAAAGTAAAAAACAATCAATGAACAAATTCATTCAAATCCTTCGTTATGGCTTCTTGCTATTTCTTTGAAGATTATTGATTATCAATTCATCAAGCCAGTAAAAAATCTGATGAAAAAAAAAACAAAAAAAAAGAGAATAACACTCAATGCTATAGGATGAAATGTTCATAAAAGCAACAAAAATATATGTTTCAATACTAACCGATTATTTTAATGATTTGAAAGACTTTTTTTTTCGCTGAAGTACATGTACATTAAATGTATGTAACATGTACATGTACATGAACATGTACATGAAAATGTACATATAACATGTATGGTGCTCTCAGCTTTAAATCCACATTCACGTGACTTGTTCACTTTTTCACTATATGATATTAACGGGATAAATCGGAAATAAACTATCATTTAACCTAAAATATGAGCGTTTCTACATAAAAAAAAAATAGAAAATTTTCCCAGTAAGTTCTGATATTAGTAAATTTTTTAAAATTTATAAGTCACATGGTCTAAATTCGATGGTTTGATTGGTCAAAAGTAAAAAACAATCAATGAACAAATTCATTCAAATCCTTCGTTATGGCTTCTTGCTATTTCTTTGAAGATTATTGATTATCAATTCATCAAGCCAGTAAAAAATCTGATGAAAAATAAACAAAAAAAAAGAGAATAACACTCAATGCTATAAATATATATAGGATGAAAAGTTCATAAAGCAACAAAAATATATGTTTCAATACTAACCGATTATTTTAATGATTTGAAAGATTTTTTTTTCGCTGAAGTACATGTACATTAAATGTATGTAACATGTACATGTACATGAACATGTACACGAAAATGTACATGTAACATGTATGATGCCCTCAGCTTTAAAACTACATAAAAAATAGCTTTACAAAAAATGCTACTCCTCTTTTAAAAAGTTATCAAATGTAAAAATCATCCACAAGATATATTCTTCTTATCTTTAAGAACAAAACTTGTGGTTTAAATTTATGTTTAAAGTTAAACTAGTGGTGTTGTAGCCTTTCAAAGTTTGATTATCATCATATGCGGTAAACCAGTTTCCACAGAGAGATCCCAAGTTGAAATTACTCAAGATCACTAATAACTTTACTATTTATGGACCAGGTTAGCTAATATCGGTATATGTGAGTACATCAGATTTATTTATGTAAACAATCACCAATACATAATCATATTGTTCAATAATAGAAGAAGAAACTTCTCAATGCCCATATTCAATAAAGAATAATGTTGATTGATATTTCAAAATAAAAATTCTTTATTATAAATTGTAAAGATGCTGAGTTCTTTTAAGTATATATTAATTGTAAATAAAAGAAATAATAAAAGAAAACAGTATCTCAATTGTGTACACCAACATACACCAGTCTGAAAATTTCACAAAAAAATATACATAAATTTTTTGTAATACCCTTCAAATTTTTACATGCCATTAATTTACTTACATAATCTTCTTCTTCTGTTTATTTGGGTACTATGATATTATTTTATGTTCATCTTTGAGAAGTTGCTCTTGAGCAGGCTTTGTATTGAAATCAAGCTAATTAATAAAATAGTTTATATATGACGCAACAACATTAAGAACGTGTTTCAAAATTTTTACAAATATCTAATATAAAAATTTTGATGTTACCCTGCGGGTCGATAGTGTAAGTAGTTACGCTCCCAGGTCACCAAACGTAAGGTCGCCAGTTCAACCCCTACTAGCAGATAAAGAAAAACTATACTCGATCATGAGACGGATGTGCTGAACTAGGATGCTAGGACCGCATTTGGAAAATCTAACCATGCTTTATAAGGACAATCCCAGTAAAAATCCAGTTGATAAACTTGAATACCTCCAGCAAAATTCTAGTGAAAATTTTGAATACCTCCGGTAAAATTCTAGTCGAATTAGAGTACCTCTGGCAAAGTTCCAGTGGATGGGCAAGTTACCTTTGGCGAAGTTCTGATGGACGAATAGTTCCTCTGGTAGTAAATAGGTCAGCCAGTTAATTCCGGTTGCGCACAATAGAATTAGAATTACTAGTAATAGTAATAATGATGTAACCAGATTTGTAGGGAACCCAACATTTAAGGAAGGCCCCAGTGAATTAATGATCTAATAAAAGTGACGCCACCTGCGTCCGTCAGTGATCAAGCTGATAGTTAAAAAAAAAAAATTTTGATGTTCCATCAGTCTTGCATCACATGATCATATATAATACATTTAAGGAAGGCCCCAGTGAATTAATGATCTAATAAAAGTAACGCCACCTGTGTCCGTCAGCGATCAAGCTGACGGTTAAAAAAAAATTTTTTTGATGTTCCATCGGTCTCGCATCACATGATCATATATAATACAATTGTTGATGTACACAAATCAACTAAAAACGAAGTTACACTTTTTTCTGCCGTAGAAACCAAAACTCAAGGTTACTATTCAAAATTTTCATAATAAGCAAATATCAAATAAAAAAAAAAAAACTTAGAAAGGTTCGACTGTTGATACCTTTTTTCTAAGTGCATAGGTTCTGCGGTATTTCACAATTTAGGTCGATTTCAAATTGTCCTAAGTTATACTTAAATTTTGAAACGACGTACTTTATTTCGTAAAAATTAAAAATACATATAAAATGATTTAACTAAGTGATAAAATTATATTATCATTAATAATGTTAATTATATCGCAAATGTTCATTTGCAGAAATAAAAAGTGATAAAAATTTATATAAAATTTCATGTAAAGAAATAACATAATTTAGGTAAATTACAGTTATATTCTTAATAAATTTCAATAAAAAAAAATCTCACAACAGAAAAATTTCGCATGAATAAAAAATTTTACCAATTTTTACATTACCATGTAGAACGCACTCACATCGTTGTATACGTAGTAAATTACTTCTTTTAAGCCAGCCACACCTCTTTTTCTTGCAAAATGTAATGTCAGTTTTCACTTGAACTAACACCGAATTGACGATTTCAATAGTTTCGAGGGTTAATATGCTTTTAAACCACTCTACTCATGAATGTATTCATGAATGGCGTCATCAACTACTGTTTGCAAGAAAAAAACAATACCACATACAAATCTTTTTAATTGTATGTTAAAACTTTATTACACTTTAGGCACAATAAAAAAAAATTTTCACCAGGTTTTTGACTTAACTAGCAGAAGAAATTATTTTATAAAAAATAAGCTTGTATACCTAGGCTATTTTCAATCGGCTTAATTGTGTGAAGTTTTTTAAGTGCAGTTAAACATTAATTATATTTATTTCGATCCATTAAAGAACTTTTTTCCTTTGACGAACAATGTTTTTAATATTGATCAAAGATTTCACGAGCGAGAAAGTTGTATCATTCCATATTAAGAAATTAATGATGAAAAAGATTTTTTAAAATTAAACATTCGAAAACTTTACTTATTATTTTTTTCTTTTTATATTAATTAATATAATTAATATGATGTAATACGCAATATATTATAAGTATAATAAAATTTAATAATGAGACAATATGTAACAATAGTTTAATATGAAATAGAAATTAGAAAATTATTTATGTTATTACAAAGTAATAATAACAAAACCCGTCGTTTAACGACGGGTCCAGTATCTAGCCAAAAGAAAGAAAAAAATTAGAATAAAAAGGATTTTATGATGACAAGTTTACATTATTATTCGATTAATGATTTCATGTGAGTATATATACTATGTTGATGTACATTAACAAAAATAAATGTTTATTATCATCATCTATTATCTCTATAGTTTTGTTGTTTATTAATTTTGTAAATTAATCTTTAACCGAGACTTCTTGCACGATCAATTTTCTTTCTGCTGAAGACATGACTTTTGTAGGTAGATTTTGCTCTGATTCATCCGATAATCCCACGTATGGTAAAATAATACACACCCATTTAATTTTTGGATTTTTTCCAAGAATTTTTGATCGGTCAAATATCACGATTATATGTAACGAGTAACATGAATATGACGCTGTCACGTGCCTAATATGGAAAATAGAGTTATTATCAAGGTGCTACGTATCAATATTATCGGGCAAAGGTTGTTAACTTACCACCAAGCATGTAATTGTGGATTTAATATGTTATTCATTTCGCTGCAGAAATGATAATCGATATTCCATCCAATGTACCCAATTAAAAATATTATAGTTCCTCGAATCATTAATGCTACTATACCTTTTTCATTCTTTAAATTAATTACGATTGCAATTACACGTAGATATACGTAGACAGCCATTAATAAGAAAGATCCTATTTAAAATGAGATGATAATAGTTAAAATTGCAATTTACCCGAATTTTCGGTACGTCAATTTAAGTAAAAATTCCCACCCTGAAAAATGTAAAATTCAACTAATTTAATTATTTGGTTTTCATAATATTTCCCCAAAACTATTAACATTATTGAAAAAATCAATCCCCACAAGAAAAGGACGATGGGAAACCAATTCCCATATTTTCTTTCTTTCTTATTTTCATTTATCGAATAAAATAATATCAACAAATAAAAAACCATCGGTGTTCCATCAAAGTGTTCAAAAGGGTATAATAGCGTTCCATGAAATATAATTGACCCGATTCCTATAAATATAATTCTATAGATATCATTTAAAAACATGAAAGCAATTAATTTCGTGCAAAGGTGAAAATTATTTGATTTATATAAAACTTACGTTCCAAAACCTAATTTGAATCTATGATCAAAGCCTTTAGAATGCATTATAAAGCCAAAAATTCCTGCGCAGATGAGACATAACGATGATAAAGTATTAAAAAATTCTGCAATATAATATGATACTTCATAATTTTTCTCGCACCAATCTAGTGTTCCAATCCAACGAAAATGTTTTTAAAGTAAAGCATGGATCATGAGAGAGACTTCATGTATAACAGTAAAGTAGCAAATAAGAAAAATCGAACATTAACTCACCAACTATATATGTTTTTAACATTTTTTTTCGAATGATCAGTTAATATTGTGGCGTAATGAATATAAAATTTCTAAAAAAAATAGTCATTAATACCTGTAGAAGTGGGTTTTCCCCAAAATGAATTCATTTGATTGAATTATAATTTACAGTATTCCAAAGTTCAAAAGTGAATTACTTTGAATGCTTCACCTCTAATGAATTTACAGGTCAAAAACTTGGTCATTTATGTAATAAAAATTGTGCTGCTCAATTTGACTAATTGAGTTTTTTAAAACAAAATTAGAAAATATTTAGTTAGGATCGTTTCTATCGTAATAGGAAATGTTAGTCTGAAATTATACGTTTCCTAATTTGGGGGTCACGGTTAAAGCATAAATTGAATTCTTGTCAAAAAGGTAACCCTAACCCTAATTAAATTTCACTCCGCTTTAGCCGACTCCCAATGATATCTCAATGCATGTCTTAATTGGTCGGAGTTAAATTTAATTAGGGATAGGGTTACCTTTTTGATGAGATATCAAGAATTCAATTTATGTAGTATGTAGATCATATTGAGTAAACTCCGCTTTAACTGACCCCCTATTGTCGCGGATCATAATTTAAAATGAAATCTACATTCTATACTTGACCTGCTAGCCTTCTAAAACCCATTAATACTTGTTTATAATTTTTTTTAAAACTAACCCTAACCCTAAAAAATGTACCCCAAAAAAATTTAGTTTTCGAGATTTTATCCTATCATTTTGGATTTCATTATGATCTGTCACATGTATTAATTGCTAGATTTAGTCATTTATTCGATTATAGTATAATTACCTTAATTCCGACGGGTTAATGTTCGGGTGGCGATAGTGTTGTTGGGGGACAATGCATTGAGAAAGATCATATGATGTTTCTTCAATGATACTAATACATGTATATAAATGCTAGTTGTTTTAAATAATTGTGAATTTTCGTTTTAATTTCATTAGCTTAAAATAAATAAACAGAGTGCACTTGTTTCTTTATTATTTTATAATAGTTAGTATTATAAAAGACAATTGTTAATTCTGAACTAAATTATATTCCCAAAACGGTAGTCTTAAAGTATACTACAGATAAAAACAGAAAAATTAGATCTTATTTGTACCGCTCAAAAATATGCAACAATTGGCTGTAACCATGCACTACATTTTTGGCATATCTTTGTTATCGCGTCCTAAAAATCGTATGGATGACTTCAAAGTAACACCATGCACGCTCCGAAATATCATGAGCTTTATATAAGTGGACATTTATTTATTAGGGTTTACATTCGGAAAATTCTTTATCTCAAATAACGCATGTTGAAAAGTGTTACTAGTTTTGGAATCCTGGAGAACTGTGCCACATTTATAACGATAAACAGAACGAATTAGAATTGTAAATTGATTATATAATAATGAATTTAATCTTTTTGCGCATGTGGGCTGTAACGCACCTCATATGATTTGGCGTAACGTGAAATCAAAACAACCAAAATACCCGTTTTTTATTGTTAGTTAGGGTTAGGGTGAGGTTAGAATAGTGTGTAGGCGAGAAGGGTTTTATAGTAAAATTTTGCAAGGAATTTTTTTTGTTAGAGCACTAAGAGTGTTTCATAAGCAAAATTATGATCCACGGGCGATTTTTTAAAAGATCGCTATTTTTTCTCGATTTCACGTTACACCTGATCCTACGATATGATTGGTTTATCAAATGGGTGCGTTACAACGCATATAAACCTATAATAATCGTTCAATCGTTAAATGAATTAAATTGATTTTTATTTCTTACCTCGATTATCACAAAATTCACGGGTTACGATTTTTTGCAAAGTTTTCTATAAACAAATAAATATTTTAGAATCGATTCTAAAGCAGATAATCTTTTATATTAAATATTCAAAAAGTCTGGATTCTAATAACTTTTTCTACTTTCAAGTACGTACTGAGCGTATTGTACATAAGAATTGTAATGGCTGTGGTATTTAAAATTATAAGCATATTATGGTATTAAAACTTTAAACCTATAGTTTGTGCTTAGTCATTTTATAGTATCTAAGACTGATACTTAAATTTTGTATAAATAATTAGGATTAATTTTCGTACACTTTATTGTTCTAATTTCTTGACTTTATTACAAGCTAAAAAGTCGAATAATGGATGACCTTAAAAGAATTTTGCGAGCTAATTTTAAAAAATTATTGAAATATACATTTTCATTTCTATGTTTATTCTTATTTGTGCGCCGTATTAAACCAAGTATTTGTAATATAAGACATAGAAGGGACGATATGAGGTTGAAGCAAAGCCTATTCTATAAAGTTAATGCTGGGTTTTGTTGCGAAATATGAAGCTACGTGATGAAACTAAATATAAGTGTTTTGAATTTAACGACAAATTCCGTAATAGAACTTATATAATAGAATAATTAGAAAAAGTCAATAATAAAACAATATCAGTGATAACGTTCATGACTTAAAAAATAATTCAGAAAACATGTAAATATAGCTAATCATCTCAATACTTAAGCAAGTTGGAATATTTATCAAATATGCAAGGTTGTTTTTCAAATATTGAATAATAGATTTAATCTGTAATACGCTTAATAGAAAGTATGCAAATTTGATTTTCAAAATAAATTAGCCAAATTTAGTATGCGATATTTTTTGGTGTTGTAATCTTTAAATTCAGATTCACATTATACATAAATCCTTATCAATGTGTACCGATATTGAAAAACTGATAATCTATAATTTGACAATAATGGTACATTCATTACTTATATGCGGATTGCAGATTACACTTATTTCAGATTTGAACAATAAGTAGCTGCGCAACGTAGTTGCGCGAAACCAGGAACGGGGAAATTAGTAAACTATGATGCTAGATATTATGTATAGATAGAATTATCTAACATAATTTTTCCTAAACGCCTATTAGATTCTGATAATATATACATGATCTAATTATTGCAACCATCCGGATATTCTAGTTGGCTATTTGGGTTGTGGACTAGGAAAACCCGCCTTTGACACTTTTTCAACTATTTTGAGATTTTGATTCAAATTAAAGCGCTGGTTTCTATCCACATGTATTTTACTTTTTACCCTATGTTGATATAATAAATTTTCGTGATGTTTAACTTGAATGTTAAACCAATTTTCAACGATCGTGTTCTAAAAATAGATTTACAACTTTAGATTGACGACTAAATTAAATTAGATTGGTCAATCAGTGTTTCATAATCACATGACATTGTTTATTCAGCAATCGATATTTAAAAATAAACAAAAAATCAAAGAGGTAAAATTTAGGTTTCACAACAAATAATCGCCATTTTCTCAAAATGGAAACCCCCTTCAAAAGACGGGTTTTCCTAGTCCACAGCCCATTTACGGTAGTCAAATTTCGATTCGCAATTGAGATAAAGTGCATATGTTCAGTGTCAAATTCACATTATTAATTTCATAAAATTTAATATATGCAATTTCATAATTAGTAAAGCAATTTTTCTTTCATATGAAAAATCTGAGATCCGATTAATTACGCGATCAATTTAAGAGTCAGTTTATGAAAAACAATGTAGGGAGGGCGTTAATAAGGTATTAATTTTAAGGTCATGTAATGCGCGAACAATAATAATATATTTAAGGGGCAATGACGATGTAGATACCTGATATTTGCAAAAAAATAATAATCGAATATGCAACAATCGTAAATGTTAAAAATGATTACGTAAATCTGCACAATTTTATATAGTTGGCAAACAATATAAACAAAATCTTAAGTGACTCAATACATAAATCGATAATCCAAACAGAATCCTGAGTAAACAAGCTATAATATTAACACATAAGCACAATAAGTCAAGAAAGCATGATGATAAATAGTCAAGTCAATGTACATATAAAGAAAATCAATATTGTAAACACATAAGGTAATATTATAGAATTTTTTAAATAATGATTCCTACCGCAAATTCAAAAGCACGAAACATCAGCACGCATGCATACAAAATCAAGGAATGATCATCCAAATCAGAAGCCTAGAATTGTGAACTTTACTTAACTTGCCTGTAAACCATACTCTACACGGATCTGCTCACCAATACCATACTGATCTGCGGAATACCTATACTCTACGTACTTCGTACTCTGTTCCTGGTATACTTTACGTACATCGTACTACATTCCTGGTATATATCCATAGAACAAATAAGGAAAACGGGATAACTATAGTTAGTAATAAGATCGGAGGTATGATCAATTTAATAATAATATAAGGAAAAATGATGATCATAAGGCAGGAGTAGAATAAATTAATATCGTGATATTGGGGCGCAGAAACATTACGATAGTATCACCGGACTCAAGGGCTTGATATGTAGTTTGTTATTCATATTACACTATATAGCTGAAAAGAACTAATCAAAGACACAGTACGCTCGGCAAGGTCCAGAATGGATCAACCTACTAGTTTCTTTGGACATTAATTCTAGGCGCCTCTCAAAAGTGTTGGTCACACACAATTTTTTTCAAACAGATACTGAGAATCACACTCCCGTACAGCACATAAGAGAACTATTAATAATACTAACAGAGGTTATATTGTTGTATTATTTACTTTTTTGTGTTTAATCAATGACCGGTCAAAAAAATCAAACCCATCGCACTATAGAAATATAACCGAATTACTTACGTACTGTACGTACAGTACATACGCACATCAACATCTAAAGTCAATTTAACTCTTCAGTAAACCATACACTTCGTACTTTGTACTACGTTCCTGGTATACACTTCATTGCAACATCAATATTACGGTTAAGAATTTTTTTTTTACCAATTAGATTTGCAATTTCTTTTTAGTATTGTTTGGAGTGTTACAAAAAGTCACAAGGATTTTTTATCCAATCAGATGCCAAAGATTGCGGAAGTCATCTAACTTGCCTGTAAACCATATACTTCGTATTTCATACTCCGCTCCTGGTACTTCTACTTTGGCTGTATCTTTAATTGTATCTAGTTATGGACAATTTTTAGTTTTCTCAAATATCCCACACGTTACCGATCACTAATTGCATCTCTACTCATGTTATAATCCAAAACTCTCTAGATGAAAGGAGTAATATGACTGTGGTTTAATGTTTGTTATATTAATGCAATGTGAAAAAAAATTTGAGGACGTTTATGTTGTAACTTGTTAAAAAGACAAGAGGTAGTTCAGAAAATAATTAAAATGAAAAAAAGAGACGGTTGTAACATGAGCATAAGAATATTGTACTTTGAGCGAGTAAAATAATGATTCCTATAATTGACGATTTGTACTTTAAAATCTCTAATCAAATAATAATAATAATAGTAACAATAATAATTATAATCCCTGTGATCTTGATACAGTGATCGGGGATTCGCTAACTACAATCAAATCATAGTTAAGGCATTTTTTGCCCAGGGCATTTTTGAATATAATTTGGTAGAGATTGCTTGGGTAAAGTGACTTGATTATGTACGAATTATTCAATTAAATCGCAAAATTTAAAATACAGTATTGATCATAATAAATAATTTTATTTATAAATTCATTTACCGTTATAATGACCTATTTGATCTTTCATAATCGGAATTAACAACTATTTACACATCACAGTAAACTCAATATTTCTGAGGATAAATTAAGTGTACTTGTTAGAGTAGATTATTGCGGTTTGCAAAATTATGAGATATTTAAAGACCAAAAAAAAAAAAAAAAAAATCAATGATTTCTGATTTGTTAGAGTGGTTTGCAAAATTTTGTGAAATTTACAGAAAAAAAAAAAAAAAAAAACAATGTTTTCTGATTGCTTAAATAATTTTTTAGACTTTTGGATTGCATATTCATCATTTTGTAATATAACGATTGAACATTTTTAGAAATACTGTTAAAGTTGTAGTTTCAGAAATTTGTCATACCGATTTAGTAACGATTCTGGTATGATTCCCCGAAAGTTAGTTACCCGCCAGCTCGTTTTACCGACCCCATATCCCCGACAGAATGTTTCACCTACAGCACTTTTTTTGACAGAATCTTTCCTCGACATGCCATGTTTTCGACATCCCCTTTCCTAGACATCTCATATTTTCGACAAGACATTTATCTGACATGACATATTTCTAATTTGACTTTTCTCCGACACTAAGTTTTATTGAATGCACTTTTTCCGACAAGAACGATAAACCCAGTGATCATCACATCACGTGAAATCATGCAACTACGTCATTTGTTTACTAGCACTATCAACTCGGCCTAAATTATACTATCACCTAACCCTAATCTAACCCTAACCCTAATTTAGGCCGAGTGCTTAATCATGTGATGTGATGAACACGAATATATCAATCTACGTATTTAAACGAAATTCTAATCGGGGAAAGATCTTGTCGGAAAAAGATGTCGGAAACATGTCATGTCGGAAAAATGTTCTTTTCGAAATACGTCATGTCAGTAAAATGTCTTTTCGAAAATATGTCCTGTCAAGGAAAGGGGAGTTCGAAAACATGGTATGTCGAGGAAAGATTCTGTCAACAAAAAATGCTGTAGGTGAAACATTCTGTCGGGGATATGGGGTCGGTAAAATGAGCTGGCGGGTAACTAACTTTCGGGTAATCAAGCAACAACCTTTAGGAACTATTAGCTATGTAAAAATATAATTTCGCATTCATCATTTTGTATAGAATTCGATTGAGTATTGTTTCTTTTTTAGACCGATAAAATTTACTATTGCATTATGAGTGGACAGTATTTTAAGAGTTGTACAAAATTCAATCTTAAAAGATTATTACATGATAGCAAATTGATTTGTTTATTACTGTAAGAATCATGTAATTTTTAGAAGTTAACTTTGCACAAAAAAGGCACTTCGTGCAATTTTCGCTCATTAGAAAAGACTTTGTTTATTAGCAAAAATGTATATATTATACATGTATATAAGCCTTTATATAATATAATTTACATACGTAATGTTAAATAAATAGGAAATCGGAAATCATTTTTGATTTGCAAATTTCATATAATTTTGCAAACCGCAATAAATATATCGATCTCAAAGAGATAATTTGAATCTAATTGTTCTTAATTAAAAATTTCAAATGTAAATAATGAACTCAGTTTTCATTAAAATAAGGTTGTTTCGTATTAATTTATGCAAAAAAATTTTTGATAAAAATTTGACGTTAAAATTAGTGTTTAAATCGACCTTGGTGCACTAATTAAAAATGTCAGGAATGGAATTTTACATATAATGAATATTAATCTGTTTCTATAGCATTTAACGCTAAGGCTTTAACCTTAAATTTTATCTCACGCATTCAGTTTTATTTACAAAATCCGATTCCTTTTTTGGTTTTTATCATCCGCGCAAATAACTAACTTAAGAAGTATCTGTTCATATGCTTCAAAAAATTTTTATCGAATACAGTTGTATTTATTCAAAATTATAAGGTTAGTTCGACTTCAATTCCATAATTAGATGATGCATTCTTGCGTGGATTTTTTGTGTGTGCTAAATATGTGGTAATCTTTATATTTATAGTAAATTATGCATGCTAGTAAAAAGGCTCTTTTTTATTTTTACGCGATAAAAAATAATCGGTTCTGATCGTCTCATAGACGATCACTTTGTAGGCACTTTTTTTTATCAACAAATAAGTTTAAAAACAAGTTCATTTTATGGACAATTAATTCACAAACAATTTATTTTTATTTTTTTCAAAAGCTCATTTTATAAATAATTTTTTTCACCGACTACTTTGGTTATTGAACATTACAAAACAATGTTGATAATTATTCCTGCTGATTATTCCAGTAGCAAAATTATTTTTTGATCTTTAAACTAACTTATTTCTAGCAACAAAATTAAGTTAACATTCCAATCAAATATTAGCTCAGAATAGCGAAACTTTCTCAAGATATCAATGCACTTTTTATTTAGATTAATGATCTAATTAAATTTAAAGGTTAATATTTTTACTACCTAGTGAATTAGAGTGTTCCCAAGGCTCCTAACATAATTTGCTAATGTCAAAATATTATTAATTAGTGCAACTAATTGGAATTCCCCTTCTAATAATTTGTTACAAATACAAACAATGCCAATTAAAAATTTTTATCTTAAGTAATCAGAATAATTCATGGTAAGAAATAAACAGGTATTCAATGCACTAAGGTTTTTCGATTTAGAACGTTTTCAAGTAGTTTCTCAAAGTGGTTTACTGGTGAACAAGATACTGCATAATCGTTTAGTTAATCAATCGTTATAATTATTTGCCGAAAGTTCATTATATTAATTGCAAATTTAAAAGAATAACTCTATAAAAAAAAAGGCATGTTATCATGCTCTAATGTTTTAACAAAATGATTAAAGCATGTCCTATTTTTTAACGTTTAGATAATTTAATACTATAGAAAAGGAGCTTGAGAACAAGAATAATACCGTAAAAAATATTTTATTTTGCAATTTCTCTTTGGCAAAAATAAACAATATACTTAATGTGTACAAATCTAAAAATAATAAATCAAAATTATCAAGCATAAATAATTTTACAAGAATCTTAAATGAATCCCGAACAATTTTTGTAAATATTAATGCAAAGCTCTGTTTTGTCTATAAATCATGATGTGAAATCAACAAAGAAACTGAGAAAATTGCACAAAAACTACACTAAAACCTATGCATAATGGACCATATAATACAATACGGCACACTCATCTCCAACACCCTTTAAATGAAAAATGAAACTTGTCCTACCGAAGAATTAATGTGTGATTTGTTAAATATCGAATATCCAACATTTGATATCATTCAACTTGGCATTTTTATCTTCTTAAAAATGCTGCGGCACAACAAAATTTGACCTGATCAGACACAACTAAAAAATAATCGCTAACATGAGCTAAAATTAAAATTATCGATTGGTTGGTTATTATTTTTTGTGCATTTTCGTTCTCTCATTTCAATGATATTATTGTGTAAATTTGTTTAATTTTCATTAGCATTAAAATAAATAAAATAAGAGTGCACTTGTCTTTTTTTTTTACAGCCTTTTTTATTTTTTTTTTATTGTTTTATAATAGTTGGTATTATAAAAGACAATTGTTAATTTTGAACTAAAAGATTTTCCAAACCCATCTGATTACGGTAGTCGAAAAGTATACTACAGATAAAAACAGAAAAATTAGATATTATTGTACCGCTAAACAATATGCAACAATTGGCTGTAAACCATGCACTACATTTTTGGCATATATGCCCTAAAAATCATATGGATGACTTCAAAGTAACGCCATGCACTCTCCAAAATATCAAGAGCTTTATATTGTGACGAATTATTTTTTTTATTCCAAGTTTTTTTATGTTGTAAATATTTTTAAATCATGTATACAAATAATGTAATGAGGCTTGGTGGCTTAACCCATGCAAGAGCGTAACCGTTCAAAATATCGCGTCTACGCGATTACACAGGCTTGTTAATTTGCGCCCCAAGCGTATACGCTCACATTGTAGCGTGTACGCGTAGGAAAGAACGTATACACCTAAACTAAAACGAATTCGTTCAAAATAGAGCGTAAACGCTCTAACCCAACAAAATGTATAAAAGACCTTTCGATTCAATAAAGTTAAAATAAGCTCCACGTCCCACTCGAAAATAAAAAACATAATAATAAAATGATTAACGTATCTTTTGAATTCGACTTGTAACCTTAATAAACCTTGCGAGACTCAATTCGACGGACTGAATTTACTTGTAACTTCGTATTGGCTTATTATAACTCGAATTCCGTGTGACAAGTTTTGTTAATTTCTTTAAATTGTTCACGTGACTCCCGTTACCCTTTGAACTTCGTGTCGAACTTACCCCGATTCACCTATTTATATCTCTCGCCCCGTAATCGGTTGGAGCTTTAAATTGGCATTATTGTCTAAATTGTTTTACCGCTCTCCCTATTCAACCGTTACAATATAAGAGACATTTATTTATTAGGGCTTACATTCGGAAAATTCTTTATCTCAAAATACTGTAATGCATGTTGAAAAGTGTAACTAGTTTGGGAATCCTGGAGAACTGTGTCACAATTGTAACGATAAATAGAACGAATTAAAGTTGTAAATCGATTATATTATAATCGTTTAATCGTGAATTGAATTAAATTGATTTTCATTTCTTGCCTCGATCATCACAAAATTCATAGGTAACGACATTGTAACGTTGTTACCATCCGATTTGGGAGAGCGTCAGTTAAATGAGTGCCGAGATACGTTTTGTAATACTTCTTTTTAAAATAATCGAATGCTTTATGTTCGTCTTCTTTGGAAGATGAATAAGAATACGAATTTCCTTATTCGATCCATACTCGTTAATGGTACTTTGTCAGACTGACATTCTTATTCCACAAGGAACAGAGATACAAATATCAGAAGATAAAGAAAAGAGAGATAAGGCACAATCGAAAGATTCTGAATGGTATGATCTAGTATTACGTTCAAATCTTGTACACGGGTCAGGGTCAAATGAGGGATTTTCATCGATCGTCATATAATGTGGCCGGTATCTGGTTATAGTAACAAAAATTAACTATCTAGGAAGGTTCAACTAAATCGATCTACGTCAATAGCTAAAGGGTTAATTATAGAAAGTTATAACATATATAGATATAGAGATAAAAAGAAAAATAAATATGGAATAGAATAAGAATAAATAAGGAAATACCAGGAACATAGTTATGCAAATTAACGGAGTGTATGGTTACTGGCATTCGCAAAATCTTGCATTTGATTGGACATATCTAAACCTAATTCAGAGTTTGTCTATTTAAACGTTTTTGATTGGACATCTTCAGAAACGTGACCAGAGTATAAGAAAAACTTTGCCGATTCAATAATTATGACATACAATATTAAAAACCCCGCATTTTGATCGACATGAAAATTGCTGTAAAAATTATGTGCCTTAATGATGTAATGTCATAATACCGTACAACGAACTTATCTCTTTACTCACAAAGATAAAAAACATGATATTAATAAAAAATATTAAATATATTAGCAAATACTAACACTATGAAAAAATTACGTCCCATTAAAAATTTAGATGATTGATTTCTAGATTTCTCCGTTTTTTGTAAATTTTTAGTCAGAATATTTGCTGTCCGGATTATCTGATAATTACTAATTTTTTCAGCGATTCCTATAATTTGTAGTTTGATGTCAATCTACCAACCAATAGAATCATAGTTGTTCCAAAATGTGATCAGTGAGTTAATTTTATGTAAGTATGTAATAAACGCTGCTTAATAATAATGTTAATAATAATTCAATTGCACTTTACCATTTTTGATTTGCCGTAATCAGACCGTGAGAAAATTAATGACATATATCATTTGCATGTTAATGTCGTAATAATTCGTCATAATTTGTAATCGATCTATTACTGTGAATTAATAATCAGTTATCAATCAATTTATTTATTTTTTTTAAAAAAAAATTGATTTTTGATGCATACATTATAGCATTAAAATTGGATTGAAATATAAATAACGTTAATAACATGCGTTAGTAAGTCGCATGCTGTGTATCGCTAGAATGGTAATGTTTATAACAATAACTCATGATATAAACTATCATAATTTTCAATGCAAACTAACTTAACTTTAATCACATATTAAATAATTAGAATAACAAGCCAATTTTGCATGTGTAGTAGTTACGATAGAAGCTACAATAATTTCGATACAATCTCAACCTTAAAATGTATTGTCTATCGGGTAAGTTTTACTGTGAATTAATAATCAGTTATCAATCAATTTAGATTTATTTATTTTTTTAAAAAAAAAATTGATTTTTGATCATTATAAGCGGTTTGCATTTTCGAAATTTAAAAGATCAACTTCTGTCCGTTGTGCATACATTATAGCATTAAAATTGGATTGAAATATAGATAATATTAATAACACGCGTTAGTAAGTCGCATACTGTGTATCGCTAGAATGGTAATGTTTATAACAATAACCCATGATAGAACCTATCATAATTTTCAATACAAACTAACTTAATTGATGATCCGCTACAAATCAATAGTGGTTACACTAATTAAGTGTAACAGAAGATCATTATAAAAGTAATCAAATGGGCAATTTTCCACTTTAAATAAAAGTTGTACAACTTCAATGTACAACGTTAAAATTTTTATAGTTCGATCGTCCAATAGTAAGATTACTTAATTTTAAAATTTGAAGATTCGTTCTAACACCAATTCGATATTTATTTTAGGTGGTCAGCTTCATTCAGGGTACTATAACTATTAATTTCTAGTACAATTTCAAACACTAAATAGGCTAAAAAATCTTTACTTACTTAATTTTACAAATTTTACAGCTCCTTTTCGATTTTAAGCTTTTTATAGCTATTTCGGCATACTATAACTATCGCTTAACTCAAGTCTAAGATGCTTGGCACATCTTCCTTTTCCCTCTCTCCGGATGCTACAAATTCTTAATTAATCGTGAGGATTAATATGGTGCATTATCGTATGGGTCTTATGCAACAACCCGTGCTTTTTTGAAAGCTTATTCATACGGGTATATATGACTGTGCGATGAACTATATTTCATAAAAAGGTAAAACTGGATTTAGCTTTACTTTTGTTAATGAGACTAACATTTTAGTCAGATGGTTTTAAAGTTCTTATAGTTGGTAATGTTTAAAATTCTTAAAGTGGGTGAAGACTCTGTTTGGTTTGTTGATGGTTTTTCAAATTTTTATTGCAGAGCGAAGACTATATTTTGCTGGGTTATTTTTAAGATCCTCATACTATATTTTAGTTGAATGCTTTTAAAATTCTCATAGCAGGTGAAAACTTTATTTAATCAGGTTATTTTAAAATTTTTTAGTTGGGAGAAGACTATATTGGTCGAACGATTTTTGAATCTTGCGAAGACTATATTTAGTTAGATTATTTTAAAATTTTCATAGCTAGCGAGTTATATTTGGTAATTTTTAAAATTCTCATAACTGGGAGATTTTTAAAATTTTTAATTGTTTGGCGAAGAATTAATGGGGTCGGGAAACATTTTTAAAGTTCTTATAATCTTGAATTTACATTCGAAATTATTTTTTTTTCCTTGTAAGGTCGATTAAAAGTTTCAAAAAAATAAATATATTTATATAAAATAGTTCATCGAATTGGTTTTACATGTTATAGATTATTTTTATCGAAACTGATCTATAAATTGTTTCAAAGTTTTTTTTTCACAGTTGCAACAAATAGAAACATTGAAACAGTTGCTCGACATTTAAAAAGAGAAAAAATTAAGTCAGGATAATTAAGATAAAGTTTTACAAACAAGTGAAAATAATAGCGACATTTAAAAAAAGTTTAAATTATTAGTAAAGAGCGACGCACGTCAGATCCATACAATAATATAGTTATTATGTATAACTAACTTACATATCTATACAATAATTATAATATATTGTTAAGTAGAATGAGAAAAAAATAGTTAAATAGTCCTATTTAAAAATTTTGTTAATATATAGTGTAAATAGTAGATTGTAATAAAAAAAATAAAGGTGGACTTGATAATTCGAAATTGTAAATTTATATATATATATATTTTTTTAAATTTTAGAGGCCGTGTGCTATGGCCGGGATTTTATTATGAGTTATAGTGACGTAATATTTGTTACATGAATGAGGATACAACTAGCCACACGTGCACTTTTGGTGCCTAATTTAAGTAGTCCGCCCGCAGGTTCTACACTAGCTGCCATACCTACAACCCAACTACGGGAATTGTCTATTTAAACCCTCTGGTTCATGGTCCTCCTATTACTACTGACGCACTACATTTAATGCAGATGTTGTAGGCCACAACCTTTTAGATATCGACAACCTAAGGGCTACTTTACCCTCGCACAAGAGCCTACTAGAACAAATTCCATGTCCCATACATGTACCATTGCCCGGATTGGTAACCGAGGCTACCTGACCTTTATTAGGTCGTTCTGATCGAAGTATCCGACTTCTCTGGTGCATACCATAAGGACCGATTTTCACTACCTCCTAACTCGGGTCTTGCCAAATGGGTTCTTGTGGGGTTTTTCCGGTTCCCTGGATTTGTGATATAACACATACATCATTGCGCCCGCAGGCTCCCATTCAAGATGGTGGAACCAAGGTTACAGGTTTAGCACCCAACCGCTCATGAGCCACAATCATCGAACGCAGATTTAACTCCAAAACGTCTCCAGTGGGATTTGAACTGTCAACCTGCCACTTGGGGGGTGACACCTTGACCACTTCTCTAAGGCGCCACACCCGTAAATTTATATATATAAATAAACCCGTTATAAATCATTAATTAATGTAGATCATTTACTATCAATTTGTGACAGATCATCAATTAACTTTAACTACATATTGAATAATTAGAATAACGAGCAAATTTTGCATGTGCAGTGGTTAACGATAGAAGCTACAATAATTTCGATACGATCTCAACATTAAAATGTAATGTCTATCGGGTAAGTTTTACTGTTAATTAACAATCAGTTATCAGTTAATTTATATTTATTTATTTTTTTTAAAAAAAAATCAATTTTTGATCATTATATACAGTTAGCATTTTCGAAATTTAAAAGATCAACTTCTATTCGTTGGCATATATTATAGCATTAATTGGATTGAAATATAGATAACGTTAATAACATGCATTAGTATGTCGCATGCTGTGTATCGCTAGAATGGTAATGTTTATAACAATACTCATGATAGAAACTATCATAATTTTCAATGCAAACTAACTTAACTTTAACCACATATTAAATAATTAGAATACTGAGCAAATTTTGCATGTGCAGTAGTTAATGATAGAAGCTACAATAATTTCAATACAAACTCAACCTTAAAATATATTGTCTATCGGGTAAGTTTTACTGTGAATTAATAATCAGTTATTAATCAATTTATATTTATTTATTTTTTTTAAAAAAAATCAATTTATCATTAAATGCAGTTTGCATTTTCGAAATTTAAAAGATCAACTTCTGTTTGTTGTGCATACATTATAGCATTAAAATTGGATTGAAATATTGATAACGTTAATAACGCGTTAGTAAGTCGCATCCTGTTTATCGCTAGAATGATAATGTTTATAACAATAACTTATGATAGAAACTATCGTAATTTTCAATGCGAACTAACTTACTTTAACCACATAGTAAATAATTAAAATAATGAGCAAATTTTACATTTGCAGTAGTTAATGATAGAAGCTATAATAATTTTGATACAATCTCAACCTTAAAAAATGTATTGTCTATCAGGTAAGTTTTACTGTGAATTATAAAATCAGTTATCAATCAATTTATATTTATTTATTTTTTTAAAAAAAATCGATTTTTGACCATTATATGCAGTTTGCATTTTCAAAATTTAAAAGATCAACTTCTGTTCATTGTGCATACATTATATAAAATTGGATTGAAATATAGATAACATTAATAACACAGTTAGTAAGTCACATGCTGTGTATCGCTAGAATGGTAATGTTTATAACAATAACTCATGATAGAAACTATCATATTTTCAATGCTAACTAACTTAACTTAAACCACATATTGAATAATTAGAATAACGAGTAAATTTTGCATGTGCAGTAGTTAATGATAGAAGCTACAATAATTTCGATACAATCTCAACCTTAAAATGTATTATTTATTGGCTAAGTTTGTAACAGAATTTATTATAGTAATTTGTGATAGAATTACGATAAATTTAATACAAACTAATTACCTTACTACCAATATAGACCACAATAGCTTAGTCCATAATTACATGCTGCATATTATGAAATAACGAGCAAGGTTTGTAACAAAATTTTTTATAGTAACTAACAATGTGCTTAATACAAATTGGCTCAATTTAACAACGTACTGTGATTATTAACTTCTGTTCATTATACACACATGGTAGTATTAAAATTATGGACAATATTAATAATATGTGTTAGTAAGTCGCATATGTGTATTGCCAGAATATTAATATTTATAACAATAACTCATGATAAAACTATAATAATTTCAATACAAACTAACTTAACTTTAGACACATATCAAAATAATTAGAATAACAAGCAAGTTTTGCATAAGAATTTTTTGCAGTAGTTATCAATAGAAACTACAATAATTTTGATACAATCTCAACCTTAAAATGTATTGTCTGTTGAGTAAGTTTGTAACAGAATTTATTATAGTAATTTGCAATAAAATTATGATAACTTTAATACATACTAATTAACTTTTCATTATAAGGTAAGTTTGTACAGAATTTTTTATAATAATTCATAATAGAATTACGATAACTTCAATACAAACTAATTACCTTTTCATTATTACCAATATAAACCACAATAGCTTAACCCATAATTACATGCTGCATATTACTGGAATAACTAAATAAGATGGGTGGCACGAATGCGCTACCCGTCACACTAGTAATTTTATATGTCAATGTGCTGTGCTGTGTAACATACTTCAAGTGTTCATGTGGTGTTTTATATGCTCAACTTTTTCTATTTTTAGTTAGAATTGTTATTTTTATTCTTATTTTGGCATATTTTGTGGCATAGTCGGGTGATTGAATTTTCAAACAGGTGATCAAAGCCCAAACGGATGATCAAATCTCCAAACTAGTGACCATGGAAAATCTGGTCTTCCGGGTCGATACAAATCCAACCAATCCAAATCAACAAGAATCCGGACAACCGTATTGAAGGAGGCGTGTTAGATTCGGCGAGTAGATATTCAAGGCTTCAGTCATCAATACTTCGAGGTAACTCTCTTACCAACTAATACGACCACAGCTATCTCAGTACGTTGAGATAGTTGGAAAACAACAATAACCACAAAATTCCTCAGTTCGTCGAGAAACAACCGGACAGCGTAACGTTACAATCACTTGCACAATCAATACAGGAGATGATCATACTACTATGCCACTTAGTAGTAGATCATTAGTGTATTTAGTGAGTATAGGGTTACAGGAAAGTAGTTTATCAATAACCAAAAATCGATAATGTTTCTTGGGGCGCAAGGCCTTGATTATATACTTTTATTACATAGAAACCATTATAACCGTTAAAGCTATTATAATTATTATAATTAATAAATCCAATAAATCCCATTTAACCACTAAAACTATTAAAATCAATATAATCACTATAACCGTTAAAATCACTATAATCACTAAAGCCATTATAACCAGTATAACCATTAAAACCGATTTAACCACGGGAAACCCAAAGGCGGTAATTGATCTTCATGACCACCAAAATCGATGCTACGCCACCTCGATCACCACGTGTTGCCGAAATACATTTTCAGAGCTCACACTAGTAATCAAATCTTCAGACAGGTGATCATTTACTCGTTTGGAGATTTGATCACTAATGTTTGGAGATTTGAATCTCCAAACGAGTAATTAAAGCTCCTATACGAATTAAAAATATATAAGGGTTTGGTTTTAGCTTATGGAGGAAGAACAAGTAGGGTTGTAGATAGTATTTCTGTAATAATCCAATGTATCATTTCCTATTAATAAAGAGGACCTTTATACCTGTAATTATGCGTGTTAGTTATCATTTTAAACTATTTAACTTTAATCACAATTTGTTTACGATCAACTAAACTAGCCCAATGTCATCAAGCTCTCCCAACTGATCGTAATACCAGATTTGGTATTTATGTTATTTTGAGAACACAGTAATATGTATCATACGGTGGAACGAAATCAGGTAAAATATTCTCTATCACTATTAGACTGCCTTAAGATTTAAATTGCATTTATTGTGATCTATTTCGATTTTATTGAGTTTTTATTTAATATTCTATTCAGTAGCATCAACTCACCAAAAATTACTTCACAGACAACTTAGTTCGCAGTAAATTTAATTACAGGTAAGATTATTTTACAATCAATTATTCACAAACAAGTTTGTTTTATTGGCAGTTATTTCAATTACATCAGACTTCACAGACTAATTAATTCTAGTCATTGTCATTAGAATTAAGTTTAAATTTACCGTAAATTCTCGAAATAGCGGGCATGGACATTGTTTCGAGAATTTACAGTAAAGCTGGTGCAATTTATGAAGAAATTGTTGGCTAAATATATTGTCAACAAAATGATTTTGTCTGTGAATTAACCGAAACTATCTGTAGAATAATCTTGTCTGTAAATTAATCGTCTATGAACTAAGTTGCCTATAAAGTGATTGTTAATGATTTAATATGAAATGTATAACAAAGCGAAAAGTGCAAAGATAGAATGAAATAAATTCGAACAGATTATTTGGTAATATAGTCGACCAGAATTATGGCAAGTATTATAATATTGGGCAACGGTATTGTGATCATCAATCACCGTAACAAAGACGATTTTATTAGTAGAATTTAAGAATTTATTTTATTACAATGAAAAAAGTAAAATTAGAGAATTATAAGTGTTATACAATATATGTAATCGCAGAATTAATACAAATAGAAAGAGCAAAAGTTAGTCTTTTGACAGTAACAAATAAAGAGAAGAGAAGCATATAGTAACAAATAAAGAGAAGAGAAGCGTATAGTAACAAATAAAGAGAAGAGAAGCGTATAGTAAAGATACTTTACCCTGAAAGCTGTTTCAGTGTATGTCTTGTTCCAAGTGAGATGTTTATAAATTGATAACCAGTTGAGCAAGATAACAGTTACGTTTCTGGTTTTAGTGTGACAGTATCGCGCAGCTACCCTAATAAAATAAACATATATAATCTATATAATTAAAACACAAATGTCTGCAACAATGTGGCTGTGCCCAAATAATTGTACAATCCAAATTTTATGATATTACAAAATTGGCACCACTATATTCAAGCTATGAAAAATTTGATTATAATTTGTGTGGCTTGTTGGCCATTAGCCGAATAATAGTATTGGTCGAATTATAGTTAACAAGCCTCCAAGAACTAGTGCTCATCTATATACTTACTTTATAAGCTGAATTGCTGGTACGTAAACTCTAGTGTTGTAACCCGAAACCCGAAACTTTCCGAAACCTTCAAATTAGAATGTTAATAACTAATGCACATTTACTATAAAGTAACCAAAAAATTTCTGAAATGCAATCTAATTATCATGTACTTTATATCTTAAAGTCTAAAATTATAATTCTAACCCTTTCAGTATAGTATAAAGTTCAGAAAAGGTTTTGGGGTTTCGGAAAAGGTTTCGGGTTTCGTTGCCCAACTCTAGTAAACACCCAATCATTTTCATGTTTTTCGCTCACCAAAATTGCAAATATATTCATTAAAGTCTGAAGATTATTAATATTGGAAATGTCGGCAGTACAAGAATGAGAACTCCCAAAAAGTAAGCAATGAAATAAAAGAATAGAAAGACTGTGAGCTAAAAAGAATATCATTTTCTGAAAACTCTCGAACAAAACAATATAGTCTTCTTATGATGTCATGAGCCCTTAGATTGTAATTTGCTGAGAAAATGCAACTCAGGCAAATTTGCCTGCAAAACGGTATAAGAAATAGTTAAAACACAAACGTTTGCGACAACGTGGCTGTGCCCAAATAATCGTGCAATCCAAATTCTTGCGATATTACAAAATTGACACCACTATGATCGAGCTATGAAAAATTCGATTATAATTTGTGTGGCTTGTCGGCCATTAGCTGAATAATAGTATTGACTGAATTACAGTTAACAAGCTTCTAAACATCTGAAGACTAGTGCTCATCTATATACTTACTCTGTAAACCAAATTGCTGATACGTAAACACCCCAATCATTTTCACGTTTTTAGCTCCCAAAATTGCAAATACATATATTAAAAGTCTGAGATTATTAATTTAGTCTTCTTATGATGTCATGAGCCCTTAGATTGTAATTTGCCGGGAAAATGCAACTCATAGGCAAATTTGCCTGCGAAATAGTGTAAGGAATAGTTAAAACATGAATGTCTGTATAACTAGCTAATCAAATATTTTTAACACTGTTCTTAACAATCAAATGCATTGGCAAATTATAATCCAAGGGCACATGGTATCATAAGAAGACTAAATCAGTTTGTTCAAGAGCCTTTATGCTTTTTAGTACATAGTCTTTCTATCCTTTTATTTCCTAGCTCACTTTTTGGAGATTCTTTAAAAATTTCATTCGTGTACAACCTCAAAATGTCTAACAATATTAATAACCTTCAGGCTTTTGATATGAATTTGTATTGCCAACATAACTATAATTGGTGATAGAATTAATTTTACAAATTAATATGGTTATGGCATTGCTGTATTTTTTGCCATAATTGCTGTGAGCCATAAGGCCGTCTGTAATGCTGTAATGCCATAAAGCCGTAATGTTATAATACTTTCTGCTATAATACTGTTTGCTAAAATGCTGTACTGCATTATGGTTTCCTTTAAATAATATATACTATTAAATATTTTTTCGAATTTGATTCTGTTGACTTCATTGATTTAGTACATGTAATGACTATGAAAAAAAGGAGTTGTGATTTATTTTATTCTGCTTTCTGCACATTAATAAAAAGTTTTACTTGTAAATTTTGAAATTAAAAAGCTCTTTCTAATCTAAATTAATCTAACACTAATCTTGCGGTGAAATTTTTTTAGCGAAATTTTTTAGGTTGGACAATTTTTTGATTCAAATGTGATTATGTCAGAATCAAAACCTATTGCACGTAACATCCCATGCTTTTTCATTTATTTATTAGCACAGGATTGTATGTAAGACACTGTGCAATAAAATAGTTAACCCCTCAAGGATAACCACATAAATCAGTTCCATAAAAATACAATTTATATTTAGCATTATATGAATTTTTATTATGAAAATTTTTATTAGATTAAATTATATATGTTTAAACTCTGTTGTATGTAACTGATTTGAGAAGTTATACTTAAAAAATAGTTATTATTCATGTTATAAATAAGTCAATTTTTGCCAAATTTTCCAGAATTTATGAAAACAGCTGTAACCCCAATTAGAACTGCTGAGCTGTGCTTGTGACCAGTGTAACTGGCTTTCTTATTAGGCCAGCCTGGCTCAGGCTTAGTGTGAGTCTGGCCCACTATAATTATGGGCCTACAAAACTATTTGCAGTTCGGATCAGGCTTGGGTAGCCCAGCCTGATTCTGAACCCTAAATGCATTGAACCATTCAGACTTCAACAGAACTTTTGGCCTTCAACTTCTGGACTTAGAGTAAAATTTTTTAATTTTTAGTAGGATTTTTGTAAGACTTTCAATAAGATTTTCACTTTTACTAATTTTTCAATCCGATGTATTTTAATGTGTCACAAACTTTCGAATACAATTCACTATTGCATATCTTCTTGCATGATAATGGTATATACTAGGAAATCACAGTCAGATGTAGGTCCGAAGTGAAAAATAAAAGCTAGCTTTTACTATATGTGTTACACTGACTGCAGAACATTCATGGGACCCAAAGTTCTCGATTTTTATTATTTTTTTTTGCTAGATGTTACATAGACATGCTTTCAATTTGTCTAGAATTGTGAGTCCTCGCTAATGCTTCAGACAATGAGTATTATGTATTTAAATACTTTTTCTTTTTTTGCAATAACTTAATTGTTTATTTAAGATTTAGTTAGTAAACGCAATAAAGTTTAAAACACCTTAATGCATTGTGTAAGCAACGTGAGACAAGCTAGTATAAGTAAAAATGGAAATGTCCGGCGCACGGGGTCATCACGAGAATTCCGGTGTGCAAATGTCAAACATGTGATAACATTAACAATGTGTAACGACCTTTGCATTTTCTATAAGGCCATTTAAAGTTGAATAGTTGTTTAACGTTACCCCCTCGATCAGGCAAAACTTACGTTTTTGAGACTCCTGCACTTACTTTTACCAGGAGCGAAGTATGAAATACGAAGTGCATGGTTATCTGAAGAGTAATGGTGTGAACAAATACGGTTCTTTAATTGGTTATATTTTCACATGACATTATGGAATGCGATAGTCCGATTGCATTTTATATTAAACCGGTTTGGTATGACTTTCGTACGTATGTACGTGCTATTCGTACATGATTATCCCTTCAAAAAGACTATTTTAAGTAAGTATTTCAAGTTTAAGTTGTGCCTCATTTTTATTTGAATTATTTCTTATTTATCGGTGTTATTATAATAATATTTCTGCGCCCAAAAATCACAGCATTTCCTTATTCTGCCCCTGCTATATTTGATCGATCATTGTTACATTCGATCATCCTTAAACCTTTCAATTGTTCCTCTGTAACACATGTTGCTCCTATTACCTTATACCAGGAACGGAGTGCAACGAAGTGCATGGTTATCTGAAGAGTGAAATAATGTGAACAAATATGGTTCTTTGATTGGTTATATTTTTGCATGACACTATGGAATGCGATGGTCCGATTTGCATTTTATATTAAACTGGTTTGATATGGCTTTCTAAGTACGTACGTGCATTCGTACATGATTATCGCTTCAAAAGGACTATTTTAAGTAAGTATTCAAGTTTTAAGTTGTGCCTCATTTTATTTGATTTATTTCTTATCTTACCGGTGTTATTATAATAATATTTCTGCGCCAAAAAATCACAGCTTTCCTTATTCTGCCCATGCTTTATTTGATCGATCATTGTTACATTCGATCATCCTTAAACCTTTCTCTGTAACACATGCTACTCCTATAACCTTATTTAGATATCCTTGGGGGTAAATTCTTTCTACAATTAATTAAAGCTATTGTGATGCGTCGAATGTCTATATTAATAATCATCATGTCATCGCTTTTGTACACAGATCGAATTATTATTGCTTCTTTTAGGGACGAATGAATATGAAGCGTTTAAATATTATCGTCTTGCTCCTCACACAAAGTAATATTACGATCAAGTTTATAGGTGTTTAGATTTTAGTTGTCGTATCTCAATGACAAATTGATTGTGTAAGACAGAAGGAAGTTAAACTGACAATTGATTGGAGTAAATAATTTATATAGATTACAAATATATATAAGTCCAATGTGTTCGCTCTTTGTGTATTGAGAGGTTTTTGTCCCTTATACATAATAGAGAGAGCAAGAATGGGGTATTAGATAGCATTAGATATTATCTAAATGATTCCGCTATCATAATAAAGTTTTCTTAATGAATGTTTATTATATCGTATCTCTTGGCTTTCATTTATTTTTGTATTGTTTCTTCATGAATCCCATTTTGGTATATTTATAAACCCAACCTTATGTAGTCCTTCTCTTGTTCACTATCACTAACCTAAATCTGGCCCTCTAATCTGACGCTCTCCCAAATTTCAATAGTAATACTGGTTTTGTCTATTTATATTCTGCTTGATTTCTAAAAAAATATATATATATATATTTTTTATAATATTCACTAATGCTATTTAAAACTTTGTTCTCTATATAAAATGCTTCCTATATCATATTTCATTATCATACCGAATAAGTTAAGCTTTTAAGTATAATTAAATAATAAACACTAAAAAATGTACATAGTGTTGGCGCATGACCAATTAAACTACTAATATAATTAATGAATTCATACGACTCATTTCAGAATTTATTAATGTGACCTAGTTATATGCCAACTCTGTACAATACACATGTAAACTAAGGTATACATGATTTATTAGTTAGTATTAATAAACTGATAAAATATTTCATTTTTAAAAACTTCTAATATGATCTACTGATTCTTCCGTTCCTGGTTTTGCGTGACAGCGTCGCGCAGCTACCTTATTATTTGATAATCCAGATGTATCCCAAAATTTATATACTTTTTTGATACTGATATCACGTGCAGATGACCTTTACCGGCAAGCTTTTTAAAATTGCTAATAACAATAAACTATTAAAAAAATGTCATATAATAAATATTATAACTTTTCTATAAAGAACAGTCAACATAGGTTTAATAAATAGCTTGATTGCATGGTCCACGAATAAAATTTACTATTTTAAAAAGTTTAGCACGCTTTATAATATCTTTATTTTTAAACTTTTTAGTTACGGCCTGGTTGCGCAGGTTTTTAACAAAGATTATATTTATTTTTTAAAACGATATTTATATGATGAGTTTTTCTTAAAAAAAGAATAAAGCTATATTACATGTAACGTTTTTTAAAAAGATAAAATTAATTTTTTAGAAAAAAACTCTATCCGGTTTTAAATACAGTATATAATTAAGATCCACACTTTTTAAAAAACTTTAGCGTGATTTTGAAATTAGTATATTTAAGGTTAGATTTTTATAAAAAAAAGTTCTCAAAAAGTTGGTTTCTTGTACGGGATTTTTGAATAATAGGCAATTTTTGACTAAAACGAATGCATGTCTTGTTTGAATTTTCAAGATCGCGTTACGTTACCTATTTGTTTATCAATCATCACGTGATGATAGTATCAAAAAATTATATAAAATTTGGTGTACATCAAACAGGAGTCTCAAGTAAGTTTTGCCTCGCCCAAATTAAACAAGCCAATCACAATACAGGAAAATTGTCAATAATCATGTGATTAAAACTGACCAATAATATTAATCAAATATTCAGTGGCATTTATGTGTTTGTTTAAATCCCCCCCCCGCGTCTGAGCCCAAAATATTGACGTTAAACAACTAATCAACTTTGAATGGCCTAAACGATTAAATACTTTAGAATCGATTCTAAAGCATATAATCGCTGGATTTTAATAACTTTTTCTACTTTCAAGCACTTACAGTGACGTATTAGTTAAATATTCATGAGAAATATTTAATTAAAGTTTCAAAAAACAATTAAGGTTCTTCCTGGCCGACGATATTCCCGATCTATTTCGACCAAGGATCCCCTTGTAAAAAATCATGTACTGTACGTAATTGCGAACAATCAACATGATAATGTAATGTAATTAAGTACTGTATTCGAGCATTCGAGTATTCACGGTATTCACCAAAAATTTTTTTATTAATCATTTCAACCATTTCGAAAATAGGAATAATAAAAAATGTATAATATATATTAAAGCATTAGAGATGAAATAGTAATATATGTAATATGTATAAAACATTTTGCACTGTTAATAATTTGTATCGTCATTAATTTTTAGAGCCAATAGACCATTACTGTCTTCATAAAATTCTTCATAATTATCTAAGTTATAATAATATAAATAATAATAAATAATAATAATATAAAAAATATATATCAATAAAAAAGTAAACAAACCTTTATTCACAATATCAATGAATTTGCTTGTCAATTCATTTGTTGAATTTTCGGAAGGTACGGTAAATATTTTCTAATTCTAAAATATCTTCATACTGCCCTTCGTATATTAATTTTAATTTTTTATCAAAAAAGTTACGTAGTTCAGAAGTATCTGGTCTTGATGAGGGTTCCTTGTTCCAGCATCGTTCCATCAATTTTATATAATCATCAGGAGTACCAGGAACAATTGGGGGACGTTTACCATCACATATAGCTTTAGTTAGATGAAAATCATAACGATAATTATTAAATGGTGAAGTCCTAGAAGTAACTTGCCACCAAAACTGTAAATTTCAGCGGAGGAGGTATAACATTCAAAATTTCCATTATATATTATTTCAGGAGCAATGTATGGCAGCACACCATAACATTTGTTACGTAAAGATTCATCTGATACTGGACCACAAAATCCAAGATCACCTACAGTCCATTGATTATTAGCCTTTAATAATATATTACCAGGATGAAAATCTCTATGCACCATGCCATTCGTATGAATAATATCTAAGGCTTGAGAAATTTCATTAAGCAAACGATATCGTTTTTTCCAGGTTAAACGATTATCATTGTTTTGTAGATACTCTCTTAGATCACATTCAGCTTTTTCTAGTAATAACATATAATTTCCGGTATAGGGATGCTTTGTTATGCCATAAAGCATGTTGACGCCTGTTAACTGTGTCTTTTTTTTTGCGACATTTAAGTGAGCAAGTGCCTATACAAATAAATCAAATATCAAAATAAGTATGAATTTAGGTTTTAAAAAAAAATAAAAACAGCGGTGAAATTTTTAATAAAGATAATTGTGTACTTCTTTAATCAAATTTTCATTTATATTGCTTGAATTGTCCAAAGATTTCAAAATAATAATGGTAGAACCATCTCTAATAAATTTTTGTCCAAAATCATCCCAGTCGATGATAGGACCATCAATCCAACGAGCTGTATATACAGATCCAAACCCACCTTTTGCTTTATGCACAACCCAGTCAATATGGTCAAAAGGTATCCATTCAATCATATGAGTTGGGTTAATGGTATTAATGAGCTGATATTCTTGAATAAGCTGATCAAGCTTTTGATTTCCGGAAGTCCAATTTTTAAAGTTGTCTTGTACATTGTGAAGGGCAAATCCGACTTATGTAATCGGAAGTTGAGGCTGTGCTCGATATCTATTTTTATTTTTTATTTCTATATATATGTATATTTTCTATTTTTAAATATTACATCTTAGCGTTACCATTTATAGGGGATGGCTAAAGCCATGTACCCACGTGATTTTTGAAATTTTAGTTAAAATTCGTATCAGAGACTGTTTAGCATTAGGGTCGGGTTAGGGTTAGGACCAATATAGGTAAAATACCTTCACGACATTTTTTATTAATGGCCCAAGATAGGTTTAGAATGCCGTTTTTATGTTCTTGCGTTTTTTTTTGTTTTTTGACTTCTTCGGGCTGATCCGTGTAAACAAAATTTCGCGACTCCGTTTGGTTGATTTACACGAAAATGTCACGTGGGTACATGACTTTAGACGACCCCATTTATAGTAAGGCTGTGACTCGATGGAGTTGAAAGAGTCAATGGAGTCGAAAGACTCCATGGAGTCGAAAGAGTCCATAGCTCAATCGAATCCATCGAATCGATTTTTAGTCTGTATTAAAAAGTATATAAGGGCCGTAAGTTCATTGAAGGAAACGGTAGTTCGTACCAAGTTCAGAACAGTTTCGAATAGTTCTAGTTAGTTCAAGTTCCAGTTAGTAACCTTCGAAATTAGAGTAGAAGTGTTAGCTATAGGACGTTGTAACCCCTTTGTACCATTTTCTTTTATTAAATAAAAACATATACTCATCTTTGCCCCGAAGAATACTATCTTCCTTGTAAAATCGCTCGTCATAACAACTTCCATGCCCCCGTGACTTTTAATAAAAGTCCAAGTCGTTATTTATCAAATCGAGAAAAGTAAAAAGATAATTAGTCCCCAATTTCTTACCTGTATTTATAATTAATTACGTATCGATCACCACATTGATTACCGCATTTATCGAACAATACCGCCCCGTGACTTCCATTGTCGACCGATCGTTGATCTCCGAATCCGAGGCTACAAAACAGGGAGACTACGAAGATTAGTAAAGAGTAAATCCTCCAAGACAAGGATCATAAGAAGAATTAAACCAATATACTTATCTGAATTCCAACCTATCCGTAACAAGACTTTCCGAACCTTGAGACCCGGACCAAGTCTTTCCACGCCTCTTTCTGCCTGCCAGATCAAGGTTTAGAGGTCTTGAAGCATTTTTAAATAGAGTTGTAGTTAAGTACAGGGGTAGTTAGTGATTGTATAGGAAACCCCTGCAAATCGAAACTTCACAACATGCGTGCGAATACAATTAATGCATCCGTAATTTTTATAAGTTGAAATTGACAATGAATACAACATGAACTGAACACTCCATTAGATTTTTTATCTTCTGGTAAAATATTCTCGGCTGACTTTTCTACTTGAAAAAACAAGCTCATAATATATTCTTTTTCCTCAGGAGAAAGGTTATAATTATTTAAACTTGTTTGGCAGAAAGTTTCCCATAAATCCGCAGAATTAAAATCCGCATTGTGCAAGAACTCACGCAATGCATCTTTTATTACGTCTTGTCGGACGTTCTTAACGTCCAAATATTCGAGGCTAATATTCATAGAAATAGAATAAATGAAACTAATGTTATTGACTATTATTTGATTATGGATGAAAAAAATGGAATCCTGTTCAGATGCTTGTAAAAATTATATATCTCTATATTTGAATTATCTGGCGAGGTAAACCAACAAAGTAACCAGAAATGGATGTGATTGCACCAATCAGGTATTCCTTTCTTGCCATTCACAAATAAAAAAGATGCAAGCAAAAAAAATCAGTGCCAAGTTTTATTGATCATTTAACACGTGACCAACGTCTTTTTTATAGGTGCCTGAACTTTGAACGAAGATTACTCGGCACTTACCTGGACAAATTCGATCAAACCATTTATATTTAATTCTATAATCTCATTATCGGCACAAAGTTGATCATGTATTAAATGATCGGTTATAATTCTATTTATGGTAATTCTTTGTTATATTTTTATTTATGGTATTTATGGTAGACAACTAGAGGTGCAGCTAACTTGCGGGGAGCGAAGTATTTGTTTTTATGTAGTATGTTAAGTTTAAAGCATAATTAGTGAGACACGTGATGAATTTTGTGGTAATTATAATAGAACAGGATGATAGTGAAATCCGCAAATCCGCTTTGTAGATCGTGTTAGGGTAGGTAATCTGCATTTTATTATGTTTTTATTATAATAAAGGCGGATTTTACCATAATGCGATGATCATAGCAGATTTTTCACTATTTCACAACTCAGTTTCATCCTGTCGTATTATAATGAGGGTAGCTTCGCGCTAAAACCAGGAACGTTGCATATCACAGAGTTAGACAGTTACGGATGTAACTGTTATCTTTCTCAGCTGGTCATCAATTTATAAACGTCTCACTTGGAACAAGACACACACTGAAACAGCTTTCTGGGTAAAGTATCTTTACTATACGCTTCTCTTCTCTTTATTCGTTACAGTCAAAAGACTAACATTTGCTCTTTCTATTTATATTAATTCTGTGATTACATATATTGTGTAACACTTATACTTCTCTATATTTTATTTATTCATTGTAATAAAATAAACTCTTAAATTCTACTAATAAAATCGTCATTGTTACGGTAATCGATTATCACAATAACGTTGCCCAACATTATAATACTTGCATAATTCTGGTCGACTTTATTAACAAATGAGCCGTTTCGAATTTATTTTCATTCTATCTTTGTACGCTTTGTTATACATCTCGTATTAAATCACTAACAATCACTTTATAGACAACTTAGTTCAATTTATTTACAGACAAGATTATTCTACAGACGGTTAATTCACAGACGAATTCATTTTGTTGACAATATATTTAGCCAACGATTTCTTCATAAATTACACCAGCTTTACCGTAAATTTTCGAAACAACGCCATGCCCGATATTTTGAGAATTTACGGTAAATTTAAACTTAACTCGAACGACAATGACTAGAATTAATTTGTCTGTGGAATCTGATGTCATTGATATAACTGCCAATGAAACAAACTTATTTGTGAATAAATCGACTGTAAATAACCTTACCTGTAATTAAATTCTCTGCGAACTAAGTTGTCTGTGAAGTAATTTTTGGTGAGTTAATACCACTAAATAGAATATTAAGTAAAACCAATAAAATCGAAATAGATCACAATAAATACAATTTGAATCTTAAGGCAGTCTGATAATGATAGAGATATTTTACCTGATTTCGATCCACCATATGATACATATTACGTATTATGTTCTCAGATACTCAAATAATATCGAAATTACAGTAAATTTTCGGTAAGGCTACACAAAGTTAGTTTTTCGTTTTGCATAACTTGCTGATCCAATTTTTCAAAAAAAAATTTTTTTAATCCTAACTGTTGTGACGGGCGAATTCAACCTATATAGTCGGAAATGGAGGCTGTGCTGGATGTCTATTTTTAATTTTTTATATTTCTATATATATAATTTTTCTATTTTTAAATATTACATAGCAGCGTTACCATCTATAGTAAGACCGTGACTCGATGGACTCGATGGAGTCAAAAGAGTCGAAAAAGTCAAAAGACTCTATAGACTCAATCGAATCCATCTAATTGATTTTTAGTCTGTAATTAAAAGTATATAAAGGCTGTAAGTGCAATGAGGGAAAAGTAAGTTTCGAACAGTTCCAAGTAGTCCTAGTTAGTTCTAGTTTCAGTTAGTAACCTTCGAAATTAGAGTAGAAGTGTTAGCTATAGAACTCCTTATTCCCTTTGTAATATTTTCTTTTCTTTAATAAAAACATATACTTATCTTATTCCATAAAACCATATTATTCTTCAAAAAGAATTGTCCATCGTAATATTCTTCTTGTCCCCGTGATCATCGTTAAGGGATCAAATTCCAAAGAAAAATAGAAAGAGATTAGCCGACAATCCCTTTACCGTATTTATAATAAACCATACACTAATTAGCGCATCGATTACCTTTTATATTGAACAATACTGACCCCGTGACCCGCATCATCGATCTCCAAATTGAGCCAATCCGGCCCCAATTCCCGTGACCACCGTGACCCTCGCTACAAGAATCAACGATTGAAAGTCGGCATCGAAACCCTATAAGCTACAAAAGAAAAGAAAAGCCCACGAAGATTAGTAAAAGACTCCTCTACCCAAAGATAAGAACAATAGGACGTATTAAAGCCAATATATGTATCTTAATCCCAACCTATCCATAACAAGACTTTCCGAACCTTGAGACCTGGACCAAGTCTTTCCACGCCTATTTCTGCCTGCCAGTTCAAGGTTTAGAAGTCTTGACCTGCTGTAATCAGTGTTTTAGTTATAAGCAAGGGCATTTATTAGTTAAACTAGTAAACCCCTGAAAGGCAGAACATCACACTGTGCTGATTATTCCATTTTTGTTATTTAATTTTTCTTCGGTGTTGCTTGATCGTGACCTTAATTTTCCGGAGTTAACCAATAGATTCAAAAAAAATTTTTGATTCTATGTTATGCAAACTGAAAAAATTAACTTTGCGAGTGGCCTTATATGTGCAACATGAGCTTATTAATTTACAGTAGATAAAAAAATAAATAATAGGAAATCTGATAATATGGGGTTACATGAATTTCAGCATCATCCAATTTCATAAATATCATCTAATATTTGTTTGCTTTTTTGAACAATCAAAATTATATGTAATTATATTAAGAGTAATACAATTCAAGATCAGGGTTCACTCTTCTTGAAACCACCCAAATTGAGGTATATTAGGGGAGCGCCATTTATCACCTGATTTTTAGGTGGGTGGGGGGGTCAGAAAATTATCAGGTCCTAATAGTAGATAACTTATGATTGACTAAAATTTTTTAAAATTTTTTAATTGAGAATGGCGAAATGTGGCGTGCTTCCATATAAAAGTTTTTTCTTACTAAGTTAACGATACATGCCCACTAATTGAAAGTTGTAGAGCTCGTCAAGACGCATCTAACGATGGTTAGATCATCCAAATCGGTCCAGTGGATTGTGAGTTATCGTCGAAATACGATTGGCCGACTATATAAAAATCCGTGACGGAAATTACATATTAAAATCACTATAGGCGAAATGTGGCGTGCTTCCATCTAAAAGTTTTTTCTTACAAGTTAACGATACATGCCCACTAATTGAAAGTTGTAGAGCTCGTAGAGACGCATCTAACGGTGGTTAGATCATCCAAATCGGCCCAGTGGATGGCGAGATATCGTCGAAAAACGATTGGCCGACTATATAAAATTCTCTATATCAACATAGAGATTTTATATAGTCGGCAAATCGTTTTTCGACGATATCTTGCCATCCACTGGACCGATTTGGATGATCAAACCACCATTAGATGCGTCTCGACGAGCTCTACAACTTTCAATTAGTGGGCATGTATCATTAACTTAGTAAGAAAAAAACTTTTAGATGGAAGAACGCCACATTTCGCCTATAGTGATTTTCATATGTAATTTCCGTCACGGATTTTATGTAGTCGGCCAATCGTTTTTCGACGATAACTCACAATCCACTGGACCGATTTGGATTATCTAACCACTTAGATGCGTCTCAACGAGCTCCACAACTTTCAATTAGTGGACATGTATCGTTAACTTAGTAAGAAAAAAACTTTTAGATGGAAGAACGCCACATTTCGCCATTCTCTGGTTGACAGGCGGATTATCAATTAAAATTTTAAAAAATTTTTAAACTTTAATATTAAATAAAATTTGAACTAATGATTCGTTTTGGATGATTTTACTACCAAACTGTTCGTCTCAATGAGACGATTCCAACGAGCCTAAAATCATCAAAATCCAATTTCTGGATCCCAAGATCGTTATAAATTTGTATTGCTTTAATTATATTAGTTTTGTATATATTAAAAATTATTATTAAAGTTCTTATAAACTTTAACATTGAATAACTTGTGAACCAGTGATCCGTTTTGGATGATTTTACTGCCAAAATGCTCGTCTCAGTGAGACGATTCTAATGAATCTAAAATTGTTAAATTCTGATCACGGGATCCCAAGATCGTTATAGATTTGTGTTAAATTAATATAAAATATATTAAATTAATTAAAAATAACACAAATCTATAAGGGGCATGCCATTTATCACGTGATTTTTACCATGGATACATGGTCAGAGGTAGTGATCACGTTTATATATTATATTAATAAATTAGAATTAGATAAAGTGATCACACCATACATGGATAGGGGTGGCTACTAAGTAAAAAATATCATGTGATAAATGGCACACCCCTAACGATCTTGGGATTCCGTAATCAAAATTTAACGATTTTAAGTTCATTAGAATCGTCTCACTGAGACGAGCATTTTGGTAGTAAAATCATCTAAAACGGATCACTGGTTCAAGTTATTCAATGTTAAAGTTTATAAGAACTTTAAAAATAATTTTTAATATATGGGAACCCCCACAACAAAACAAACCAGTGGGCAAAAAAAATTTTTTTTTAAAAAGCTCAATTTCTCGAAGAATTGAAGTATTAGAAATGCAATTTTTATAAAATTACAAAATCAAAATTTTTTGCCCACTGGTTTGTTTTGCTGTGGGGGTCCCCATATACAAAACTAATATAATTAAAGCAATACAAATTTATAATGATCTTGGGATCCAGTGATTGGATTTTGACGATTTTAGGCTCGTTGGAATCGTCTCATTGAGACAAATATTTTGGTAGTAAAATCACCCAAAACGGATCATTGGTTCAAATTTTATTTAATATTAAATTTTAAAATTTTTTTAAAATTTTAAAAATTTTAGCCAATCAAATTGCAGTATTTATTATCAGGTGGGGGTAGGGGGTAGTTACTTAGTAGACTAGTGATACAGGTTGACCCCAGCCCAACGGCCGGGTTGATGGGCGGGTCGACCCTCAGCCCGCACCTTTGTGGGCCGGGCCAGTTGGTAAGAGAAGTGTTAGAATTGATTATCTTCTAAAGTATATTTCAGGCCAGGAATTAAATAAACATCGGCTAGTAATTTATAATAATGTAAGAGAATTGGCTTATTTTGGTGATTAACTGCAAATAGCGAATATAATCTAAGTATAAGAATGTGAAGAGACATAGACACTCAATCAACATGAAATACTAACATGCTGGAATTTTTGTCAAGGACAAAAAGAATAAAAATTAAATTATTTAATATCACTAGGATTCGATAAAAAACCACCTCATGGCTTTTTACACGTTTAATATAGTTAAATGTTGACTGATTCTGTTCAGAAAAAATTACACTAGAAAAAGGTCGGCCCGGTTGACCGGCCCAGGTTTTTTTTGGATCGGCCTCGGCCCACGATTTTTTTATCAACCCGTATCACTATAGTAGACCCTAATCACCTGATAAATGGCGCTCCCCTTATTAATCATGTAATATAATTGCATAGAATTTTCCTTTGTTATTTGCTTTTATATACTTGATATTTTACATGTAATAGTCTAAATTGATATCAGATATGTATATATAAGTCAGTTAAGTAATTGATATCTGTAACTTAATCTGTCACAAAATTCAGACATACTAAGCTAAAGTAACGAAGCAGTAATTATTGCAAGATTAGCTGATCTATTGCAAAATCATACTGATGTTTGTCTTTTATAGTTAGTTTAGTACTTTAGTTAAGGCTTCTTGCTTAAGGGTATAGATGTGTTTTTTTTTTGTTTTTATTGAAATAATATATGATTTTATCAAATTTGGGGTTATGAATATTGGTAAATAGAATAAATTAAAGTAGGTTTAGGGTGTGATGTGTGGCGTACAGTACTGTATGCTAAAATTTTTGCTAATCACTTGTTCCAGCCAATCAGATGCCAGAAAAGAACTATATATACTGTATGTACTGTATGCTAAAATTTTTGAGGTATCATATAAATAGCACATCACTAGTTTAGGGCATAATAGTAGGCTGTGAGCATGCATATATTAAGGGATAAAGTTTATAAGCAGCTTTTTTATAATATTTTTCATTTGACTTCATTTAATAATTAGAGAAGCTGCACAATTCAGTCACGCTAAAACAGGAATATACTAAGTATGTTACTACAATTGTTTTTAAAAATTTAATATATTTTTATTTTAATTATTGCAGTTGATGCTGACTTGAGACCATTATGAATAAGTATAATCATATGAAATTCTAGTTTGATAAAATAATGATTTGTTTTATTAATTCATTTTAAGAAAGTCTCAAAATTATATAGATAAACTCTCATTTAGAAGGGTATTTTTTCTTATAATTATTATTTATATACAGTCGTATACATGTATGCATTATAATAATATAATGGCATAGTTATGTAATAGTATAATCATAATTAAAGTAGCTGTGAAAAATGTGACATAGCATAGGACCAGCACAAACATGTGCATTAAGTTCAAAATATATATTAATATTTGTCAATAATTTGTTAAACTTACCTGAACTTTTTATCTGTATCATATTATAAAAAAGACACTGGCTCATTTAGCACAAATAAAAATAAATTAATCAAAGAAGACCATTAGTTTGAGTGCTTCAATTATAACATGCTTTATTTATTCTTGCTCAATCAGGTGACTATTAACACTAAGAAAACAGATTTATTCTCCATTAATCACAGATTCAATATCAAAATATGCTGGAGTATCTAAACTCTATATAGATATTTTTGCCTAAATTAACTATTTATACTATATAAAATTACAAATTCATGACCCTAAATCAACATATTAGCTGTAATAAAAAATGACTATATAAATTATATAGATATTTGGCATTTTATCACAATTTTTTCATTGACACTTCATTTTACTATCAAGTTCACTTTACAGACAATTATTTCATTAACACATTATCATAGTAACTACTATTATAAATTTTGAATGATCTAAAATGTCGTAATGTGCAGATAACCAATTAAAACATTTAAATAGACAAACTATAAATTTAGATAACACAATTTTCAAATTTTATAATCAATAATATCATGTTTGCATCATATTGCATAATCAACTTATGATATTACAGTATATATAAAAATGTTAACTCCTTTCAAAAATGAATAAATGAAAACTATTACTCCTACTAAAAAAGGATTCTGCAAAAATCAGAATAGGCCATGCCCAAAAATATTAATTAAACTATTCCCGCACATTTCATATGATCATACTAGTATATTTTAATTGTAAATAAATGAAAATCATTATTCCAACTGAAAAGGATTTTTCAAAAATCAGCATATGTATCAAAAAGTTGAACGGAACTATTCCTCTCACATTTCATATAATTGTACTGGTATTATGAATCATTTTTTAATAAAAGTTGGCTAAAATTTAATACCAATTTTACTTTAAATAGCAAGCTATTGATCATAATAATAAAGTTTTACAAATGACATCAGATTATCACTTCATCATAGTGTATAAATGATTGGCTTATATATGCTACTGTGCGGCACATGTAAGCCAATCATTTACTAAGAAAGAACAAATTTTTGCAATATATAATCATCTTATAATCAATTTACAATAAGTTTTTATACATAAAATTGTTGGATTGGGTTAGAGTAGAAGTTAATCCATAATCTATATGCTATATAAACCTTTGCATTCTTTAATATAAATATATAAACCTCCTAACTAAATTTCACTTCACTTTAACCTCCCTCTAAAATTAGAAATTTTATATTATATAAAACAGGTAATAATCATGAAAAAAATATATACCAATCAGCTTTAAAATTTTGCCTTTAATTTAGATGCTAGTAAAACTATACACTTATATGTCTGGTATAGAAATCAGTGCACTAATACTATTTTGGTAATACAAAGTTTGAATTTTCTAAACAAAATATATACATGTATAACTTTATCTAGCAATCGTAACTAAAAATTACTTATATAATGATTATATGGCATGTGCATATTAAAAAATCAAATTGACACATTATGCAAATACATATAAAAATACAGTTATTCAATACATAATCAAAAGCCAGATTTGCTGACACTATTCTAGATGGCAGTTAACTATATTAAATAAATATTAAATAAAAAAACTCAATAAAATTGATTAATATATCTAAATAAAATTGCAATAAATACAATTTGAATCTGCTATAATAACGGAAAGTAGTTTGTATAATCTTGTTCCGTGTTAGTTCTAAATTTATGTTAATTTTAAATTGTCATTTTAGAATTGGTATTCATTTAACATTTATTAAAAAAATGCAAGAATATTTAATAATAATAAATAATAAATTAAAAATTAAAAAACTAAAAAATATATATAAATAAATAAAAACTCTATGAAAACTCAATATACAAAAATCAACGAACTCTTTCTAACAATCACTTGGACCAAATTTCCGACGGAAGAAAACAAAAAGTTTTTTGTTGGAGCGTGGGTAGAAGTACACAGGACCTATGGTTTCTACAAAGGTTAACTATTGCTGCTATCTAGGAACTCTTTTGATATATTCGGCATGCAAGCCAAAAGCGTTTTGGTACAAGATAACTGGCAGGAGGTGGTGCCCTTGTACAAAAAATTTTGGTGGAGTTATCATTTCCGCTCTGTCGACGAAGTAACCTGTGACTATATAACGGGGAACAGCAAAAAAATGAGTTTTCCAACAACACTCTCCTGTAGATTTCTTACAAGTGATTCCTTTGTATCATCTTTTTTGTCTTCCTGCCTTTCTTCCAAAATTTTTAATAAAAAGTGGGGATTTGGTTTACCCTCTCCAAAAGTTCAGCTGTTTACTTTTCCAAATTCAGACGGACCCAGTAGAATGCAACCACGTGACGTGTTTGTTTACGAATACTGTTTCAGTGCTACTCCATATGACGTGCTCAATCGATATGGTATAGAGATATTCGAGGTTGGTCTATAGTTGGAAGAAGATATTAATTAAGGCATAGCTTTAAAGTAGAGATATACAATAGTTGCATTTGTTATATAATTTTTATTCAACCTACCAGGTTATAATAGTGTTTTCCCTTTTCTTTTTTCCATTGGTTTTTGTTTCTTTTTTGTTAGACTAGCCTTTATGCTTTACCATGTGGTTTTTTTTCTTTTTTGTTTTCCTCTTCCTTTTTTTCTTTTTTGTTTGTTTTTCTTTTTATATCTCTCGTTTTCTTGGCTTGATATTTTTTTATGTTTACCCCTCTCGTTATTTTGTACTTAGTAAATTCCTTGTTAGTTAAAGAAATATGAAGGAGAGAAGAAGCCATTATAGTGTGGCACTTAGGCTAGTTTAACATAGCCTCTAGTTTTTAGACTTGTTTTCAAATTAGTGCAGCAGGTTGTACTTGGGCACCTTTTACGGCAGCTGGGTAATGTCAGATTTGCAAATTAGGAGTAAACAAGTGTATTATGTAGCGATATACTTAGTATCTTAATAAAATACTGGCGAAACTGCCTAAGTGAAAAAAAATATATATACAAAAATGCATGTATAAATACAAAATTGTATACGGGTAAGCACAGGTTTCATAATCACTACACAGAAACTATATAAAAACTTATCATGCGAAACATTTAATACATATTATTATACAAAAAGTTGAAATCAGTGCACTATTGTGCATAGTATTATATCCATATATTAATGTGTATTGATTTTAATGATCACATAATTTCTGTGCATTAATGTACACAATCGTTAAGATTCTTAACAGTCATAATTTTTGTGCATTGATGTGCATAATGATTAAGATTATTAACAATCATCATTTTTGTGCACTGACATGCACAATTATTAAAATTCTTAATGATTATAATCATAATTTTTATGCTCTGATGTGCACGATCATTAAATTCTTAATGATCAAAATTTCAGTGCACTCACATTATGATCATTACGATTATTAAGATTCCTTAACAATAAATTTTAATGATCATTTCTGTATATGATGTTAGTGCATTAATATCATGATCATCACAATTATTAAGATTCTTAACAATAATAATTTTTGAGCATAATATCACAATTGTCAATTGTTAAGATCCTTAATGATTATAATTTTATGTACTAACATGATCATTAAGATTCTTAATGATCATAATTCCATGCATTAACATGATAATTGTCAAGATTTTTAATGATTTTAATTCCATGAATTGATGCACACAAAAATATTCATTTTGTTGTTGTTTTTGTTTTTTTTTTGCACTTAATAATAAAAATTTCCATGCATTGACATACACAAATTAAGCAAATAATTATTTGTTTTTTTTACTCTTTTTTTATTAAAAGAAATGTTTTTGTCGACCCCATTACATTATATTTTTGTCACAGGTCATGTGCAATATATAAACAATAATGATTATTAATAATCTGTTTTTTCCTTTGCTTTTGCTTTCTATTAGTTTGACCTGTGTACACTCCCTAATATAAATTATGAGATTTTTGAAAATCAGTAATAATTACTGGTTATGACTCATTGTTTACAAAAAATTTTTTTGAAAATTCTTATACAAGCTATAGAAAATTTTTTTTATAGTATAATTCAAATACGCTAGTATTTTTAGTTTTTTTTCTCTTTTTTTTTATTATAAAAACAAAAAAACAACTTACTGCCAAACAATGTAGCAAAATCATTAGTGTATGGAGTTGTATATAAAGCAAGTAACGATTATGGAGGCTCTAAAATTACCTAGAAGCACCGTCCACAATATAGTTACATACTACAAAAAACTTGAAAGGTATGCCTCCTCCTCACTCTAGGTGGACCCTAAAGTAACTGAACATGGTATTCACTACCTAGTTCGCATTTTGAAAGAAGACAAAAAAGTTATGCTAAATGTTTTGACAAATAAGTTTATTAAATCAACCTCTGTCAAAGTATCCATGCAAACCATACAACAACACCTTCATCATAAAGGGTTTTATAACTGAATTGGTTTAAGAAAACCATTTGTAGATGAGGCTTCTTGTGTGGCTCGTTTGTGTTGGGCAGAAGAAAAAGTAGGTTGGAATAAAAAATGGAATAATGTTATTTAGAGTGACAAATCAAGGTTTCAGGTGTTTGAAGGGGATGGTCATAAGTATGTTTGGAGGAAACCAAAAGAAAAATAAAATGTTGAATGCTTAGTTCTGACATTTAGATCAGGGTGATGCAAGCTGTTAAATAAAATAAATTCTGACCCAGATTAATATATAGGTTGTTGAGAATTTACAAATTAAAAATCTGGTAAAAAATTGATCATTATGTTTACAAAAAAATCCTGTAATTATATCCGGGGAGTGTACATGTCTAACTACCTTTATTTTTATTTTTAGGCAATAGTCTTGTTACTGGAGTTGTCATTGCTGGAGTCATCTTTGGAGTCATTGTTGCTAAAGTTATTTTTGGAGTTACTGTTTTTGAAGTTACTAATTTCATGCATTTATGTTCGCTCTTTCAGTATGATAGTTTTTTTGTAGTTTGTTCTGCATATATGTGTAACTACACTTGTTTTTTTAAGAAGAAAATCTCATTATTGAAGTTATCATTGGACTACTCTTGTTTTTTTTTGCAAGTAGTTTCATAATTTGCATTGCATTCTTGTTTGTTCTTTTAGTGCAGTGGGTTTTTTATAGTTTGACCTGCATACATGTTTAACTGCAGTTGGTTTTTTTTAAAATAATAGTCTCATCACTGGTATTGTCATTGGAGTTGTTGTGATGCAGTTTTGGGGCCATGGTATGACTATATTGTATTTAATGATGAATTCATCATTTTGAATAGGTTTTGTAGCATCAATTTCAGGTTTATTTTTGGAAGTTTGCTTATTTTAATTCATCACATCATGTTATATTAAGATTTTTTAGAGTCAGATAAAGGTTAGGGTTGAGTTGGTATAATAGAATTAGATAACTGTTCAGGTCAGGGTTAGGGAAGTATTTTCTTATTCGGCATATAAATTATTAAATTAAAGCATTTGTATTATAAAATTTAATTAATAAAATGATTAAAATTAGGTAATAAAATACCAAATTTAGTTAATAAACCTTGTAAAATTTAGGTAATAAATATAAATTTTAAAATTTAGTTAATAAAATTATAAAATTTAGTTAATAAAATAATGCATATACAATATAAGTTATTATGTATATATGTATGGATATATGCTATTTTATGTTACCTGCACATAAATATGCACGAGACAATGCACGAGAAAACACTTAAAATTGCGTTAGTACGTGCACTGTTGCATGGAATCCGCGCCTTATTACATACTGTAAATGTGCTTCCCATACATTGTCTCGTATAGATTTACGTGCAGGTTCGTGTGGTTCCATATCCTAACTTTCTCGTTATTGCAGTATCATTCCGTGTAGCGATTTGTTATAGGGAAAGCAAATAAATATGGATTAATATACTCGCTTAAATATTAAATGATAGCTAAATATTCATACATTAAAAGAATACATTTGAAAATTCATATATATTTTAATAATTTTTGCATTCTCCGTGTAGAAACATCCGCATTTGTTTTTTGGCAACGGCAGGAATCTGATCGGTGTCTTGTCTAACCCAAATCTAATAAGAAGATAATACCACAATTTTTTTTTTTTTTAAAAAAAAACATAATTAGATTTTTTTATGACCACCGTGCTCAGCATGGTGGTTAGCACAGATTATTTCGTAAAATTTTTGACTTAACAAACTTGTATCCCCAAGTTATTCCTATCTTGTATAGGCATATGCAGTTCTTCTGTTACGCCAATACAAAGAACCTTAAGGCATTAGCTTGAATTTCGAGCTACACTGAAGATCGGAATATTTTTAGTGTATTTAGACATTCATTATAACGAATTTCACGAGTCATAGGCCATATCCTTGCGAATCAATAAAGTGTTGAAGAAGAAAATATGTAATACAAGGCGATAATGATACTATAATGATCGATTCAAATATATTGAATAAAAAAAAAACGAAGCATGTAACAATAAAGATTATCTTTATAAATATCAATGTGATTATTAATAATTTATTATCGTCATTGATAATACACGCAATTTTTATTGTTGTTATTAATAAATTATATAATACGTATTATTATCAGTAGTTTATTACATTGCTCTGTGGTTTCATTAATTGGCCTGGGTCATTTCACGATCGGTGAAAATCGAAAAATAGCACGTGCCAATTCAAAATCGACGTAATTCAGAAATGACGATCTCACTTACATTTCATCATATGATTTTACACTTGTGCTATCTTAAAGTAACACGAAGATTAAATCCGGTATGCTCATATCCATTAACATGTGAAACCAAACGCCTAATAAAAGGCAAGATTTTGCTCACACCATTCTAGATGGCAGTTAACTATACACTCCGTCAAACATGGCGTCGAAACGAAACCTACCCGAAACTAGTTTCGGACGGGTTCTAATCCGAAACTAGTTTCGGATTTTTAAAAAAAAATCGAAACTCCGAAACCCGAAACCCCCGAAACTATAATCCGAAACTCAACCCTATAATTCGAAACTCAAAAATATAATATTTAAACCTTTAAAATTTATTGTAAAGTTGATTTATTTTTAATGAACCCAAAATGTAAATTTATTTTTGAATAAATTATAACATTATATAGGTCATTTTTTTAATTATGTTTTTTTACTGCCTCGGTTTGTCCGGGGTTTTTTTAAAGCTGGTCAACTTTATTTTTAATATCATACCGTTATTACAACTGATTTCAAATTCTAGGGCGATAGAAAAAATTGCCAATGATGAATCGATAAGTATTTGATGACTTTTGATACCAAAATTTATTTAATTCTGCGGTAACTTATTAATTCTATCATTAGTGGATATGGACGTACTAATTACTTATTATTACTTGATATTGTATCCAGTTTTTACGTAGTAAGTAAAAAACTGATGCTTGCAAAAGCAACCTTGATTGTCAGAATATAAACTCTGGATTTACCTTTCATGTTTTACTTGTGAATCATAACAACAAAAAGCATGCAATAAATTGTTGGATGCATTTCGGTCCAAATATTGCTGGATATTCAAATTTTATTGTATTCTTTAAGGAGATATATAGCATACATCAATGCGATTAATATATATTGAAGAGATACATAGCATACATCAGTGCATTTGAAAGAGATATATAATACATTAATGCAATAAATGGAAGTTTGGTGTTCAGGTGAGGTTTCGGGTTTCGAATGAGGTTTCGGGATTTCGAGTTTTGGATAAGGTTTCGGAAGTTATAATCCGAAGCCCGAAACTTTCGGATTTGCACAAAAGGGTTTCGGCGCCAACTTTGGAGAGAATAAACAAATAAATTATTGATGTTTTGGCAGTTTCGGGGTTTCGGTTGAGTTTTCGGGTTTCGGTTGAGGTTTCGGGTTTCGGTTGAGGTTTCGAGTTTCGGATAAGGTTTCGGAAGCTATAATCCGAAACCCGAAACTTTCGGAATCGCCAAAAAAGGTTTCGGTGCCATCTCTGCACTCTGTTATGCAAGCATGACTACGTTCCTAGTAAAAAAAAACTTACACCAATTTGTTGTAGAACTACCTACACTAAATTCGATTTTAATATTTTGATACACAAAAATTAATTATATTTCGCATAGCTCATTGCATTTGCCCGATGCGTTTTTTGTTAAATTTTTATCAACGTCTAATTGAAAATCGTCACTCACACTTTCCATTTATAGTACGTAACACCGGTTCCTAGCTCGCCAAATCGTAGATCAATTCCAATAATTTTAATATATGAATAGGTAAATCATTTTGGATTCAAACGAAATCGGATATATCAACAAAATGGCAGTTAAAATACACAAGTAATAATGGAATTGATGGCAGTATCATAAAGATAAAGATTAACTTTTGAATTAATTGAGAATTAAAAAAGAGTATCTATGTCGCGGATGATGCAGACATCCACGTGATCACATGATGATCTTCAGTATAAACGAACTCATAGAACCCTAGCATCACCAACTTAAAGAATTTCACTGTTAGTATTAGAGTTAGGGTTTGGGTGTGACCAGATTTTAATTATCTAGTGGAATTTAGGTGTACTTATATGTAAAATCAATAAAAAACCCCTAACTAGTATGCAGCAGATCATCTAGTGATCACGTGAATTTCAACATCATCCGCGACAATTAATATTATTAATTAACATGGATAGAAAAGTTGAAAAACATATGCTAGGTATAATTTTCGAATGAAAAATTGATATAAAAAGAGAATCTTTTGACCGCTGCAAAAAATTAAAAAAAAACATATTTCTTTCAAAAATCAAACAATCTTTCCACATTAAAAATAAAAATTAATTAAAATGCTGAAAACTAGAATTATTGTTACCTTTATTGTACTTTTCGCACTCGTTTTTACCTATTTACTTGCAACTCCTCTTCCTCGTGCTGTTGTTGGTGACAAAGCTAAAGCCGTATTTGAAAAACTTAACGGTACATTTGAAGCCGCACAAATTGAAGAAGAAATGATCGCTATAAATTTTGAACTCAATCAAGGCATTACCGAAAATGATCCTAATCATTACTTTATACAATTTGGCCCAAATACTAATGGATCGTTCACCGAGTATCACATAGTTATTAACCCACCTAAAGCAGCTACAGGTTTTCAACAATTTGGAAGTATTGATGATTTCGCTAGTCTATTTTCAAAGATGGTGATATTCTTGATTCGGCGCAAATCTTCAAAGAATAAGAACATAATCAGGCATTTAAAATTTTCTATCGATAATTATACTTGCAAAATGGTTAATTTCTAAAATTAATATATCGCAATACTATAGTAATAATTTGAATTTATTTATTATATTTTTTCATAATTAATATTGCAAATAATGCCTTTATTCGTAGAACAAAAATTTGCCAATACAAGCCATATTTAGAGAATAAAAAAAGTCGCTCATAAAAGGTTAAGAATATATTTAGGCCAGAGTTCGTTCCTACATTGAAAAGGTTGCCGTATTTAGTGTTGCATTTTAGGGTTCTATCTCATTTTATATCTTCGCTAGTTACATAATAATTAAGCGTGCGTGTATTTGTAATATTTTGTACCAGTACGATCACGTTTCATGTGTAACATGAAATGTGGTGGGCTTATCCCGTTTTTGCAAATCCTTTTTTAGTAGGAATAATGATTTTCATTAGCTAAACTCCGTATGTAGATCATGTAACTATTGCGGATTGTCGCGACACTCTAAATCTATAATTATTACGTTCATTTACCTGATTAATAGTGGATTACATTAATAGGATTACAAACTTTTCGCATGATAAATGTCGTTATCCATTTGTAAATTAATTTTTGCAGTCTTTATGCATGCTTAATCCTATTTACAGTATCAATCTTTCTATACCATCGATCTATTTTTCTATATCATCTAAATCAGTCCTGGGAAGACTGTTAAGGACTGGTTATATGATTTTCAGCTTTAGAATTTTAACCGGCTTAGGCCTGGTTAATACAGTAATATAAACAGTTAAAAGCTATTATTTTAAACTACTGTAGTACTGTGTTGTGGACATGTGCTAATAGCAGAAAGTATTAATACTAACTCAGTTTTGTAAGGTGATGGCCAAAATTGAATTTGGGCTGAGAAGTTTTGAATTGTTTGATTACTAGCAATTTGTGTCCAGCTAATTCCCATTGTACATTGCTCTGTAGAAATATTTTATTTTTAACAGATATATCAGTATAGAATGTGAATTCAGATTGAGTTGAATTAGTTAAAGTAAGTTGATATAGCAGCTTAGAGGCTTGATTTGTAGTAAAATTGGTTTGTTGTATAGGAATAGTTGGTAGTGATTATAACTAGTGTTGCAAAGAGCAATTGAGCATAAGAGATCAAGGTAATTGCATAAATATTTAGTTTGTTCAAAAATGAAGTATAGTTCCTTCTTTCTAGAAATTTGGTAGATAAAGTAGTAGCAACAATGATTTTGAATACAAAAAGTATTAAGGTCACACCTAAACAAGATGTACAAATAATATTTGGTGTAGGGTATAGCTCTGTATATTGGTAATCAAAGGTTGGTATTCAGTGTGTAATAGAAATAGTATTAGAGCCTAAATTAAATCTGTGGGCTTTACCAATAATAATATTGTTATCAGATATGCAATAAACCAGGTATTAGATTTAGTAGTATAATGGCTAGTATTAAAAGCTAAGGAGTTAACCAAGAATAGTTGTAGGTTTGATTATATAGCTTTAGTAGTATGATTGGCTAATAGAGTATTTTGGTTATTCGCCTGTTAGTAAATAATTAACTCTAGATGAGTTATATTGCCAAGCTAGTAGTGTAAAATTGGTAGCTAAAGTTAGTTGTTCTAAATATAAAATTCTTATTTTTTTGTAGTTGTTGCTTGAATATTGAATAAAGAGAGTGTATTTTATGAATATTTTCTAGTAGTTTGTACTGTATAAGTAGTTAATAGTATGTAGTAGTAAGAGATTGGAATTGATAGTAATTGTAAAATTTAAATATCATAGTAGCTGTATAATTTTAAAGATAGTAGTATATCTGTTGGACTAATAATTGTTGGATTAGAGAATGTAAAAATATTAAAAGTAGACCAAAGGTTGTTTTGTAGCTGTTGTAGTCTAATATGGTTACTTGTACCAAGAAAATTCTGGTTATTAAGTCTAATATAGAAATTGAAAATGTGGTGTTGAAGTTAGATATCCAAGATATTTTTGATACTGTATATAAGTATAGTGCTATTAGGTGTTGTTTTAGGAAGTTTGGCTTTGTGTTTTGCAATTTTTAGATATTTGGATAAGATTTTGTTATATAAAGTTTGTAGAAAAACTATATTGTAAATACAGTATTCTAGAATAGGTATTAGTATTGTATGAATAATATAAGTAGTTTGTTGTTAGTAATTTGTTTAGTTAGTTTGTAATATATTGGCAAGATTAAAAATTTCTTGAAAAATTAACTTGGATTGTATATTGTACTTAAGGTTTGCTATAAACCACCAGTATTCTAGAAATTTAAAAAGTATATTTGGTAACTAGTAGAATAGTAGGGTTCATAAAAGATAATTGTAGTACATGTTTAATATTAGATATAAGTATAGATTTTTGTAGGTTAACCCATATTTGTATAAAAGGATTCTGTTATTTGTAAAATTTGTTGTAATTGTTGAAAAGATTGAGTGAGCTATAGAATATTATTTATGTATACTAAAACTAATACTAAACTTTGTGTTTTATATGAATTAGGTTGTAATATATAGATATCCAGGAAGTTAAGATGTATATTCTAAATAGATCTTTTGTAAATAAAAGGGTTATAATACACTAAAGAATGAGTAATTGTTTTTTCTTAATCTATGCCATCTTGTAAAAGATAAAGTAGTGTTAGCCCAAAGCTTGTTATAACATAGTTAGAGCAATTGGCAATTAGTAACATCAGCAAATTTTATATATAGATATATATCGATTACTAACTGGGTAGATATATATCGATACTCATCACCCCTGCTGATTTCTATCGATAGTGATAGTATATTGATATTAATCGATATATATTGATATATATCTGATATGATATCAATTAATAATTATTATATTCACATAATTATGCTTTTTGAATATTTTACAGGTTTTCGCAAGTTTTCGCAAGTTTTTGCAATTTAATTATAAAATTTTTATTATTATAATATTTTAAATTATTAAATATACAATATTCACAAGTTTTTGCTATTTAATATAAAATTTATTTTTATTATATATTATATTTAAATATTACATATATTATATATTATTATAAAAAAAATGACAAAAAAAAATAAATTCAAAAAAAATGAAACCAAAAAAAATTAAAAAAATGAAAACAAAAAAAATAAACTATTATATTCTTTATATTCGCTCATATTTGCTTATATTCACTCATATTACTTATATTTGCTTATATTCACTACTTCTTGTCAAGTGCTAGAAAATTAGGTTGTTTTCTTGCAAAGTTCTGAAATAAGTAAGGAATAAATAAAATAAAATAAAATAAGTAAAAAAAACAAACAAAAAACAAACAACAAATCTGAAAAATAACAAAAAAAAAACAAAAACGAAAAAAAATAAACTATTATATTTCACTTATATTTGCTTATATTTGATTATATTTGTTTATATTCGTGACTTCTTGCAAAGTACCAGAGATGTTAGAATTGGTGTTCTTGTAAAGTACCAGAAAAGTCAAGTCGTTTTCTTGCAAAGTTTCGAAAAAAGTAAAGGATAAATAATAAAATAAAATAAAATTAAAAAAATAAGTAAAAAAAACAAAAAACAAAAATGTAAGCAAACTAAATAAAAAAATAAACAAAGCCCCAAGTCTCTATTTTGAGTTCATGTTTTTGCAATTAAAAATCGTTGAAGGTTTTGCAAGTGCCAGAATAAAATAAATTAATAAAAATAAAAAAAACAAAAACAAAAAACATGAAATGAAAAAATAAATAAAATGAAACCTTGCAAAAACTTGCAAAAACTTGCGAAAACTTGCGTTCTTGAACTTTCAAAATTGCTAGAGAAAGTAGTTGTGTGTTCTTGCAAAGTGTCAAAAGGCTGAGTTAGCTTGCACTAAGTACCGAAAAGTCACTAGATTTTTTGCAAAGTGCTAGTGGTAAAGTGTAGAAATAAAATAAAAAAATTAAAAAATAAAAAAAAAATATAAATAAAACAAAACAAAACTAAACTAAACAAAACAAAACAAAACTAATAAAACTAAATAAAACCAAAAAAAAACAAAAAGAAACTGAAAAACAATGTAAAATTAATAGAAGATCTAAATTATAAACAAAAAAATATAAATCTAATCTGATCTTGTGGTACAATCATCAAAAATCATTGAAACATTTCAAAATATTAGTCAAACATGTTTTTGATATAATCCAGATTACAGATCGTTTTAAAATATTTCGAATGTTTTTGAAATATTAAAAAAAGAGAGAAAAAAAGAAAAAGAAAAAAAAAGGAAGAGAGAAGTAAAAGTGAAAGAGGGGTAAAAGGGAGAGGTGGTAAAGATCATTCAAAACGGGAGTTTTTTTTAAGTTTTTTTTTATTTTGTGGATATATTTTTATGATCTATGCAGAATATATTATGGATTAGATGGGCATAGAAAATTTTTTAAAATTTTTTTTGTTTTTTTTTTTTTGTTTTTTTTTATCTGATAATCTGGGTTAAAATTTTTGTGAAGCAGTCAAAACACTATGTAATCATTAAAGATCTGCTAATCATTATATATCATTTCAAATAATTATGATTATAATTAATTTATAGATATATAACGATTTAATATAAAAAATGATATATATCAATTATAAATATATATCGATTTTTATCCAATTAATCAATATATAACGATATTATGATATATATTAATTATAGAAATATATCGATTTTTATCCAATTAATCGATATATAACGAAATTTTAATCAGTATATATCGATATTTTATAATCGATATAAAACGATTAAGTGATATATATCGATCAATATCTATGTATAAAATTTTCTGATGAAGAAGGTTAGTAAGAATTTGAATATGCTAAGATAGTATTTGGATTCTATAAAGTACTTTAGTAAGAAGGTCTAGGTTTACAAAATTATAAGCTTTGCTTATGTTCTGTAACAGGATCCATATTTCCTATTTGCTGTATATAGTATTTTTAATAAAGTTATTAAAGAATATTAGTACTATTGCAAAGTAAAATATAGCTATAACAATTTAAAATTTTGAGTTTATAAATCAGAATTTTAGTATAGACTTTTTAATGTGTTCAATAAGGTATAGAGTGCTATTAAATGTTTTTTTTAGAGATTCAAAAAATAAGACTATTTTTCTATTATATAGGAATATGTCCAGTAAATAAGCATTTGTTAAAAAGAATAGTAATAACTGATAGTACATTAGAACCAAAATATTGTTGTATATAGCTTTTAATTTGTATAGAGTCTGTAATTAGATCATTGTTTGTTTTGATATTATAAAATAAACAGAATTTATATCAATTAAGAATGCTATTAATAATTTTAGTAGGATTGGAAAGTAGTTTGTTATATTTGTTAAAATAGTAGTATTGATATGGTCCAGTGCAAAAAGATTTGCATATCACCAAACATGGGTATGATTTACAGCCAAAAAAAAAATTTGTACGACTATGCATTGCAGTCTGAAATTTATATATTTAGTAAAATGTAAACAAACGTACCTGCAGTATCAATTTTTTTTCATGTACAATGAATCCTTCTTTCTTAAATCGAAATGGAGCATCACTGACAGAAAACGAAAAATTAATGATAATAAACGTTCACAATTATTTTTCAGAAGCAAAGTCTGTAGGAAATGATTATCGAAAGCTTACATTATGCAAGCGAGTTGCTGATATATTGGGTATTTCTGAGAGAACAGTTGGGGCCATAGTAGCAGACTGGAACAAGCGCAACGACAGTACTTTCGCACTGCAAAAAATCTTGGCCGTCCTAAATTTCAACCCGATGAAGATATCGTTAAGCTTTTACACACAAAAATTCTTAATGACAACAAAATGGTGAAACCACTTTTTGCACCTATTCTATGCCAGTTTCTTTCTGAGCATGGATATTCATTTTCCAAATGGAAACTTCTTTGGGTTTTGCATCTCTTGGACTATTATTTTGGCCAAGGGGAACGAAGAAATATTCTTCATGAGTCTCCAAATAATGTTGCATTCCGTTGCCATTATCTTCATTTCCGTTTTGCAAATTTAGAAAGCGAAAATGATGTTCCACGTCGTCCTGAAATTTTTCTTGATGAGTTGTATTGTCACTTACATCATGTTTCACGTAATACATGGGTTCCCCATCAAGGTGTCATTTTAAGTCCTGGGCATGGTCCGTTGGTAGTAATTTTTGGAGCAATTATAGTGTTCCGGAATAGCAGTACCAACAAATTACATAGTAAACTTGTTCCAAACTTTGTTCATATTTGGGATCCAACAATTAAACCTGCCAGAAACCGCAGACGAAAAAGAAATAATGCTAAAGAATGGAACAATATTCCTGATGCCATTAAAGATGCCAATATTGCACCCAATCAAGTAGATTATCATGGGAACTTCAATGCAGAGATTTTTGAAGACCTTTTTTTAACTTTCTGCAAAATGCTTTATGAAACATATGGGCCAGTAAATATTCATATAGATGGGGCAAGCTATCACAAATGACGGGTAGAAAGTATACCAACATCAAGCATAAGAAAACAAGAAATGATTGACTGGTTAACTGCTCACAATATTTCTTTTTCTAGTGACTTACGAAGACCCGAGCTCCTGGACTTAGTTCAAAAGAACAAAGAGAAGGTACCATTTATGTGTATCGAAATAGCAAAACAATACAATCATCAAGTTCTTTATACTCCACCCTATCACTGCGAACTTCAGCCAATTGAGGGTATTTGGACAGTTGTAAAAGGCGAAGTTGCAAGTTCAGGTCCAAAGACAAACCTTTTGTCTGTTCGTGATATGCTTTTAGATGCATTTAAAAAAAAATTAATTCACAAGTTATATTGGGGTTTTGGCAAAAAATACTTAAATTTGCCAAAGAATATCGTGGGTCTGATGAAACTGTGCATTTAATTGAAGACGAAATTGATGATATTGATGATTCCAAAGATAATGAATAAATTTAGTCTAAAATTTATTTTTTTGTATTTCTGAATACATGCTAATATCGTTTAAATAAAAAAATCTGGGTTTGCTTAATAAAATTTTTTTTATATGCAGTTTTTTGATGTGCAAATCTTTTTGCACCGGACTATATGTGCTTTTAAAAATTTTGTATTCTTAAAAATTGCAAGCATTATATAGAGTTTTCCAAATCTGGTTTGTATCTAAGATTTATTGGGCTAGAAGTTGTTTATTAGAAGATAGAAAATTAATTTGAAGATTGTTTTTTTGGTTAAAATATTGAATTTGTTATTGAGATCAGATAAAATAGACAGATTATCGTATATAAGGTCTTTAGTTTGATATATCCCTTAGATTGTAGTAGAACACAAGCAAATTTGCCTGCGTTTTTGCACTTTTTTAGCTCTGATTTACTTTTTTAAAATGCTAAAATAATTAAATAAAACTTTGTACAATTATATTTGAAAATAAGGATTACTTTTTTGCAAAATTAGTTTTTATATTATAAGAAAATAAATTATAGCTACATATAAGCTAAAAATAGATAATTTTAAGAAAAAATTTTTTTAAAAAATTTTATTACAATTTTTCTGCGATCTTATTTAGTTTTAGTTTTAGAACTATAGTTCTTAAGACAATATTGTAGTTTATATAAAGGATGACAACTTTCATTATTGCAACTTTAATGATTTACTTGTAAAAATTAAGACTTGTATTAGAAGTAAAGATTTTTTTTATAGACGGGAACATATAAAATTTGAAAAAATCTAAAGAAAAATTTTAATAGTAAAAATGCCAATACAAGAACTTTAAACATTTATTATATTAAAGTTTTCTAATGATTTTAAAAAAATTTTATAACAAAGTTACTAAAACAAAACTTAAAGAATATTTTTTACTTAGAAAAGATATGGCTAAAATCAATATTTAAAATTTTATTAAAAATTTTAAAATACGCAGGCAAATTTG
>QKWP01000262.1:0-46405 GCA_003550325.1 Gigaspora rosea
GTACCTAAGTGGTCACCTTAATATTAAAAAAAAACAAACATACCTATTATAAAATGGTTAAGTATAAACTATTAATTTAAAGTTTAAATAAAATAAGGTTCGTATTATTTCGCTGACAATCATTCCACTGACATAACATTTCACTAACAAATACTCACCGACAAGTTCATTTTACCAACAGTTTGTTTCACCGAAGTTCATTTCACCGACAAGTTTTTTTTCAAAAAGCACACTAACTTTAGCCCTAATTCTACCTAATTCTACCCTAACTCTAACGACAATGACCAGAATTACTTTGTCGGTGAAATGAGCTTCGGTGAAATAAACTGTCGGTAAAATGAACTTGTCAGTAAATAATTGTCGGTGAAATGTTATGTCGGTGAAGTGATTGTCAATTAATTGATTGCCACCCAAAATAATGTGCATTAACAAGTATAGTTATTAAGAATGGCTAAGTATAATTTGCATTAACAAAATCATCCATTATAAAATAGCCAAGTACAAACTATGGGCTTAATATTTTTAATAACAAAATGTGATTTAATAATAAACTTAGCCTCTTGAAAACATATCTAAAAAGCAAAGAACATTTTATAAAAATTTTAGTCTTCTAAATAGATATAATATAAAACAATTATTCTTTAAAATTGATTTTAAATCCAGAATTGATTTCAAAATATTTAATTATTTGTAGAAACAATTATTACACTTTGCAAAAAGATGTGCTCTCTGCAAATCACAATGTTGTATAAAAATTAAGATTCTGTAGATTTTAAAAATCTTACCAATTTCAAATAAATAAATATAACTGATTGAAAATATGAATTAATAGCAATTTAGAATCTCAGAAAATTTATCACAAAAATCATGGGGTCACATCTTTTTGCAAAACACTATAAATCATTTGTTTAGAAATAAAAATTGATTCTAATTTAATTAATGATTAAAAAGAATTGATTCACATCCATAATATTGGGCACTACTTAAAAATAATGGAAATAAATTTTACATACAGTAAGCATCATCTATAGCCTTTAATATTAAAACCCTAACTCTAAATTTTTATCTCATGCAGTTAGTTTCTTTACAAAATTAGATTTCCTTTTTTGTTTTGTATTACCTACACAAATAATTAAAATGTATCAACATGTTGGCTTAGTAGTACTAGATAAAAAAAATTTTTTAAAAAATTACAAATATTTATGTCTTTTCTAGTGAACAGCCTTTTGAAAACTAATATATTTTATTACCAGTACCAAATATTGCAAGCTACATATCTACTTGAAACATTTGAAACATAAAGTTTAATAAGTACTGGTATATATAAATCTTTTTTTTTTGGATTTTCAAATCCATCTATTTCTATATCAGTAAAAAAATTTTCTTTTTTCATAGAAATAATACAATCTTTAGCTATACAAATTACATTCTAAAAAATAATATACAAAAAAAGGAAGACCCAATAAGTTTCTTGTGGTTTAGTTCAGTAAGCTACAAGATAAAAAATAACTTTGAATGTATCTATCTCAAAATTTTTATAAAAATATAATATGATACAAAGAATCACATTAAATGGCTTAGGGTTTGTGTAATCTCTTTCTTAATATATATCATATATATATATATATTTTTCTATAGTACATTTTAAAATTTTAATAGTAGATAAAAACTCTGTTTGGTCTATTAGTATTTTTTAAATTCTTATAGTAGAGTAAAGACTATTAGATTAATTTTAAGATTTTCATACAATATTTTAACTAACAGTAAATATTTTTAAATTCTTATAGCTAATAAAAAACTTAATTTATTCAAATTAGTTTAAAAGAAAAAATGTAAGTATCGCGCCATGCGACACAATTATATATCTCACTCTATAAGGACAGGTGTAATATGAGATCAAAACAATAAAAAAAACAACTACTTTATTTCATTTTAATTAGGGTTATGATTAGGATAAGTTTAGTCTTGGGTTAGAGTGATGCATAGTTTATATCAAAATTTTGCAAGGAATTTTTTTTTTAGAACACGAAGGGCTGTTTCCTATGCAAATTTTTGATTTAAGTTTTTGGTATTTTTATATTAACACCTGATTCTGAAATTTGATTGGTTGGGTGATAAATAAGAGTATCGCACTGGGCGATATATAGATAACTCTATTTTAAAATTATTACAGTTAGAAGAAAACTAAATTGGTCAACCAATTTTATAACTATACAAAGACTATATTTAGTTAGATTATTTTTAAAACTTTTATAATTGCGAAGACTATATTTAATAATTAACTAAAAGATTTTTAAATTTTTAATTGTTGGGCAAAAAATTAATAGAATCAGAAAACATTTTTAAATTTCTTTTAATCTTGAATTCAAATTCAAAACTACTATATTCTTTTTTTCCTTGTAAAATTATTTAAAATTTTAAAAAAAATAAATACATTTATATACAGTATAATAGTTTATCAAATAGGTTTTATATATTACTTTTTTTTATTGAAACTGTTCTACAAGTTGTTTTGAAGTTTTTTTTTATATCTGCAAATGTTTCAAAGTTTTTTTTATATATGCAGCAAATAAAAACATTGAGCCTTAAAATTGTTAGTAGTAAAGCTACTGCTTGATATTTAAAAGAGAAAAATAAAGTTGAATAATTGAAAAATTTTATGAACAAGTAAAAAAAATTGCTATAAATTACAATATAAAAAGGTTTAAATTATTAGTAAAAAGTTGTTATATCAAACCATACAATAATATAATAATTCTCAAGGCTTACTGCATTAGTGCAATGCATTAACTTTTTATAAAACAGCAATAATATATTTATTCACTATTGTGATATTTTAAAAAAAAATATATTAATTATAAATTTCTTATTTTAGGGTCAAAATATTTTATTGCATATGTTATTTCATAACTTAATAAATAAAAAATTATTTTTTTACCAATCAATTTCCATTCTATTCTTTTGAATAATCTTTGCCTTCTTTTATTATATTAAATAAATACAATTTTTCTTTTTTTTTGCTCATTTATTTTTATATAATTATCAAAACTTGCTGCATTAACATAATGCATTTACTAGTTTATTTATAAAGCTATTTAAGCTTTATAAAATAAAAAAAAAGTTTATTCAAATTGGATTAATAAATAGCTAGCAATTTTCAATTGGGAATTGCTATTCGCACCATGGATTTTTGCTATTCGCACAATGGTTACACAAGATATTCTATTTTTAGAATTTATGCACTTGTGTTACACAAAGGCACAGTGCATTGTTTTTGCAAAAATAATTTTTGGTTACACACTACTAATGTTGTGTAATGTTATACAAGTTTATTTTGGTAACCTGACCTGGGTCGGCCAGCATTAAGCTTAATGCTGGTGAGCATATCATGATAATGCCCTGGCAGGCTAGACACCCTAACCCTAAATCTAGCCAATCACTGTACATATACTAGATGCATATATCCTAGATTTAGAGTTAGGTGGGCCAGAATTATGTCTAACCCCGCGGAGACATTATCATAATAGTGCCCACTAGCATTAAGCTTAATGCCGGCTGACCCAGGGTTAGGTTACCAAAATTAGACTTGTGTAACATTACACGACATTAATAGTATGTAACCAAAAATTATGCATGTTAACTGACAAGTCAATAGTTCAAAAAACCGGGCTAAGCACAGGCATCACGTGATAATAGTATACATAATCAGCAGAATCACTAATTCACTGAACGTGACCTGTCACAAGGTTATACAATAGCAGCAATCACCAATCGAAGGGCCTGCATGGGACAACAAGCCACATATGGCTTAATGTGTCACACAAACAAGCCACTGAAAAAAGGCCATAAATACCTAAACCGTAAAAGCCTACAAACTCTGTTCTGAAACTTCAATAAATTATTCGCAATCTAATATCCAAAAATGGACAACTCAAACAACATGAACACATCAGACAACACTACAACCAACAACCCACCTTTAAATATTGACTTATCTAAAATTGACCCAAATATGAAAGTATACATAGATGAGGCATGTCGAGCCTCATCCAATGAAATCATCAACACCCTCAAGGCCTACATTGTCCAATCTACAGCAACACAAATGGATCTCATCAGAAAATTAAATGAATGTCTTGACGCAGGTATAAACCAGCAACAATATCCAAGTCACCAATTCAGCACCACACCCTCTAACAAGCAAGTTGACACAACCCAAATTTAGTACAGCAACACAGCCCAAAGCCATTAAAGCCCTATGAAGCACAATGAACAAGACAGCAGATACACAGACCAAACTACCAGTACGATTCATAACCACAGATTCGAGGCAACAGGCTCCCAGTACAATAACAAGCAAAGCAACAACATCTAGAAGGACCAAGGTAACTGCCCTTTGACTCCTCTACTAAACAATTTATTAATTAACAACAGCAACACTGGTGAGGCAAATGCAACATCATACCCAACCCTTCTAGTAAACCAGACAGTCAAAATCAAGTTGACTTGGCGCAAATCCCTTTGATCGAATATACAGACCATCTTCTACTAGTCCATGGCTAAAGCCCTTTAGATGCGAGCATCGAGTGTATTCGCCTATAGTGGGTCCTCAACTGGTCCGAAGGACAAAAGATCATTGAGACCCTGCCCAACAAACCCAGTCTACCGATGCGCTTATGGAAAGCAATCACTACAGGATTATACGTGGATATGCATAAATTCGCGTACAAGAACATCAAACAATTCCTTAAAACAACGATGAAGACCACACACTAATTACCACGGAAGGAGAAACTATCGCAATTCGAAAACGAAACCATACCACAAGATTCACGGATATCGCAGAGTGGCTTCTAGTATTCAAAGCATACGTAGAAGCTGTACTGATAATCTACAAAAGCAGGGAACAAGAACTTAGCACCTAAAGTGATCATATAAATACTCTATGTGTCAAGCACGAATTCTCTGCCGTACTTTTATATGACGAGGTCCGAAGGTTACACCTGACAACAAACTGTGACACAACTCTGCTTGATCTTAACATCGAGGCAGAGGACAAAAACTTTGATGTAACCACTACAAAGCGCACTCCCACTATTGCCACTACAAAGCCACAAGACAAGACATATTGTGGCAGGACGGAAGACAAATATGCATCAACTGGAATAAAAGAGGCTGCCCTAAAGAACTCAACTACCCGAGGGTGCACGCGTGTCTAATATGCAGGAAAATCAGCCATTCCAAGAGACAATGTTTCCACAAAACTGCTGCAACCAGAAACGGATAGACATCCAATCAAACCCCCAGAAGTCAATGACTAAAACAAAAAAAAATGAAAAAAAACAAAAAAAAATAATATATATATACAAAAAAAAATATTTATATACATAAAATAAAGTATACAAATAACAGGACCACAAAAAAAAAAGATTTTAAATACATAAACATAGAATATACATACATACTATATATACATAAAAGAACAACAATAACTCGCAGCATTGGATAAGCATATTAAAAAGACATGTTGAAGCAGCTACACATAGTCAATCCTATTTACAAAAAAAAAATTAAAAGCTAGAAAGAAAGAACAAGACACAAAGAAGGCTAGGAAAGAGATATGCGCTTAGTTGAAAAAAAAGAATAAGACATCCATACTAAAACAAGGCACAAGAATTTACTGACCTATGCATTAATCAATTCAAGGAGAAGTGCCCAAACAAACACAATAGGCTTTAAACATAATATTCAATTCAAATTGTCTCGCAACATTATGACCATCAAAGCTCTATCTCTACAATCAGTAACTGAAACCATTACTGCCGCCCTCTCCCACTATTCTACTAAATGAAACAGAAGCAAAATTACTGGTGCAGCTAGACCCACAACAATTTGACGTCGAAACACCAATAAATGTTGCAGCCTTCCAGCTCCTTACTACCCACCATTCGAATTGTCCATTTATTAAATATCTCGTCAACAAGATTAAAAATGGCTTCAGATTTAACTTCAGAGGCCCCAGGAACTAAATTATTCAAGAAAACCTGCTCTCTATCAGTCTTTCCCCAGAAACTATATAGAAAACGAATTAGCGAACAGAAGAATTTGTGGACCTTTTCAAGAAGACCAGGCCCCTGCGACGTATTTCAGATTAACCCATGTGGACTAGTAGAAAAGAAAGACACAAATCCCAAAGCTTACCGAGTCATATCCCATCTGTCGGCACCTCACGAAAATAGCGTAAACAACTACATTGATAAACTCAAGTTTGCAACGAAATACGAAACTGTAATACATACAATTTGATGGATCAACCATTACGGAAAACATTGTACTCTCACTAAAGTAGATATCAAAGATGCTTACCGCATACTCCCAGTCCACCCGGTCGACCAGATATTGCAAGGGTTTCGCCATAATAATAAGATATATTTTGACTAGGTCCTAGCATTCGGCAACAGAGCCTTAAAAGTGATATTTTGCTGATTTGCTGACTCGATATCATGGATTGCCTCTCAGCAAGGCATCCCAGCAATAATTCACTACGTCGATGACTTTCTTATAATCACTCCATCAGATGGAACACGTGAATTGAGCCAGTTCATCCACATCCTCGATACTATCAAAATACCATACAAAGAAATGACGATGGCAGGTCCTAGTACCAGTGTTACCTTCCTAGGCATAACGCTAAACATCAATACTATGACAGCCTCTGTCCCTTTACAAAAATGAGAAAAGGTGATCACTCTACTAGGACCCCGGACATCTCTCATATAGGTCATAACTGGATTTTGGCCAATTTTGACCTAATTTGCTAAAAACGACAAAATCTATTTATTTAAATAACTTTTGATCCAGTAATCAGAATTGAATGAACTTTTTTTTGTTAGATGCGTCTCACTGAGAGCTTCATTTTAAAAAAAGTTCATTCAAATTGGACCACAGTTTGCCACGATAATCGCCAAAAACAGATTTTTTGCTTTTCAAATTTCAGGGGTTTTTCTGAAATGCGTAATGTATGACCTCTGTACTACATGTCCAGGGTCCTACTCTACTCAAATCTTGGACAACCAAGAAGTGGTGTTTTCTTAAGGATCTCCAATCCCTGGTCAGATCGCTTGTATGGATGTGTCAAGCAATGCCACAAGGCCGGCCATTTGTGCAATGATTAATCACAATACAGAACAGCCAAACCAATCTGAAATACTATATAAGACTAACAAAACCAATCATGTCAGATATCATCTGGTGGATATAGGCAATACGGAACTGGCTAGGCATCCAGTTATTTCAGGACCAGGATTGGCACCAACTACAGACTCTTAATCTCTTTACCGACGCCTCAAACATAGGAGGAGAAGCTATATTTCAAAATTACTTCACAGCATTCAACTGGGCGCAGTCAATCAACCTCACAAAAATAAACATTCAAATGCGAGAGCTGCTTACTACCCTTATTGCCATGAACACGTTCGCGCCAATGTGGAAAAGAAAGAAATTAATCATCTGGACTGACAACCTTTTGAATGCCGAGGCTTACTATGCAGAATATTGCAAGAACCTGACATTAATGAAATAATTGCAGCAATGTATAAAGCTCAAATCGCAAGAAATTTCTCTATAAAACTTGAACACATACCCGGGGCAAAAAACTCAAATGCAGACCTTCTATTGCGTAATGGACACCAAGAGTTTATTTCCCAAAACCCTTTAGCACGATACTTTCAACCAAATATTCCTACTGAATTCAAAGATCTTACTAAAATGCATCCCTTCTCTTAAACAGTAACAAACTGCAACAACAACCAGTTCGGAACTCAACCACCGCTTGACAAAAAAGCTGCAACAATCCTTAACATATTAACTCCTTCCTATTAACAAATCATACGAGTCAACCATTAAGAGATACGAATCATTGGCCACTAACAACAATTGGCAAAACTAAGACAGCTCGATTTGGCCTATATCTACGCCTTCCTTAATAGAATATATCAAGTTCCTATACTCTACTGTTTCTCCCCACAATTCTTACCTACCTATCAGCTCTGAAGCACCACTACACAAGAAACTACTACAACTGGTCACCAACGCGCTCAGACCTTTTAGTAATCCAATTGCTTAAAACTATTGATGCAACACATATCTACACTCTAGTAAAACAAAAAGCACCCATTACTCGCTCCTATCTTTCACAAATTAAATCAAAGCTCGACCTTAGCAACCCCATAGACCTATTTTTTTGGGCAATCGCTCTTACTGCCTTCTACGAACTACAGTAGCTAGGCTTAGAGAACTGCTCCCTGCGAACCAGGCTGATGCCCATAAAGTCCCAACAATAAAGGCACTAAGTTTTGAGAAAGCCAGAGTAAACATATTCGCGACTATTCAGCTAGCAAGAACAAAAAATCATAAAACTGCAAACCGAGTATTACTAATTATCCACCCAACTAATGATGCACTATGCCCAGTATGCACTCTTAAAACCTACGCAATACTACGTACACAAATATCCTATGCCAAAAATTGTAATCTGCTTTTTGTAAAGCAAATGGTACATGGGCCACAAAGCAATAGTTTATCACCAGACTCAAAAGCCTCCTCCCTGATGAAAACGTAGAGAGCTACAGCTTTAGAGCTGGATCACTACTGAGCTAGTCATGCGTGATGTTCAGCTCATATTTATCCAAAAGATAGGCAGATGAAACTCAGAGTCATTTTACAGATACATTCGCAACCACCCCGCTACAATTGCATCAATTCTCACTAAGGCATATAGCAGTTAACTCTCATAAAAACTTGGAATGAAAGATCGGGTTAACTAACACCAAAAAAAAAAGGGGAAGCAAAAAAGAAGAAAGGAGATACCGGTACATCAAAATTATTCCTAAAAAAAAAAAAGGTAAAATAAAAACAAGCAATACCGTATTACTATACCCAGGAGTTGAAAAACAATAAGATAAGTAAGCACTCATAATTGTATAACGACCTTGCAAACTAATCGAGCCCAGGGAAGCCAAACCGGGCCATTTCTAATTCACTTGTAATTAAATCACCAGACTAGCAACATAAGTAGATAAATATCAAGTCATAAATTTGTTAAACCACAGCAGCGGGCAGTTCCAAACCGCAGAACTAGAGGTAGTAGATGAATTTGGATTTATATTTATATCCGGATTAATCCAGTTTTCAAACAAATCCGGATTCAATTTTTTGAACCAACTATATCAGGATATAATACAATCCGGATATAATATATAACCGGATACAATATACAATCCAGATACCACATATAATCCGGATACAAGATATAATCCGGATATAATATGTAATCCGGATATGTGTACTATCAAAAGAAACATGCCATTGGGTTTCACTTATATTTTGTATCAGGCACAATCCCTAATAAATTGGATAGATTGTGTTTGTTACAAAATATAAATTCCGATAAACGAAGTTATATCATTGCTATTTAACCGTATATAGATTTATATCCAGAAATAGATTTATATCCAGATTTAGATTTGTATCCGGATTTAGATTTGTATCCAAATATAGATTTATATCCAGATTAATCCAAATATATTTATATCTGGATTTAAATAAAATTAATCCGGATTCGTTTTTTTTAATTCTAGTTATATCTGAATTGAAAAAATCATCTTGGTTCTAACAATATGCAGAACCATACAAACTATTGGAATAAGCACCTGATTCTGCCAGTTCGATCAGCCAGCTTGCTGCAGCAGGCGGGAAACCACCAGCTGAACAACTAGGCTCAATTAACTAAATACCTGGGCCGTTACTGCGATTCCCAGCACAATTTCCATTGCTAACCCTTCAAGAAATCAAAGTTTCAGTTCCTATCATTATTCTCTAAACTTGTACTCTCTATTTTATAATAAAATTATTTCTGGCTCCTTGCACAGCCAGTTTAACCCAAAACCGGAGTGCGTGACAATGTTTTTTGTGCGTATTGACTGACAAGTCAACAGTTCAAAAAACCAGGCTAAGCACGGGCATCACATGACACCGGTATACATAATCAGCAGAATCACCAATCCACTGAACGTGACCTGTCACAAGGTTATAAAATGGCAGCAATCACCAATTAGAGAGCCAGCACGGGACCACAAGCCACATATAGCTTAAGGTGTCGCACAAACAAGCCACTGAAGAAAGGCCATAAATATCTAAACCGTAAAAGCCTACAAACTCTGACCTGAAACTTCAAGAAATTATTTGCCCACCCGAACCCTCCACAATCTAAAGGTTAACACCGGAATAAGCACCTGATTCTGCCAGTTCGATCAGCCGGCTTGCTGCGGCAGGCGGGAAACTACTGGCTGAACAACTAGGCTCAATTAACTAAATACCTGGGCCGTTACAACAGTGTTACTCGATTCCTAGCGCAATTTCCATTGCTAACCCTTCAGGAAATTAAGTTTTCAGTTCCTATCATTATTCTCTAAACCTGTACTCTTTATTTCATAATAAAATTATTCCTGGCTCCTTGCACAGCCAGTTTAACCCAAAACCGAAGTGCGTACCAATGTTTTTCATTTTTGCAAAAACAATGCACCAGGCCTTTGTGTAATATAAATATATATTATTTTGAATTCTTAAAATAGAAATCTTGTATAACCATAGTGTAAATAGCAAAAATCCATGGTGCAAATAGCAATTCCCTTTTAAATTTTATTGTCAAAATCTAAATAGTCTCTAACTGTGGTTTTCCTAGCAAAGACTTTATATAATATGCTATTATATAAGGTAGATAGGAGTATTATGGTGAAGTTAAAGTTGCTTATATTAAAACTTTTTATTAACCTCATATAAACTCCAAATATTTATACCAATCAACTCGTATTATATTCAAAAATGATATAATATAAAAAAAAACAATTATAAAAATTAAAGTCAGCCAAATGATCATAATCATGTGCAATGTTATTAAACCTGAAATTTAATCGACGGGGGTATTATGGCAAATTTGATTTTTAATGGCAAAAATCACTTTTTGTATTTTCTAACTCGATTCTTTTTCTATACTAGGTATAGCTTTTGGTCGACCTCTTTTTCGGGTAACTGTTCATTTTTTTTTGGCCCACCGCTACTTTTTTTTGGCCGCCGCTGCTTTTTTTGGGCTGCTGCTTCCTTTTTTGAGCGGCAGCCTCCTTTTTTCATCTGATTTCTTCAGCTTTACGTTCAGCTTCTTCATTTAACTCCTTTATTTGCTGCCAACTTTCTTCATTAGTTAAAAGTTGAGCAAATGGGAGGGTCTTTCTCTTTATTTTAGGGGAGACGACACAGTTTCAGACGCCTCTTGAGAACATTGAGCTTTCGAAACCAGATACTTAAGTGCCAGACACAATGCACATGTTCCAGGATTCTTGTAAGTTTCTAGCTCTTCACTTAGTTTTACAATCTGGGACTTTAATAAGTCATTTTCATTTCTAAGTGAAATATAATTTTCTTTTAAATTTTTAATATTTAGGTGAGTAGAAGTAAGTTGACTTGGTTGTGCAATTGGTGATGTTAGAATTGTACTGGTCGGCTGAACAGATGGTAAATTATTTAAAGTTGAATCTTTAAACTGTTCAGTTGCTAACAAAGGGTCTAAACAATCATTACCAATTGCACTAGAATTAAAGGGCCATATCCCAGTGATTCTATAGGCATTACAAATCAATAGTAGCGTATAAGTTTCTGTAAAAACGGGGCCAAGGATTTTCGCAAAGGTATGTTTGGTAACTATTTTGCCGTTGCTGTCATTATGAAATTTATCACTTGCTTTGCCATACTCTTTTTTTAATTTGGCAAATGGTAACTCAGACAGCTGCAAAACATGTGTCGTATGAGGTGGTAATGCAAAAAGAAGAATGCCATTGTTGCGACAAAAGTCAACACTCATGTAGTTAATGTGACTTTTGTGGCCGTCGAGTATCAATAGAACTGGACGAGTGGGTGGGATGGAATTAACGAAATGATTAAGATACTTCTGAAAAGTTATTCACACATGTATCCAGTATTTGTGAAACCCATAACGGTTCTGGGAGGTGCGCCTTCTAATAGACCTGGGGTTGCATAGACACCTTTATAGATAAATAAAGGTGGTATATATAACCCGGCAGCTGAAATAGTTAGGGCAGTGTCATTAATCACCTGATTATTTTTTATCAGAGGCCTACCCCCCTCCCTCTTCCTCAATATATAAATAGTCAGGTTCTTATATATAATTTCAACTTTTTTTACCCCCTCCCCCCCTAAAAAATCACCTGATTTTTGTTACTCCCCTTGGTACTACGGAAATATGATTATGGGTATTTCTGTGTACTATTTTGTGAACTTGGCATGCACCTTTTTGCGCAACAACTTTTTCAGATTTAGGAATAAAGCCGAAACCCGTTTCATCCATATTCCAAATCTGTGTAGCAGTGGTGAATTTTGTTAATAACTTTACTAAGTTTGTCAAAGTAATGCTTCACAATAGTCGCATTGGCTCTTTGGGTGCGTGCTTTTGATAACTCCTAGAAAATATGAAATGATAATTCAGGATGATCCCTCATGAAGCACGCCCACCAATCTTGACCTGGCCCACTATTTCCAAAAGGATGTGTTCGCTTATTTAGTCTCAAGATCTCCATTACACAATGGTTAACACCAGATCTTGTTAGACCAAATCTGAGCCTTTGTATATTAATACAATAGCCTGCAAGCTGATTTTCCTCATGTTCAGTAAGTATATTTGGTAGGCCTGAATGATTAAGAGGGCCATTATTTTTTACAGCTCGTCGAAGAGTTGTTTCGGGAATTCCAAAACTTTTGCAACACTATTAACGCTTGGGGTTTAAAATTAGGAGAGCATTTATTTAATTCATTAAGTGCTGTTTGAATAGTGTTTCGCCGAGTAATATAAGAGACTGTTGGCATGTTAGTTTATTACAATTTTTAAAAGTATCGTGTAGTTTTTCTATCTTTAAAGTATCGTGATAATGTAGCAAACTATGTACTTTCATGTAACAAGTGAGCTAGTTCAATAAATTTTACTTTTTATTAAAATGAGCAAGTAATTTTGACGACTGATCTAAAATTTATCGTATCAGTCATTTGAAACGCGCTTGAAAAAAGAAAGAAAAAAAATAAAAAAAAACCAAAAAAAACCAAAAAAAAATGGTGAAAAAATGTAAGTATGAATGCTAGCAGCTCGTCACTTTTTTAAAAGAGGCTTTAGAAACCTCTGGCACTTTGCTTTTAATGTTTTATAGCTAATGCTTCTACAGTAATAATGTTGGAAGGACAAAGAGAACCGTATGCCTTTTGTAACTAGTAAAGGATTTAATAAGGCAGCAAAATTTGCAGTAATTATTTGTGCTACAAACTAAAATTCATCAAATTTTATCAGTTTTATTTTAAATTTTGAACTTATCGCATTATTATTAGTAGTTCTTCATAATATCGATGCATTTTTTGTGCAACATATAACTGATGGTTCGTCATAATACTAGATAATATCTAATTTAGTATTCTGCCTTTCATATCTTGTAATCTAGTGGTCCAAATTGGACGAATTTTATACCATTCGAATCCTCTTATTAAGAGGATTCGAATGGTAAAATATTTATCTGATTTGAATTATGGGATCGCAAAATATTGCAAATTCGCCATAATATACCTATTTGCTATAATACCCCTATCTAGTGTTGTACACGGACATTGTCCCGCCGATTTTTCAGGAACGCGGACAGTCCGGGACAGGACGTCTGGGACATGTCCGCAACAATGTCCCAACATGATACATGTCCGCTGAGTAAAACCAATCAAATTGCGGAATTATACGAATTTTATTGGTAGATGATCACGAGTTGAGTCGCAAAATGTCCGGGACAAAAAAAATTCTGGCCGGACATGTCCTGGACGTCCCATCCCAGACTGTCTGCCGTCCATGTCCGTGTCCCATGACAACATTGCCCCTATCTACCTTATATATTTAGCACTTTATTAAGTAAAAGTTTTAATTTAAAATAAAATTTTTTGCCTATAAAATCATATGATTTGATTCATCAGATCAGAGGTGCAACATGGCACAGAAGCAACAAATTTATATTCTCTATTATTTATATTAATAATTATATATGTAATTATTGTACAAATTCTAATTCTATACTATAAACTTAGGACTAATTTATCCTTAAGTTATACTTTACTCAGATTTGAACTCCTATAAATCTCAAACCAGAATTTATGCTTCAGAATCTATTTTATTCCTTTACAATTGTATTTTCTGTATCTCTTATACTAGTCCTATTAACTTTCAGATAGGTGATCAGAGATCATCCACAGTATTCATAAATTGTTGCTTGATTTATTTTTAATTTAGTAGATAAGAAAGTGCCAAATTCTTTATTACTAAATAATCCTGTATCTACATAGCAGCTTTATACTGTCAACCTGGAAATTCACCTCTTCCAGAACTTCAGGAGACTGCTGATTATAGTATGACGACTATAACTTGACAGCTTTAGGGTTTATGGCGTCCAAATGGGACTTAACAAAGAGGTTTTTGAGTGATTTATGTATTAAGGCAAAGAGGCAAACAATTAATAGTATATGAGGATACTAAGAATTGTATCTTTATTACATTCCAGTGTATGAAGACACTAATCTACTAACTATCTACTATTCCTACTTCACACTCTTTCGTACACTGACTTTTACAAAGGGCAGAAGACAGTGCTTATATAGAGAAATTATATGTATAAATTATTACAATAAAGATATACAAATTCAATTTAAAAGCTATTTATAGTACTAATATAATGTGGAACTAATAGATATGTTATATATAAAAGATATAAAAGATATAATATATATAAAAGATATGAAAGATATGAAAGATATAAAAGATATGTTAGATCCTTTAGATCCTTTAGATCCTTTAGATACGTTAGATTTTGAACGCAGTATTATTGCCTAATAAGGTTAAGTTTTTTGTCTATCTTGTTCTATTAATAGTTCAACACAAATGTCTTCCGATCTCGTGATCCCGTGATCAGAATCACATGATCTATAGCTCGTTAGAATCGTCTCGAAGAGCTGAATCCAATGGTGGTTGTTTCATAAAGCCAGCATTCTTGGATCAAAAGTTATAGTTGAAAATGTGAAATTTTCTAAGGCTAACAATACCTATAATAGACTCTCAACTTGCAACTACTAAAATCTTGGCTGTTACTAAGGTGTTCTGCCTTTCTAATTAATCTTTTTCAGTTTCAGTATGCAAGCTATTATCATATAAAAAGAATTATATGTTAGTAAAATATAGGCTATATTGTTTAACTAAAATTACTCTCAACTAGTGTTCATAGTAATAGACTACTTCTATTTTTTATTTGAAATAATTAGTAATTCCTTTTGTATGCCCATCTTGGCTTCTGCATACCTCTGTTATATTTTTACTACTAGCTAGTGTATTCTGCTTTTACTTTTTACATATCTTCAAGTATAGTCACTTTTAACTTTTCTATATATTTGTAGTTTTCTATTTTGGTTCTTTTCATATGCTAGAGGTATTTCTTGTATTATAAACCTGTTCTTGCAGGTTCCTGTATATTCCCTACTTCAACTTTCTCTACAAAGAATCCTTCTTGCCAAAACTTCTATTAAACAAATATTTTATGAACTTTACTAAGTATGAAACAAGTATTTGTAGACTTTTTTATCTACTAGGACTTGAACTAAAAACCTCAAGTGCAGAGTATAAATGCCTAGACCACTAGGCTACAAGCCCTATACCAGTTCAAAATTTTATTATAATAAATAAATTGTTTTATTTATATTTTATATATTTTAATAAAAATTAGTTGTAATTTAAAAATGTTTTAAGGCAACTCTTTCTGACGATCACTTGTACACATAATTTATAAAAATTTCTTTACTAAAAACTAAAATAAGCTGCAAACTTTTGAAAAATCCTATAAGACAGCATCTATTATTTAGGAATAGAGATTATGAACTATCTGCTAGTAGATTTAGAGTTCATCACTCACTGCTAGGACGGCACTTGTCATTTAGAGGCAAAGTCATAGACTGCCTGCTAACAGGTTTAGAGTTTATTACTTACTGAAAAATCTAGTATTAGGGTTAGCTCCCGAAAGGGTAGAACAAGGAAATAATGAGTTTTTTGTTAAAGAGGAATATACTCTCTTTTGAAAACTACAAGTGGAATTTTTGGTGTCAATAGTTCCTTCAAAAATTTTTTTACCAAAGTGGGCTTTTTGGCATTGTTAACCTATGAAACATCACAAAAACAGGCATAACTTTTAAACAGTGATTCAAATTCGATAAAACCACAACCATTCAACTCAGCTCACTAAGGCGGTTTGAATGAGCTATAGGATGTTCCTGTACGACCTCTGGTTGCCAAGATAGGAATCGTCAAACATTTATTTTATATTTATCCTTTGATTAGCGATCTGATTGGCTAGGCGATTGCTGTGGGCAAAAACGTTATACTGACATATCTGAAAGATATTATATTTATAGCATATATTCTAGATATCTCATATATTATATTTATATCATTTATTACATATATTATATTTATTATAGTTTATACTATATATTTTATTAATAGTCATTAGGAGAATTTTTTAGGTTCAGATCTGTGCAGATTTCTAAAAAAAACAATAATTAAAAATCTATGAAAATCTGCGACCCCACAACTATACTTAAGGAAATTTTTTTTTAAAATTCTGTGAAGATTTTTAAAAAAGCATAAATCTGCACAGACCAGGGGTGTAATAGCCAAAAGCAAATAAAAATAAATTACTATAAATATTAAATGCTAGCTAAATTTTCATACATTAAAAAATTATATTCAAATATTTATACTATATTTTAACAATGTAATTTATAAATATTTTATTACAAATATATAATATAATAACGGTTTTACTAAATCACACCACTAGTGCTCAACACTACAATGATTTTTACCAATCAAATTTTTTAAATGCAGTGTAATGTAAAGATCAGGTGTAACATAAAATTTTTGTTGGTTTGCTTTTTTTTAAGAAATACCTTAAAACTCAAAATTTTATCTATGAAAACACCTTTTTTTTAAAAAAAAACCCCTTGCGAAATTTTACTATATACTATGCCTCACTCTAACCCTAACTATTGCTCTACTTAACATATATCAACTTTAACTTTTGTTTATTTTTTTTGTTTATTTTTTTAATACTGATCTTCATTTTATACTGCATACTCGTGTTTAATACCACTGGTTTGATTTATAATTACTGATATAATAATAATACCATACATGTAATGTAAAAAATTAAAAAAAATAACAAAATAAAAAGTGAATAAAAAATAAATAACTATATACTAAATACTAGCTAAATTTTCATAAATACATTATACTAAATCCCATACTAACTATTATATTATGCCCCATACTAACTATCGCATATGGGCTGATTTATGGAATTGCCAATAACTTATGATATACTAATCTATTTTTGAATAATTTTATCACCAAAATGTTGGTCTCAATAAGACAGTTCTAATGAATCCAAAATCATCAAAATCCAATCACAGGATCCCAAGATAATTAAGTTTTGTATAATTTTACTATTAACTTTTACTATGTAGACAATCAACGTATGGATTGGTTTTACTATGTAAACAATCAACGTATGGATTGGTTTTCATATATGAAAACCAATTCATACGTTGATTGTCTACATAGTAGAAGTTAATATAAAATTATACAAAATCTTAATTATCTTGGGATCCTGTGATTGGATTTTGATGATTTTGGATTCATTAGAACTTTCTCATTGAGACCAATATTTTGGTAATAAAATTATTCAAAAATAGATTAGTATATCAAAAGTTATTGGCAATTCCATAAATCAGCCCATATAGTGCTACTAGCTATCATGCTACAACCCATACTAACTATCATGCTATATTCCGTTCATTCTACTATCGCATTACATTCCGTAATAACAATTGTACTATGTTCATTCTAAAGAAAAAAAGAACCGTTAGTAATATATTATTAAAAAAAAAGAAAAGTATTATAAATCAGGTACTAACTATCATGCTCCGTCCGTTCTAACTATTGTGCTATGTTTTGTACTATGTTCATTTCATTCTAAAGAAAAAAACGTTAGTACTGTAATAAAAAAAAAAAGAATACCATCGTACACTAGCCTTATGTTCATCCTTTTCAACTAGGACCCCGGACATGTAGTACAGAGATCATACGTTACGCATTTTAGCAAAACCCCCTGAAATTTGAAAAGTAAAAAATCAGTTTTTGGCAATTATCTTGGCATCCAGTAGTCCAATTTGAATGAACTTTTTTTTAAAATGAAGCTCTCAGTGAGGCATATCTAACAAAAAATGTTCATTCAATTCTGACTACTGGATCAAAAGTTATTTAAAATAAATAAATAGATTTTGTCATTTTTAGCAAATTAGGTCAAAATTGGCCAAAATCCAGTTATGACCTATATGAGAGATTCCCAGGGTCCTTTTCAACTCCAATTCCATGACGACAACAATATCCAACACTATTTTTTCCACTCGCGTTTCACATCTCTGCAGATTTTTGATATTTACTCCATCATTTGCGCTACATCCTGTACTATGTTCATTCTAAAGAAAAAAAAGAAACGTTAGTACTGTAAAAAAAAAAAAAGAACGAAGAAATTAACTGAATCGACCAATACCTTATACCAGAAGACACGAATGCACATCAACAACAGCACCAACGGATTCCTAATCTACATTCTCGGCAACCAATTTCAGTACAAAGCTTTATCTTTTTTTAATGTTCAGGTTTGGATTTCCAAAGCACTTTCTTCTTCTAAATAATATTGTTCACCAATGACGAGAAAAGCACAATAAAATAGAGAACAAAAATAAATATTAGTAAAAAAAAAGAAAAAAAAATTGAATTTTACTTATCTTTATACTGCTTGTGTAACTGGTAGGTGATCACTGCCGCTTATTTAACAATATAAAAAAATCGATAATACTGTAAAAAAAAAATTAATATTTAATTAAATTAAAAATAAAATAAAACAAAAAAAACTTAACTTATATAGTGATCTTGATTATCACCACCGATAATAAATAAATAATTAATAAAAAAAAAGGTAAAAATAATTAAATAAAAAATAATTCAAAATAAAATTTAATTAAAAAAAAATAAGAAAAATTGAAAAAAACGTTAAAAAATAAATAATTATAATTAAAAAAAATGTAAAAAAAAGAAAATATAAATAATTAATAATTTAAAAAAAATAGAAAAATAAAATAATAATTTTTAAAAAAAACAATAAGAAAAAAAACAGATAAAAAAAACAATAGTAAAAAAAAAAATGATAAATAAAATTTAAAATGAAAAAAAATAATCAAAAAAAAAATAAAAAATAAAAAAAATTAATAAAAAATATATTAAAAAAAAATTAAAAAAAATAAAAAAAAAAGATGGTAAAAATACAAAAAAATAAAAATAAATAAAAAAAAGTAAAAAAAATTTAAAAATAAATAAAAAAACTGTTATAAAAAAATTTAATTTAAATAAAATAAAAAAAAACGTAACATAAAAAAAATTTAAATATACGATTTAAATAAATAAAAAAAAATTTAAAAGATTTAAAAAAAAAAAAAAGACAATATTAAGAAAATTTAAAAAAACAATAAAAATAAAAAATAAAAAAGATAAAAAAAAAACAATAAAAAAAAACAAAAAAAAAGAACAAAAAAAATTATATAGTTCGAACAACCTAGTCCCAACAAATGGAATTTTCTAGCGGCCAAATCTGAAATTTACACAATGTGGCCAAATTTGATATTTTTATTATATACGGCCAAATTTGATATTTTCATTATATGCGGCCAAATTTGATATTTTCATTATTTATGGCCAAATTTGATATTTTCATTATATATATGGCCAAATTGGCACATGCTCATTTACCAAATTACTTTAATTGATAGTCACGCCAGTTAATCAGAGATCGTTTGTAGTGTAACATGATGCAAATCACATGTGAAAATCACTATAGTGTGAATGTGGCGTGCATACATATAAAAATATTTTTTACTAAGTTAATGACACATGTCCACTAATTGAAAGTTGTAGAGCTCGTCGAGACGCATCTAACGGTGGTTAGATCATCCAAATCGGCCCAGTGGATGGCAAGATATCGTTGAAAAACGATTGGGCAGCTATATAAAGTCTATGTAATTTACATAGAGATTTTATATAGTCGCCCAACCTTTTTTTGACGATATTTTGCCATCACTGGGCCGATTTGGATGATCTAACCATCGTTAGATGCGTCTCGACAAGCTCTACAACTTTCAATTAGTGGGCATGTGTCGTTAACTTAGTAAAAAATATTTTTATATGCATGCACGCCACATTTACACTATAGTGATATATAGGGCGGACAAATTTAGTATATATAAGGCGGCCAAATTTAGTATATATAGGGCGGCCAAATTTAGTATATATAGGGCGGCCAAATTTAGTATATATAGGGCGGCCAAATTGCTTGTTTTTATAATATATATAGGGCGGCCAAATTTCATATTTAATTATAAAAATATTATAACTTCAACCTGCTATAACTTTTTTATAAATAGATTTAAAAAAAATTAAAAACCATAGAAGTGTTTAGCTTGTTTTGATTTAACATTTTAGGATAGTATTTTTTGATTACTATTTTTTTTGAAGAAGGATTAGCAATTTGAATGTCATCAATTTTATTTGTCGGGACTAGGTTGTTTGCACCATAATAAGTTAAAAAAAATAAAAGAAAAATAAAAGAAAATAAAAAAAAATAAAAAAAGAAAATAAAAAAAAAAATCGATCTTAAATAAAACAAAAAAATGATAAAATTAAATTAAATTAAAAAAAAAAACCTCCCGTTTAAAATATAAAAAAGAATAAGTTATGTACTCGGGAATAAAAGTAAATTCCAGTTATTCCTTATTATGGGAATAACCAGAAATTACTTTTATTCCCACCATCGTTTTTTTATTGTAAAAAAAATAATAATAAAAAAAAAGTGAATAAAAAAAACGTGTTTTTTTACTTTATTTATTTATTTATTTATTTTTATTTTGTTTTGTTTATTGATTTTCTCGTGTTCTTACCAGTAGTTAAGTATTAAAATTATAATTTTGGAGATTATCGCAGATTATAATAGGCGGTGCCTATTATAATTTGTGAAGATTATACTTTTTAAATATTTGCACAGATTTTTGCTAAAAATCTGCAAAGAACTGCAAAAATCTAAATTTTGAAGATCTTTGCAATTTTTTAAACAAGATTCTGCACTTATTTGATAAATTTGAAGATCACTACAGATTGTTAATGTTTTTATTTTCCCGATGGTAGTTGTAGTATATATTACACATGTAAAAGATATTGACCGTTACATTTGTAAAATTCCAAAAAGTATAAAAGCAGCTGATGTGAACCCCAAGTTCAACATCGAGTCTTCATACTATTTCACTAATAAATATATTTATTTATTATCTAAATTAAACAATTATTAGTATCCTCATATACTTCTAATTGTAGCCTCTTTCGTAATTGCAAATTGCCTTAAATCTTCTTTGTTAAGTTTTATTAAAAAATGCCTTCCAACTTAGATATATCACAGCAGTGTTGGCACTTGGTATATATCCATATTTTTTAAAAAATTTGGACTATGTTCGAACCTATGTCCATGTCCATAAATTACTATGTCCATATTTTGTCCATATTATTTTTACTAAGTCCAAATGTCCATATTGCCAACACTGTATTACAGTAACAAAGTGAGGTTATACAAAGTGTTCACTGTCTAAGATCGCTCTAGGTATCTAATATCTTTGAAGAAGTGGATATAGGATAACAGCATATTCCCTTCAAAAAATCAGCAGTGTTTACTCTGTTCAAATTGGGAAAGTACCTACCATATTGGATTCAAGGTCATGAGTTGGTTTTGGCAACAAAATAAACAAGAAATGATATGTGAGATATCGTGGAGGAAACTATTAGTGGAAAAATTTGTTTTAATTAGTAGTTTAGTTTAGCTTTTAGTTAAATTTTTCTACCTATCTGTTGTAAATTGTTTAATAGAGGTTTTTAATTTTTTTTTTTATCTTTTATTTCTTTTGGGTTGTTGTTTTTTGGTTTTTTCTAGTCTTTAGTTATCTATTTCTTCTCTTTTACATTACCTTTTTTAGGTTTAGTCTTGTTTTCTCACCCCTATTGAAGTTTATTCTATTTTGGTGTGGAATGCACTTTTGTAGTACAGGTAGTTTAACAAAGCCACATAGTACCTATCTTTTGATTTGTGCTATTGAGTGAGTTGTATTTGGATACTATATCTATAATCAGTATTGCTATTTGCAAACTCAAATCAAATCAAATATTAGGCATATTGGAATTTGATCAAATCAAATTTGTCTTAATTTGAATTTGATTTGAATTAAAAATTCTGTATTTGAAGTTGATTTGATTTGAAATTTTATATATAAATTTTTAAATATTTTAAATTTTTGTCAAATCAAATCAAATATTTATCAATTTGAATTTGATTTGAAAATTTTGTATTTGAACTAGTGTAACTGGTGGTGCTTACGCACCACCTTCCTGTTAACAGGAGTATTTTTACGCAAATTATATAATTTCAAAGGTTTTAGAATTTAGGATAATAGTTATTCAAAAATTTTTAATTAAATAAAAAAATAAATAATAATAAAAATTATAAAAAGGAGGTAAAATTAGGTTTAAAAGATTAGATAATGATTTTATATACTAAACATTCACACTTTATAAAATAATTACGTGTTTTCAGTTCACGAAACAAATTTATTTAAAAAATTTTACTTAGTTTATATTATAGTATGAAAAAAAGGCAATAACATGCTTTCTACAGTATATTTATTTATATATAATACATTATAAACTTCTGTTTTAGTATATCTGTCATAAATAGAAATAGATCAAAATTTAAGTTAGAATTTTTTAGATTGGAACATGTTAGAATTGGTCTTTTTATAAATTTAATATAATAATTTGCTGCTTATAATACAGGGGTAGATATAGTAGATAAATAGAAAGAAGGTAATACAAAAAGTAAGAAAGACAACAACATAGTTGATGTATCTATTCTTTATCTGATTCAGCATCTTCTATGGTTATATGACGTAACTTTTTAGAACCACAGGTAGTTCTAATCGACGTTCTTTTATTGGAGGGCGTGTAAAATTTTTAAGCGATTTAGGTTTTTTTATTGGTTTTTCAAATTTCTTCTGATTGGATTTGACAGAATTAGCTTCAATTGTTTCAAATTTGTAATTATTATTGGTATTAATAAAATCTACATCAATGAGTTGATCAATTTCCTTGGATCTCTTGCATTTTACAGAAGGTTCACTTTCAATATTACTTGAAGTAGTTAATGATAGTGTTTGGATGATAGGTGCTTTTTTTAAGTTTTTAGTAATATTTTGGTGGATTTGTAGAAGCCTGGATCTTATCGAATTAGTTGAGGTTGGTTGGATTTAGAGAGAAACTGTATCTGAATTTTTTTTCAATATCAAAGTAATTAATATCTTTTGCGTTTACATAGAATTTATTGTTGATAACTTCCATTTGGCCAACAACAAAAATAGTTGAATCTTTTAGTTGAGTATTTATTTTAAAATATTCAAACTGTGGGTTAATGTGTAAAAAAACTACATAGATCGTAAATTGGTGATCCTGGATAACATAATCAGTTATAAGCATTTCGATTATAGAATTATCAATATTCATATGCTCTGATTTTTGGAATTTATAAAAAGCTTATTTTTTTAAAACTTTAAAACTACATAATTTTTGATCTACTGGTCCATTTTAAATGATTTTACTGCCAAACTGTTCATCTCTTTAAGATGATTTCAACAAGCCCAAAATTATAAAAATCCAATCACAGGGTCATAAGAAAATGTGCTATCAAATAGGTGATGCACCTGAAATTGGTTTGACATAGATTAAACCAATTTCAGGTGCATTACCTATTTGATAGTGCATTTTCTCATGACCCTGGGATTGGGTTTTTATGATTTTGGGCTTATTGGAATCATCTCAAAGAGATGAACATTTTGGTAGTAAAATTATTTAAAATGGACCAGTAGATCAAAAATTATATAGCTTTAAAGTTTTTAAAAAAATAAGCTTTTTTAATAAATTCCAAAAATTAGAGTATATGTCTCAATCATGGTTGGATTTCCTTGGGCTGTTCCTATCAAAGATACTTTCAAAAGACATTTGTTAGAATCTGATGCTCTACTAGTAATGGTTAAGTGAGTTGAGGTAGCAACTGACATCTGGGGGCAATTTTATTACATTATTATTAGTATTGGTCATCTCATTTATTCTGGTTGATAAAAGCTAAAAATTAATATTGTCTATATATAAAAATTTTTAAATTTTAATAGCATCAATGAATTTTTTTATGTCAAATAATATAGGTCTTGGACTATCTTTTGATATATATTTTACTATTCTTTTATAAGCAATTTGTTAAGTAATAAATTTTATAAAAATTTTAATTTTAAAAAAAAAATTAAATTTTTTATAAATAAAATAGATTTTAAGCATTTTTGCAAGCTATATGCAGTGTAACAAGTTTGTCCTGTGCAGGTGCATAGCCATGCATATCCTGAATATACAGTTAAAATTTGAGCTTGATTGGACCAGTGGTTGTTAAAGTATAAATTTTTAAAGTTTTTTAAAATTTTATAACCGAATTAATATGTTGTACAAAAGTTGCACAAAAATTACTATAGTAATTTTTGTGCAACTGTTGTATATCATAGTAATTCAGTTATATTTAAAAAACTTTAAAAATTTATCTTTTAACAACCACTGATCCAATTAAGCTCAAATTTTAACTGTATATTCAGGATATGTATGGCTATGCACCTGCATAGTACAAACTTGTTACACTGCATATAGCTTGTGAAAATGCTTAAAATCTATTTTTTTAAAAAAAAAAATTAATTTTTTTTTAAAATTAAAATTTATTACTTAACAAATTGCTTATAAAAGAATAGTAAAGATATATATCAAAAGATAGCCCAAGACCTATATTATTTTGATATAAAAAAATTTATTGATAAGTTATTAAATTTAAAAATTTTTATATATAGACAATATTAATTTTTAGCTTTTTCTGCCAGAATAAACGAGATGACCAATATTATTATTATTATTAGGCCGCTGTTATTTGTATCTCCAATTTTGTTATTCATCTTGACAACCATTAAGTTAGTTTTAATAATTTTTTTATTCGAATTCTACGAATCTGTAGAATTTAAATAAAAAAAAATTATCGAATTTGGCTTGGTGCATGTTGAGTTATCTTCGCTCTAAGCTTTAAAATATCCAAAATGTCTATCAAAATAAGAGCTGCATTATATTGTTATTAAACTTTGAGCAAAGATAATTAGGACCCCAAAATATACATAGATAGGTTAGATATGAGTTTGCTTATTTTTGAGGGTTTTTATGCAGATCTTTTCTATTTATAGTAATTTTTTTGCTTATTTTTAAAGTTTTTTATGCAGATCTTTCCTTTTTTAGGGAATGTTTAAAGCATTGTGCATCATATGTTTTTGACTATTTAGTTAAAGTTAGGTAAGGTTTAGTTCGGGGTTAGGGTTAGGGCATGTTTTATAGGTAAAATCACCTTCCTGACATTTTTTATTAGTGCATCAATATAGGTTTAGGCACTAGTTTTCTTGTATTCTTCGTTTTCTCGCTTTTTTCTTCTTTTTTTCTTTATCAGGCTGATCCGTGTCGATCAAAACAACCAATTTGATTGGACTTATATAACGTGATTGTACAACGCTTTAAATGTCCCCCTTTTTTAGTAACCCTATAATTAACCTGACCTATCTATGTATATTCGGGGACCTAGATAATTCGATACCACCAAGCCAAATCTGTTTTTTTTTGGTTTGAATTCTAAAATCTGTAGAATTCAAATAAAAAAACATTCGTTGAATTTGGCTTGATAGTTGTTGAGATATCTCACTCAAATGTTTAAAAAATTTTATCAAAAAGAAAAGCTATGCCAAACTTTTTTTAAACTTGAGCAAAGATATCTTGACACCCACTAAGCCAAATTTGATAAACCTTTTTTATTTACTTCTACAAATATGTAGAAGTTAAATAAAAAAAAGTTCATCAAATTTGGCTTGGTGGGTGTCAAGTTATCTTTACTCAAGTTTAAGAAAAGTTTGGTACAACTCTTCTTTCAGATAGAATTTTTTAAACCATTGAGTGAGATATCTAAAGCCAAATTCAACAAATATTTTTTTATTTGAATTCTACAAATTTGTAGAATTTAAATAAAAAAAAAATCAGATTTGGCTTGGTGGGTGTCAAATTATCTTCACTCAAAGTTTAACAACAATTTGATACAGCTCTTATTTTGATAAATGTTTTGGATTTTTTAAAGGTAGCGTAAACGTAGATTATTTTTCATATGATCTATATAGTATATTAGATTTTTATATAGTAAATAAAAAAATGCTTCTGATAAATTTTTTTAAGATTTTGACCAATTTGTATAAAATTTATACAATAGTTAGTTTTAAATAGTTTGTTTATAATAATGAAGTTGTGCAATATTCATTGCTTTAAGGGTAGGGGGTACGTAGATCATTTATCATATAATTTTTGTGGTACAATGAGATTTATATAGAAATTGAAAATATGCTACTAATAAAACTTTTTATAGTTGCAACCAAATTTGACTAAAATTTTATAATATATAGAATAAAACGCACATTTTATAATAGTAAAATTTTAATATAGTATATATTTAAAAAAATTATACTTTTATATATAATAAAGTTTTACCCAGTTGGCTCAAATTTCCCCCAGTTACACAAAATGATTAATTTTGATTGGTCGATATCATATGATCATCATATGATTTTTGTAAACAACTTTCGACACCTAAAGTTTAAATCTTTATAACTTGATGAATATTCAACGAATTTTGATAATTTTACTATTTTTAGAATCGCAAAAACCTGTTCTATGATTTTATTTAATAATTTAAATGATTTGCTTAAAAAAATTTACTAAACTTTAAAAAGAAAAAATCGATACCACAAAAATCATATGATAAATGATCTACGTACCTCCTGTCCTTAAAAAAAACAACTTTACATATAATTAAATTTTTGTGGATGCTATATGATTTTTGTAGATTGTACAAAGAATTGATTGGTCAGATCATATGATGTTTACATATAAATCATATGATATCATATAAATGGTTATACAAAGTTGATCTACAATCGATTTTATATAAAATTGGAAATTTGTACACCCTATCTTTAAAGCTTAGAGTAAAGATAACTCAATATGCACCAAGCCTAATTTGATGGATTTTTTTATTTAAATTCTACAGATTCGTAGAATTCAAATAAAAAAAATTTTATTAAAACTAACTTAGTGGCTGTCAAGATGAATAACAAAATTGGTGGTACAAATAACAGCTGCCTATATTATTATTACCTTGGGTCTAACACTTTCAGTATAACGATTTAGTATAATTCTTTCTCCACCTGAGTAATATTTGTCTTTCCTAAATATAGCTTGTGAATTAGGGTCTGTTTGTTATGATTGCATGGTACATATAAGACAACTTCTATTTTATTATCTTCTAGATCTATAGAATATGTTCTAATGGCCCATACTGAAATTGATTTTTGCATTTTTTGTTTTGTTTAATATGCTTAATTTTTATGATAGTGTCTAAATAACAGGGCATTATATATTTTGTTTTTTTAGATTGTAATTACACGTTTCAGTTTTTAATGATCTAAAAAATAAAAATAAAATAATTTAAGATACTTATATATAGATTTATATTCATCATTTCATTTATATGATTTATAATTTCTGATTCATTTATAGCATGAGGCATATTTAATTATAATATACAGTATTAAAAGAGACAATATAGGAATTGTCAAGAATGGAAACCGGTATAAGATAGTAACTTTTAGGCAAGAAACTATATCACTTGACTTAATGTGTAAGAGAGTAAGAAATGTATATAATATAAAAGAAGTTAACAATAAAGAAAAATAAATCCAAGATTAAGAATACTAAAGAGAAGAATATGTCAACAAAGAATATAAGAAAACAATAATTCAACCAAATAAATAACCAACAAGATAAAGGTCCTTTATACGATAGATAAAGGATCAAAGAATATAAAGGCGATGGCTTTATATTTTAAAGTATAATATCAGTTTATTAAATATAAGATTTTTAAGTACAAATATTTTTATAAAGAAAAAGAATTAAAGGACAGAACTTCCTTGTTTTGGGAGAAAAGGCAGGGTTTATATATCTGTAAAAACTTAGGATTTTCTCTATAACGAGATATAATAACAAGTTAAGATAATGAGATATGATAACGAGATATAATAACAAGTTATGATAGCAAGTTATAATAAAGAGATATAATAACGAGTTATAATAATGAGTTATGATAACGAATTACAATAACGAGTTATGATAATAAGTTATTAATAAAAATAACTTCTTTTTAAGAACGGAGAAAAGTTTTTCTAATAAAACTAATACTACAGATTTGATTGCTTTGATAAAATTTATACTATTCTTAATATTTCTATAATATTTCCTAATACTAATATTTTAATGTTATACTAAAATTATACAAATATAACACTATTCCCTTTTTCAAAAATTTTGCTCTGCAAAATTTAAGAAATTAGTAATAGTTTAAAAATAGAAAATTACTACAAATCACTACTAGTAATCATCACCGGTGATCTACAATGCATAAAACAAAATAAACAAACCAAACTAAATAAAAATTAAATCTCTTTTAATATTAGGGTAAGGGTAAAGGTTAGAGATTAGGATAGGGCTTTGTATATAGTAAAATTTAGCAAGCAATTTTTTTTTGCATAAAAAAAGTAGTTACATAGGCAAAATTTTAGGTTAGAAGCAATTTTAGCAATTTTTTAAAAAATTTTTTGTTTTTGTTATACAAAAATTGATCTACATGTTACACCTGATCCTGAATTTTAATTGGTAAATTGAACACCGGTGATGATCACTAGTGGTGATAAATAGCAAACTTCTTAAAAATAATGCTAAAATAAAATAATAAATAAATAAAAAATGATAGATATATATAATAGTAAATGAATAAAAAATATATATATAGTGTAGAATTTAACCAATCAGATCGTTGTTTTTGTCAATATGGTTTGATTTTTCTTAGTATATTATGGGCTGCATGTCATATTGCATACACCTTCGCTTTCATCCAAAATTTTTCTTTTATACAAAATTTCATTGTATTAGTTGTTCAAATTGTGTTAGTAATAATTTTTCAATATCAGTTATATAAATTTCTAATGAATTATATAGTTTGTTAAGACCATATTTTGGAATAATTTGTATGTTTGGCTTGCCCAAATTTTTATACGGTCTGTTTTGCTTCTTCCAAATTTTTCTAAAAGTGTTCTTTTAAAATTTCTTATTGTTTGTTCTTGGTCTCTATATTCGTCAAAAAGTTTGTCTAAATAGTAAGCAGCTTCGAGTCTAGGAATTCTTTTTAATTTGCTTTTTCCTAATCTTTTCAATAGTTCTTATAATTTCGTTGAAGACAATTATTTTATTATTGCCAGAGAAAGGTGAGATAAATACGTTATTCGTTTCAGAATTTCGACTCAAATCTCTCGTTATTTTGGCAACTTCTGTTTTAACTTCATTAATTAAGTTTGTTTTGTTATTCTGAACAATGGAATTATCTTCATTAGGATAAGTTGTATTTATTTCATCGATTTCAATTAAAGCTTCTTGGGTATTTATCATATCGATATTTTCAAATAATCCTTCGCAATTTAGTTCAGATAGAACTTCAGTATTTTCGTTGAAAGTAGAAAATATTGATTCATCTTCTAAAGGTGTCTCAAGAAGGTTTTCTAAGAATTCTTCGATATCTTGGGCATTCTGATTATAAGATAATATGGGGCGCAAGCAATAGAAACAGTCCATTTTTACAAATTTTTTGAAATCAAGGTTTTATTAGATTTATATAAATTTTGACGTAGTTGATATTTTTCAATTAAAAATGAAAGTCGATTTGCATAATAAAAAATTAAGATAATGTTAAAGAAAAATTACACGAGGCTACATAGAGCCAATACATCATGATATTACCCGATAGTCACATGTTACATTTAACTAATCAAAATCATGAAATTTGATTAATTCCAGATCAGTCCAAAATCAAAACAAATAATTAAACTCAATTAACTCAAAATAAAATATATGTAAAAATGGACTGTTTTTATTGCCTGCGCTCTATATTTCTTTTTGTTAATTTCAATTCAATGTTTTCCTTTTCCATTCATTTAGAAAATTATAGAATCCTGTAATTGATTCTATAGAAAAATTTGTTAAAATTAAATCTTTTAAGTAGTAATCTGCATAAGATCAGCAGTATGATCATAGTATAATAGTGTGGAATCTGTAGCTGCCTTAAAGTAAAGTTATTTTTTTACTAAGTAAACCTTTTTTGCAGCTCTAACAAAAGTTGTAGAGCCCATTTTTGTGATTCTCATGATAGTAAGATTAGTAAAATTGGCCTAGTAGTTCTTGAGATATTTTAATTTTTATCTTTTTACACATATAAAAAGTTGCAAAAGAAATTTTATATATATAACAAGACAAAGGTTAAGATATCTCAAAAACTACCTGGCCAATTTTACCAATCTCACTACTATTAGAATCATAAAAATAAACTTTACAACTTTAGTTAAAGCTTAAAGAAAGATTAACTTAGTAAAAAATAACTTTACTTTGAGGCAGCTACAGATTCCACTCTATTAATAATAACTTATATAAGACTTAACCCCAGATTTTATTATAATCTTACTGCCGATCTTATGTGGATTACTACTTAATTCTATTAAGTCCATAATGATATTATAAAAGGATTTCTAGGGTTTAAGAATTTTAAAGAAAATTTTGGAACAAAGAGTATATTTATAAATATTTTAGTCATACGATTGACCACTTGTATTAAGGCCTTGTGTGATGATGATCTAAAGTACTAGAAGATCTTTAATTTTTCTGTCATGGTACAATTTTAGTCTATCACCATGAACTGGATCTTTTACTTTTTTGCTATTTAAAGTTTATAATTTGTAAACTCCAAAATCTAATATATTATAGATTATATACGGTCCCATAAATTGTTCTTCTAATTTTGCAGAAAATACATTTTTAAGGAATGATTTGGCAACTAAAACTTTGTTACCAATTTTTAATTTATTATGCTTGATGTGTTTATCATGATATTTTTGTTGATTTTGTTGTGCTATTTGTATATTTTCTAAAACTTCATTTTGTTGTTTAATTAAAACAACTTCAATTTCGAATATTCTTTTTAATAAAGCTTTGTAGAATAGTAAATCTTCTTTATATAAGATTCTACTATTGTTTCTATTGGTAATTTAGCTTCACATCCATAAATAAGGGAAAATAGAGTAAATTTAGTAGTACCATGCTTCATGTTTCTATAAGCTAATAATACTAAAGGTAAAATTTTATCCTATTCTTTGTATTTATAACTCGTGATTTTAGAGAGGGCTTTACCAATAGTTCTATTAAATCGTTCGATCATCCCATTTGTTTGAGGTCGGTATGCTGATGATTTATGATGTTTTATTTGTAAATTTTGGCACAATTCTTTTATTACTTCACTTATGAAATTGGATCCTTGGTCAGAGAGTAGTATGGTAGGGGTCCCATATTGACAAACAATATCTTAATAAATAAATTTAGCTACAGTTTTAGCTTTTATATCTGTCACAGCTCTTGCTTCTGACCATTTAGTTAAATAATCTATTGCAACAATAATATATTTGTTGCCTTGTTTGGTAGGTGGTAAAGGTTCTTTAATATCATTCAAATCGATGGAACGGATATTTCATTTCTAGAAATTGTAGATTTTGTCATTGTATTCATGTCCTCTACATTAGCAAATATTACATGTTGGAATATATTCTTTAATATCATTGTACATAGTAGGCCAAAAGTATCATTCTTTGATTTTATTATAAGTAGTACTAATTCCTAAATGTACTCTTTGTTCGTCATGTAGTGTATATAGAATAAGGTGTTTTTGATCATATTTGATTATTATTTAGGGGTTTTCTTTGTTTTGTTGATATAATTTAATTTTTAGCTTCTTTTTGGATTTGGGATTTTTCCTGTTAGTGGTGTCCTTGTCAAATTGTAGAGTTGAGAGATATTGGTATAGCTGATTATATTGTTTTTTATCCATTGTCCTTTAAATATTCTGGTAGCCATGAAAGGAAATCAGCATTTTTGTTTCAGCTACCAGCTCGATATTTGATATCAAAAAACTGGTATTCTTGTAGGGTTAATCTCCATCTTGTAATCCTTTTGTTNTAATTTTTAGCTTCTTTTTGGATTTGGGATTTTTCCTGTTAGTTGGGTCCTTGTCAAATTGTAGAGTTGAGAGGTATTGATATAGCTGATTATATTGTTTTTTATCCATTGTCCTTTAAATATTCTGGTAGCCATGAAAGAAAATCAGCATTTTTGTTTCGGCTACCAGCTCGATATTTGATATCAAACTGATATTCTTGTAGGGTTAATCTCCATCTTGTAATTCTTTTATTATCATTGATTGTACATGAATTGAGTAGCTATTGTAAGGCTTTATGATCAGTAATTAAAGTAAATCTCATTCTATAAATATAATGACGAAAATATTTTACGCCCCAAATAACTGCTAAATATTCAAGCTCAATGGTACTATAGTTTTGTTTAGCAGAAGTTAAAGTTCGACTAGCATAAGCAATTACATGCTCTCGACCATTTTTAATTTGGAATAGAACTGCACCAAGTCCTTGATAAGAAGCGTCTGTGAATAAAATAAAAGGTTTAGAGTAATCGGGGTATTGTAGAATAGATGATTGGGTCAAATATTGTTTAAGCCAATCAATACTTTTTGTTGTGGTTCATTCTATTTAAATTCTTCATCTTTTCTAAGTAATTTGAGTAAAGGTCCAGCCTTTTTAGAAAATCCTTCTATAAATTGGCAATAATACGATGCTAAGCCTAGTAAGGCTCTAAGTTGTGAAATATTTTTCAAATGTGAAAGTTTATCGAGTTTATTAACTTTTTGTGGATCAGGTTTAATTCCTTTAATTTTGACTATATGTCCAAGAAATTGCATTTCATTGGTACAGAAATGGCATTTTTCTGGGTTTATTCTTAGGTTGGCATCCTTAATAAGATTGAATACTTTCTGGATATTTTTTATATATTGTTCAAATGTTTCAGAATAAATAATAATGTTATCGATGTATACTATAACTTTCTTCTATAACACTGGTTGTAAAACAATGTCCATGAGCCTTTGAAATATAGAAGGAGCATTACAGAGTCCAAATAGCATTACTTTGAACTCATAAAAACCAAATTTTGTTATAAAGGCAGTCTTTTCTTTGTCTTCTTCTTTTACTTCTACTTGCCAATATCTGGAGGTTAAATCAAGAGAAGTAAACTATTTAGCATTTCCGAGATTATCCAATATTTTATCGATCTTTGGTAAAGGATAAGTGTCCTTTTTAGTTGTACTATTTAACTTTCTGAAATCAACACAAAATTGTAGTTTCCCATTTTTCTTTTTGACTAGAACAACCAGGAACTCCAAGGACTTTCTGATTTTTGAATTATACTATCTTTTCTATTATTTCAATTTCTTTTTGAATATGGTCTTGTTTAATAGAAGAGGCTCTATATGCCCTTTGTTTAATAGGATTTGAATCACCAGTATTTATACTATGATATACCACATTAGTTTTTCGTAGTTCAGAGAAATTTGTAGTGAATATTTTAATCATAATTGAGTTATATTCTTTCTTTGTTGTTTATCGAGGGTATGTCTAATAAAGGTTGATTTATCTTCAGTAATGGGAATAGAAATTCTTTTATTTCTTTGATTTTTGGTTGTATTAACTTGAATATTTCATCTGGAGGAGGAATTAAAGGATTATTAATATTTTCAATTTTGATATTAGCAACTATTTGTTCATCAAGCTGAGAAAAGGTATCTCCAATTTGAATTGTAGTATATATAGGTTCGATAGGATTATTATTTTCTTCTAATTCTAATTCTAATTCTTGGTTAGAATAATAATCTTTAAGATTAATTGGATATACTGTATCAGGGTCTGTAATTCATTGTTTACAAGAGATTGGAACATATTCTATTTGATCTGCAATTCCAATACTCATGAATTCTCTATAGTAGTCAATAATGGCATAGACTTTATCTAAATATTCATTTTCTAGAACTACATTTATATTCTTTGGATTCTGTTACTAGCATATCAACCAATGTAATTTTGGTACCAAGTTGGACAGTAATATTTTTAACTCAGCCTAAGGGAATAGATTTATGACCCGTAATATTTACAACTCGGACATTACCTGGTTCATCAATATTTCGACCCATTTTATCAAGAAAGCATTTAGTAATACATATCCTTTTGAACCAGTATCGATAAGAACATTAATTTCTTTTCCAAAACTTCAGTGATAGTAAATAATGCATATTTTCGAAATAAAAATCAATTTCATTCGAGTTCACCCCCAATATTTCTATAGTTTCATTATAATCTGTCCAGAGATTATAAAATTTATCATTTATATTATTGTTATTATTATAAGTTTTGTTATCTTCTTGGTCGAGTAATAAATCAATTTTATCTATTAAGAATGAATAAACAAATATCTTTATTGTTATCATCAATTGGGGTTTTGGACTTTAGCATGCTCACCCTCTGGAGATGCTATTTTTAGTTTAAATGTTGTCTTTGTTGGTTGTTATTATTATTATTGTTATTATTATTATTATTGTTGTTTTGGTTTTGATTATTATTATTATTATTGAAGGTTTGATTATTATTGTTATTGGGAGGATTGTTATAAAATTATTGTTATTATAATTGTTATTGTTTCTTCAGTTATTATTATTATTGTGTGATTGTTATTTTGGTTATAATTGTTGTTATAATTGTTATTGTTGTTATTTCTCCAATTTTGATTAACACGGCAATTTTTGAATACTATGTCCAATCTGTTGACAGTTAGTACAAAAAGGGCAGAACAGTTAGCAGTGAAGTAACTAGGACGATTACATCTCAAACAATTGTTATTTCTTTGTTGAGGTAGTCTGTAATTGTTGTTATTGTTATTCCTGTAGTTATTATTATTCCTATAATTGTTGTTATTATTATTTTGAGATGAATTGTTTTGTTGTAGTTGAGAGTTTCGATTTTGACTGTGATTTTGCATGGTCCTAGTGACAACTGCTTCCATTAAGTCATCACGTAGACTATGCTGTGGCTTAGTAGGTATAATAGGTTGGTTCAAACCAGTATCCTCCAAAGAATTGTAGTTGGCAAGTAGTAGGTAATAATGAATAAGCTGATAAAAAACTTCCTTTGGAGTAAGCTACTTCGATAGCTTTTGCCTTAGGGTTGTAACATATATTACGTAATATAATTTTACTATACCCTACCCCCCTCCCCACTATATAAGAGAAATTTGATTGGATGTTATGAACTTCAATGTTTAATATAAGATTTTAGAGACTCTGCTCCCCCTAAAATATTACGTAATATCTGTCACTACTCTTATTTACTGCTTAACTAATAGTTATTGGGTTTTCAGATTGTACAGTATTTGGAATTCTTGTCTCAATCCATCTACAAATTGTCAAATTTTGTCTACTTCAGGATAATTATTATCGGGGTCAACTCTTTACCATAACTCTTCAAGAGCAAATTTATAAGCATATATAGTTTCATCTGGTTTTGTTTTCTACTCCTTAAAGTATAATGCTATTTGGATACTTTAAATGGGTCTCTAAATTTCTTAGAGAAAAGGTGATGGTTTGCATTGGCATCGTTGTACCAGTAAGTAAAGTTAAACTGATTTTGATAGAGCATTGCCTTTAAAGAAGTTAGGAACTATAGCAAGTCATCTGTTTTCAGAAATATTATTACTAATATATGCTCGAATGAAAGCTTCAACCTATTCAACAGGGTCTTCATCTTGATTACTAGAGAAAGTAGAAAAGTTAATTATTTTATATTGATGCAGTTGTTTGTTCAGTATTATTGCTAACATTTTCTTTTAATCCTTCTAAAATGCTTTTTAGAGCATCCTCAGCACTAAATTCATCTTCCTCATTATTATCTCCTTCTTCATCTTAATGTTCTTTATTATTATTACTTGGTCTGATAGGCACTTGCCTATTTTCTGCATCTTTTTGAGAATTGTCATTTATGTATAAATTGGTCATTCTATCATCATCATCAAAATTAAGTAAATCATTATTCTGATCACTTTGTCTATTGTTGGCTCTACTACTTTGAGATATAGTTAAATTTCCTAATTGACTAACAAAACTAGTGAAAATATTATCATCAAAGTAGTTACTAATTTGGGGTTCAATAGTTGAATAGTTAATATCTGAAGATTGGAGGTTGTTGGTATCAGTTAAATAGTTAGGAGTGATTTGATAGTTATTATTAGTGTTAGAAGTAGATAAGCAAGATTTTTCTGTGGTAAGTATATAATCACTATTTTTGATAGTTTCCTTTATTTGACCAAGAATTTGTCGAGTATTATGTAGGCTTTGTTTTATTTGATTATAATTTTGCTCGATTTGGTTACTTATAGTGGGTATAGATAGATTAGAAGGGTAAGAAGATTTAGAGTTTTCTTCAGAGTTTTCTTCAAAGTTTTCTTCAGAATTTTCTTCAGAATGGTCTTCAAGGTTAATAGCTCTGTTGGAATCTTCTGAATTATCTAAATTATTTGTTTCTAGTATTTCTGTCAGTGCAGGAAAATCAAGAAATCCACAAGTTTGTTGCCACTTTTCAATTACTTCTGTTACAATTAAATCAAATTCTTGTGGAGGTTGGTTGTTTTGATAACGAATAGTAGTTATTAATCGATGGATATGAGGTGTTAAATTTTAAGTTAAAGGTAATTGAAATGTATCAATAAAATAGTCAACAGTATAAGCAGAAAGGTTTTCAGCCTTGTAAGTAGGATGAAACCAATTCCAAAATCTATAGAATTCTTCGATGATATAATATTCATTGGTAGGATAACAAGCAGAACAGCTAGAATCAGATCTTTCTTTATATCTTCTTCTACTTATTGATGATTAGTCTTATGTAGGAAATTATGATTAGTTATTTGTTGCTTGTATTGGTTAATAGTCATAAAGAGGCTTAATCGAAGTAGGTAGAGAAGTTGTGAAGTTGGCGATATTTAAATAGATCGTTTATGCCGTCAGTTGATTTAATGTTATTATGTAATTCTTTTTTGTACAATTTCAAATTTGCACACTGGTATGGAGTATAAGTATGTCAAGAGAGAGATTTTTGTCGTGGAATAGCAGTAGTTGAATAGAGAACACCTTGAGGATTATCTAGTATTGGAAATTCTAAATAGTCTATAGTTTGATAAGAAGAGTTTTGGAATCCTTGGTCAATAACTCGGCCGTTATCCCAAAGGTCTTCAGATATAGGATATGATTTGCCATTTCTCCAAGAAAGTCAGAGAATTTAGAATATTTAAACAAAATTTGATTTATTGAGAATTTAAAGGCAATCCGAATTGGAGTTGATCAATAGCAGATTTAAGAGATATTTATCGTTAGTAGGAATATGATTAAGGAAATACCAAGCAAAATTAAAGTATTTCTGTGAAAAGGGTTGCATATAGCAAGTACGAGGTTAATATTAAGATATACAAGAGAAGATAAAAAGAAATCAAAAAACTTTAATAAATAATAGACTAAAATTTAACTAATATTTTAAGAAATTAGTTACAGGGTAGTATATATAATATAAAATAGAATTTCTATACTATAAAATTTTGTTATGTGTAATATTACTCAAAAATTAAAGATCTAGTCAATTCTAACTAGTATGAGTAATTTAAGCTTTGTATAACTTAAATTGATTTTTGTGTAATTGTTATGATAATAAAAAAGGGTAAAGAAAATTTTAAAATTGGTTTAGTATAGCTAGCTAAAAAGAACAAAGAAGATTTAGAAGAAATTAAGAAAAGAAAAGAAAAAAAGAAAAAAAATAAAGAGATTTAGAAAAAAGAGTTGCAACTATATAAGAAAGTATTTTTCCAGAAAAAAAATTTAACCAAAAATAATTTAATCCAAAAACTAAACTAATATAAAATTTAAATCACAAATACAACAAATTTAAGAAAATAACTTGGAAATCACAAACATAAGAAGTTATAGGTCCTGTCGTCAGGACCCCGAAGAATACATATATAACTCAGATCCAGACTCAAAATTTTAATATAACTTTATACACTTAATTTTATTAAAAGCTTTATACAAAATTATCATATAAGTTCAAATTTACTATAAATTATACAATTTCAGATCGGAGTACCAGTATGATCATGTTAACCACCAAAGCCAAAAACATAATTACACAAAAAAAAGTGATGAAGAGAAAATCAGAAACCTATCTAGAAAAGAAGGGCGGTAGTTAACTGTGTTCAAATTCAACAACAAAATTTTTAGTTCCGAAAATAAGCTACCCATACGATCGATGAACATTGCTACATAGTAAAGTCTAAATTTTACTAAGCAAATCGATTAAATTCGCATAAGTAACATTGTTCAGCAGATCAAAATACGAGTACTCTAAAAATTTTATACAAATCGGAGAACTTTTTATTATTTGACTTTTAATTTTTACGTTCAACGGTTTTTTTTTTATAAAAAAAAATCCGTTGAACGTAAAAATTAAAAGTCAAAGAATAGAAAGTTCTCCGATTTGTATAAAATTTTCAGAGTACTCGTATTTTTATCTGCTGAACAATGTTACTTATGCGACTTTAATCGATTTGCTTAGTAAAATTTAGACATTACTATGTAGCGACTATAATCGAGTAATCAAAAATCGCTTTATAAGTTACACCCGATTTTTTTCTGCATATTTATTTATTGTTTATAACATATTTATTTATCGTCTACAGCATATTTATTTATTGTCTACAGCATATTTATTTATTTATTTTACTTATTAAAGTTTTGTATTCAAAAATAAGCTACCTCTTTATTGTGCTTTAAATTACTTAAAATAGTAAATAAGCTACCCACGGTTTTTTTTGTTAAAAATCGGCAAAAAAAGGTAGCTGCAACATACAGTATATATCGATTTATATCTACTTAAAAATTTTCCTGATGTATATATAGTATCGTTATACAAAAAAAGATCATACTTGTTATAAAGATCGTCTTTGTTATACAAATAAACATCCAACTTTTTAAAAAATTACCAGTTGGTTATACAAATTTAAACATACGACATATGGGAAAATTATATATAAGTCTATACAAAGCCAGATCTCAGTATTACGTATATTCTTTGGGGTCCTCTGTCGTCGTTGCCAAAACTGTAATATAGTAACTTTTAGACAAGAAACTATATCACTTGACTTAATGTGTAAGAGAGTAAGAAATGTATATGATATAAAAGAAGTTAACAATAAAAAAAAAATAAATCCAAGATTAATAATACTAAAGAGAAAATACGTCGACAAAGAATAAAAGAAAACAATAATTCAATCAAATAAATAACCAACAATATAAAGGTCCTTTATACGATGGATAAAGGATCAAAGAATATAAAGGCGATGGCTTTATATTTTAAAGGATAATATCAGTTTATTAAATATAAAATTTTTAAGTACAAATATTTTTATAAAGAAAAAAAATTAAAGGACAGAACAGAACCTCTTTGTTTTGGGAGAAAAGGCAGGGTTTATATATCTGTAAAAACTTAGGATTTTCTCTATAATAACGAGTTATGATAATGAGATATGATAATGAGATATGATAACAAGTTATGATAACAAGTTATAATAAAGAAATATAATAACGAGTTATAATAACGAGTTATGATAACGAGTTATAATAATGAGTTATAATAATAACAAGTTATTAATAAAAATAACCCCTTTTTAAGAACGGAGAAAAGTTTCCTAATAAAACTAATACTACAGATTTGATTGCTTTGATAAAATTTATACTATTTTTACTGTAGATTCCTGAAAATAAACAACCTTTTTTTGGACGATTTTAAGCAAAAAAAACCGGGGTTGCTTATTTTAGGTTATACAGGTTTTTAAGAATTTATGCCTGATAGCAAAGGTTGCTTATTATCGGGTGTTATCTTTTTAAAAAAATTCTCACGCATTTAAACTTGCGTGAACAGGTTTTGCATGTACGTACCAGCATGTGTATTAATAAACATAGTATCTATGCCATATGTGGTACTATGTTTAATAACGCACACGCTAGTACTTGTATACGTTACTACTGTATATTATTAATTTTTTGGCATTTTTTAACAGTTTTTTTTAAATTTTTTATTTATTTTTTAATTTGATTTTTTTTATTTTTTTTACAATTTTTTTTTTTAGAGCATTAGTTTATAGCGACCCATCGCCATGCCAACCCCATGATCAACCAATAAAAATCGATCACGTAAATCACATGCTCGATTGATCAAAATCGAGTACATGATCGATTTTTATTGGTCGATTAGGCACAAAAGTTAACTGTTAATTTTTCGGTTTGTATCATAACCCGCGCGAAAAATTTTTTTTTTAAAAAAAAAATTTTTACCGATTATTCCATTTTGCTACCTAATTTTTTTTCCGGTATCGCCCAATAATAGTAATCTAGATCCAAAAAAAATCTCAAAGTTTTCTGATTCCATGTTATGCATACACGGTGCTCCCAAAATTTCGGTCGGTGGTTTGTTTTTTTTTTTTTTAATCTATACGATAATACATAATATGTATATACAGTATTTAAAAAAATTTTTAATAATTAAAAAAAAAAGAAAGAAATAATAAGAGTAAAAAATTTCGAATTTAAAGGTGAAAAAAATATATTTATTAAATTTGGTTTAAATTACATCGTATCCCTCTAATCCTCCACCCAAAACAACTGATAGGATTATAACCACCAAGAATTTTCCTCCAAAACGAATTTTCAACGTATAACAAAGACACCACAATGAACCCACTACGAACTTACGGAAGGAAACACTGAACAACAATAAAAGAATCCACTGAACAACACCGAAAAATCTACATTAAAGAATCTATACCGAAGAAAACGATGAAAAAAACTACGAAGAAAACGGCGAAGAAAACGACGAAGAAAACGGCTAAGAAAATGACGAAAAAATCAACAAGCATTAGTAAACTAAAAAAAAACACCTCCCCGACGAAAAGCAAAGACACCACAATGAACTAAGGATAGGAATCATATAGTCATTAGTCGATTAGTCGACGATTAGTCGACTAATTGACTAAATTTTTTTATAGTCAGTCGATCAATTAATCAATTAGTCGATTAATCAATAGTCGATTAGTCGATTAGTCAATTAGTCGATTAGTCGATTAGTCAACTAGTTGATTAGTCGATTAGTCAACTAATCGACTAGGCAATTAGTTGACTAATCGATTAGTTGATTAATCAATTAGTCAATTAGTCAATTAGCCTATTTTTTTGTAGATTTATTGACTAGCGAATTAATCAACTAATCAATTAGTTGATTAATCGACTAATCAACTAACCAACTAGTCGATTAGTTGACTATTTGATTAGTCGACTAATCGATTAGTCGATTAGTCGACTAATCGATTAGTCGATTAATCAGTTAGTCAATTTTTAGTCAGTCGACGACTAACAGTTTTAGTCGACTGACTAATCGACTAAAAATTTTTAACCGATTCCTATCCTTACAATAAACTCACTACGAACTTATGAAAGGAACCACCAAACAATGTCGAAAGAATACACGCAAGAACTACAAATTTACTGTGAAGAATCCACACCAAAGAATGACGAAAAACAAAAAAGAAAACAATGAAAAAAATGGCGAAGAAAACAACGAAGAAAATGATGAGAAATTGGTGAACTAAAAAAAAACCTCCTCTCCTGACGAAAAGCTTAAAAAAAATAAAAATGGCCTACCGAGTTACTCGAATAGCAGGAAATCTACAATCTAAATACAACTTCGCAACTCTAATCCAAGGCATCAACAACGGCTCCAAGAACGGCTCCAACAACGGACTCCAACGATGGTGCTCCAGTAACGTCTCCAGTGACGACTCCAACTACGAAACTTCAACTTAACGAGAAGAAAAAAAAAACTAGTTAGCACAAGCGAAAAAAAAAGAAAAAACAAAAAAACAAAATAAAAAAATAAACAATGCTAATCAAAATGATAATGATTGTTTATATATGATTGCTGATCTTAAAAATGATTAGCTAATCACATAGGGTTGCTATGGCGAAGGGTCGCCATGAATAATTTTCCTTTTTTTAATGGTTTTTTTAAAATTTTTTTAACAGTTTTTTTAAAATTTTTTTATTTAATTTTTTTTAAATTTTTTTTTTCTACGAATTTTTTTTATATTTTATTTTTATTTTTTTCTAAATTTTTAATTTTTTTTAAGGAAATTGCTAATTTACACCACAGGTGATTATCACCTGTAGTCAATTTACCAATTAAAATTCAGGATCAGGTGTAACATATAGATAAATTTTGTGTAACAAAAACAAAAAATTTTTTAAAAAATTGCTAAAATTGCTTCTAATCTAAATTTTTGTCTATGAAACTACTTTTTTTTATGCAAAAAAAAAAATTCCTCGGTAAATTTTGGTATAAACTATGCCCCCTGCTCCATCCCAGTTCTCACCCTTACCCTAATATTAAAGAGATTTGATTTTTATTTAATAAAAGTTTGTTTGTTTTGTTTATTTTTTTATGCATTGTAGATCACAGATGATAATTACCTGTGATGATTATTAGTTATTTTCTTTTTTTTAATGTTTAATTTATTATTGGTTTTTTATTATTTTATGATTGTTTTTAATGTTTTTTTTTGTGCTTTTATTTTTTAATCTTTTTTTTTATTTTTTATTTTTCGTTTTTTTTAATTTTTTTTATTTGATTGTTTATAAAATTTTTTTTATTATTTATTTTTTTAAATTTTTTATTATCAATTTTTTTATTTTTTTTTATTAAGTATTTTTTTATTTATTTCTTTTTAAATTTAACTTAAACTTTTTTATCGTAATTTTTTTAATTTTTTATTTAAATATGTGTGTTACCATTATTTTATTTTTTACAGTAGCAGATAGTATTTTAAAATACGTTTTATTTATTTATTAATTTATTTATTTTATTTTAAATTACTTTTAAATTATTTTATTATTTAAATATATACGTAACGAACAAATTCTTTACAGTAAATCCAAAAATCATAGTAAGGCATTGCCGCATGTTATACATTTGGAAAAATTCGGTTTAATGTACCAAAGGATAAATTTACCAGAAAAGTAATAGTAAGTAAAGTGTTTTTTTATTCATTGTGCAATCAAAAAAATTTCAACCATTGAGCATATGCAAGTTAACTATTTTTGTAATATGCATATATACATGGTGGAAATAATTCTGATTATTTCCAAGTAGGAAATAAGGGCGCTTTTTATAATACCAGTACTACTTTAATTAGTGTTATTTTCCCAATATACATGGGAAATTTGTTTACTCACTAATTAAAAGTAACGATGGTATTGGGGGGTTGCTTATTTTCAGAACAAAAAATTTTAATATTAATTTTGGTTCGAAAAAGCGAGATAGCTTTTATTTTCGGGTTATATATGATTTTAAGGTTTTTGTTCAAAAATGGAGGGGTTGCTTATTTTCGGAGTAGCTTATTTTCAGGAATCTACGGTAATATTTCTACGATATTTTCCTAATACTAATATTTTAAAGTTATACTAAAATTATACAAATATAACACTGGGAATTTCATAGAGAAAAAAGGTACAATTTATAAGTAAATATTAATTACGTAATATAAAAAGAGCTTTATAATGAAAAGATATGATCATACTAAATTTTCATATAATGATACCTTATTAATCAATACAGTAATTTCTTTTTTATTTTGATTATGCCAATAGTTTAAATCACATATGCACAGCCATAAATTAACTTTTCCTTTAGAGTATATTAGATTTGTACTTGTTTACATTAATCGATCATTTTAGTAAAGATTATGCTAATCTTACATACTACTATAGTTAAAAAAAAAGAAAACAATACTGTCAATAATAATCGAAAATTGCTAGTTATTGTTCAAAATTATAGTAATTAACGATGATTGTTTGATTGATGTGATTTATTTTATTTATTTAATTAATTTGGTCTAATAAATACAATTTATTAATTAGCACATAGATATAATAATTAATCGATAGGTAAGGCAAGACCAATTTAATTTGATGGTTTATGTTACATTCCTTTCAAAAAAGGGAGTGGAAAATATATATAATAAACTTTAAATTCTTTTCTCGATTATAAATTATTGGGCTTCTCTTGCTCGTATTTTATATTCATTCAATTTCTCTTCAAAAAGTTTCGGAACCTTGCAATTTTTAATTTTAATTCTACCCAGCATTAAGTTTTTTAGCTAAAATTACTATAATTCTCAAAAATATTTACTAATAGAAAAGGGTAATGTAAACCACCAAATCGAATTGGTCTCGTCTAACTAAAATATGGATAACATTAGTATAATATTAGTACTACTAAAGTAGTAACTGAATAAAATTTTGATTTAATGCATGCATGAAGATGAGGGCTTAATTTAGTTAGGTGCTACTTTAGATACAACTATACCCTTTGTACCTGATCTCATTAACTCACCCAACACTCTGATTCCTGTAATAACCCTGATCGATTGTATAATTACATAAGTCAATCAAATTATATTTTCGTTTACCTTTGCTGTTTTCAAATCATTATGTATCCCATTATTTATTTGTACCTTTTACTAAGTGCAAGAGCTTTTCAGAAATTATGCGACATATAGTAAGGTTTGTAACTGTAACTCATGATAGAAACTATAAGAATTTCAATGTGAACTACATAATTCAACTCTAACCGTAAATTGTGATTATTAGAATTGCAAGCAAACTTAGTATAAGAATTTTTACAATAATTCATAATAGCAATCAAGATAATTTCGATGCAAACTCAATCTTAAAATATATAATGTGTTGAGTAGGTTTGTAAAAAAATTTTTTATAGAAACTATAATAAAAATTATGATAATTCTAATACAATAGCTCTCTTTTGAAATGGCATGCAAGCCGTGTATTTTGTGATATTCGATAAAACTTTGCTAAAAACATCTAAGTATATACCTCCATCATGAATTCAATAAAAGAATTTGATTAGTTTGTCTGATCAAATGACAAATTAGATTTTTTGCTGAATTTATTAAGTAAATTTTATAAATAAGAGGTGAGAGGCTAAAAAGAGAGTGAAGGAGTAATATAAACTACTGAATTAAATTGGTCAGGTCTAATGAACACGTATAATTAAATAATATATAATCATTTAATTAACATTACGAATGAACATGAGGAATGTCCAACTGGGGCAATCATATCCCTTGCTTTGTTACGCAGGCATATTTGCCTGCAAAAATTTTAAAATTTTAAATTTTTTAAATAAGAGATAATTTATATATCGCATATGCGACATTGTCGCCCCTGTAATGTTAATCAAACTAGTCAAAATAAACTGAATGATTTTGTATAGTTAGGGTTAGGGTTAGGTAGGGTTAGGGTATGGGTGAAGAGGGTGGTATATAGTAAAAATTTGCAAGAATTTTTTTTGTTAGAGCACAGAAGGTGGTTTTATATGCGAAATTTTTGGTTATAGGCGATTTTCGTCAAAACGAACGTTTGTTTGAACTTTCTTCTTGTGCTACATTACACCTGCCTGATCTTGAATTTTATTGGTCGATCATGTGAGGGCGACGCATCGTGGGGGCGATAAATAAATGTACCCTTTAAATAAAACCTTAAATATTAATTTTAGCTATATACTTTCTAAGTAAAAATTATAATATTAGTTTTGTTTTATCAACTTTATTATAAATTTTTTTTAAAATTATTAAAAAACTTTGGTGTAATAAAAGTTTAAAGTTTTTGTTTTGGAACTTTTACTATAGAATTTTTTCTTTAGGTTTTCTCAAATTTTATATGTTCCCGTCTATAAAAAAAATTTTCACTTCTAATACAAGTCTTAATTTTTACAAGTAAATCATATAAAGTCAAATAATGAAAGTTGTCAT
>QKWP01000262.1:67253-159193 GCA_003550325.1 Gigaspora rosea
GTCATCAAGCTTCCGAAAATATAGATGAAACTTCCTTCAAGTTTAATTTAGAAAAGCCACCAAGTGATCGTTATAATCGTGAAAGATTAAATAATTATATAAAATTTTATCTGGAAGATTATATTAAAAGAAGTGAAGATTTACGTAAGTATATATAAGCATTATATATATATATAAATATTTGAATAATATATTTTTTTAAATAAATAATAGGACAAAGAGAGTTGTGGAGTAAAGATGTTATAAGGGATATAATTACCAGATATGTTGGATATCTTCATAAACGATATATGTCTTCAAAAGAGAAAATTGAAAGTAATAAAGTATTTAATAGAAGAAAAGCATGAAAAATTCAGGTATATGCAGCTTATGTAATATTTTTAGTCTTTGTACAATGTTATAATAATCAATATAATTTGTATATCGGTATTATGTAAATATATAATATATATATATTAGAAAGCAAAAAAACGACATGATTGTGCAAAACTTATGGATCTTGACGAATTAGGACAATCTTTATCTGATGTTGAAAAGGTAATAAAACCCGAATATGCAAGTCCAGAAATTAGTGGCAAAGAAAATGAAGAAGATGTATTCTATATTGTTCAAATTCCATGGCGAAATCAAAGTGTAAGTTTATAGTTTAAATATAAATTTTGTTTAATAATATAACTTATTTATTTTATATTTATTTAGCTTTGTGAACTAATTCAAAAACTCGATCAAGAGAATGAAAAAAAAGAAAGATCTTCAAGCGCCAAAAAAAACACAAAGGTAGTCCATCTACATTACGTATTGAAGTAAATCAGGATTATGAACGATTTGATGATTTAAAGAACCATTTACCTGTTGCTCCTAATTCGGATGATGTTAATGATGGTATTTTGCCAGCTTGGGCTTTATCGGATAATCATGACGCTGCTGATCATGACTTTGAATCTGATAATTAAATTGTTTTTTAGGTAAATATTTTAAAATATTTTTATAATAATTTAAATTATAATTTAATATTTATCTTATTTTTTTAATAGAAAACAATCCAATAAGTTACAAAACCTGCTTAAAAAAAAAAGATAATTAAATCAATGAATATAATTTGTATTATTTAGCAATTAGCATAAATATATAGTAAATTATTAGATAATATATAGAAAATATATAGAAATAAGTAATTATTTACACCAAATATTAATTATATATTTCATAGTAATATATTTATATATATTCTAATAAATATATAGTAATTTATTTGATAATATATAATAAATAATTAGTAAATTAATTAACCAATATACAAATATTAACTATATATTTCATAGTAATATATTTATATATATTCTAATAAATATATAGTAATTTATTCGCTAATATATAATAAATAATTAGTAAATTAATTAACCAATATCTGATATTTCATAGTAATATATTTATATATATTCTAATAAATATATAGTAATTTATTCGATAATATATAATAAATAATTAGTAAATTAACCAATATACCAAATATTAACTATATATTTCATAGTAATATATTTATATATATTCTAATAAATATATACAGTGGCCTACCATATTATTATGGACACCTTTTAAAAATTTATATTGAATTAAATAAGCAAAATATAAAGCTAAGAATTGTATAAAATATTATTTAAATCTTAAATTTTAAAATAAAAAAAAGTTTGTAAAATTTTATGCAATAGTTTTTAAGTTAATTAAGGTTACACAACTTTGTGTAATGTTACACTTGTATGAAATAGGTAATTTTTAAAAAACCAGTAATCATAATTACTCTATCTTAAAAAAATTTTTTTTATTAAATAAACTAAATATAATTATTATGCAAAATTTGTTCAGTATAATAAATTACATATAATTCTAAATTTTTAAAAACTTTTAAAAAATTTTAAGCTAAATATTATTATTAAATATGAAGTTAAATTTTTAAATTTAAAATTAACAAATTTCTAAAAAACAAAAATTTTTATTATGTTTAGTAATTTTATGAATATTTTTTTAAAAAATTTAAAATTTTTAGAATATGTACAGTTTATTATACTGAACAAATTTTACTTAGTAATTAAGTTTAGTTAACTTAATAAAAAATTAAGTTTTATATATACTAAAAATTAAAGTTTATATTTATATTAAAACTATATTAAAAACTAGTAAATCGTACAAATGAAAAAATCTAAAAATTTTTTAAACTTAATTATTTTAAAAAGTACTGCATAGAATTTTACAAACTTTTTTTTATTTAAAAGCTTTAGATTTAAATAATATTTTGTACAATTTTTAGATTTATATCTTGTTTATTTAGCTCATTATAAATTTTCAAAAAGTGTCCATAATAATATAGTAGGCCACTNAACTATGTATTTTATAGTAATATATTTATATATGTTCTAATAAATATATAGTAAATATTTATAAATTTATTAGATAATATATAATAAATATATAGTAAACTAATTAATTAATATACTAAATATTAGCTATATATTTTTATAGTAATATAATTATATATGTTCTAATAAATATATAGTAAATTTATTAGATAATATATAGAAAATATATAGAAATAAGTAATAATTTGTACTAAATATTAACTATATATTACTATATGAGTATAAATATTTTAAAATTATTACTTAGTTATATATAGTAAAAATATAAATAATATTTAAATATATTTATTATATATTTTTAAAATATTTTTCAAAAAATATATATTATTTTTACCAGTGAGTATTACATTGATAAATAGCTTGTTCACTTGAGTTAGCTTTAGTTCAAAGCCTATAGGCTTCACATTGCTAGGCACGACGATGTTCAAGTTGTTTAGCTATAAGTAACAATTTTTGGCATGTATAAGATTCTCTAGCAAGACAGTTCTTACGATCTCTTGGTGTTTCAGAAGTAGCCATTTAAAAAAAATACAGTATCAAATTTAAGCAAGTATTTTATTAAGTGATACTACTAAATGTAAATTTTTTTCAGTAGTAGTATTATAGTATACAATAACATTTATTTTAGGATAGATTATTTCACTTTAAAATAGTTTTTTTATTTCATGACACACATATGATATTTGGTATTTTTAAAAATTACAAATAATAATTAGAATTTTATTACTAATGCAAACAAAGTATAAAGTATAAAATTTTTATATTTTTTAGTTAGGAGACGAAAAGTATAAACAGTTTAGAAAAAAAGCAAATTTTCATGAATGTAAGGCTGTACACAATGATAAATGATAAAAAAGGATCTTTATCAAACTTTAATTTTATTTTCATCTATTGCTAGTCTAATATGGAAAGATATTAGATTTCTTTTTTTTATTATAATATTTTTTTATATTTATTTCTTGTATCAAGAGATTATAAGCCACATTGGCTATATGGGTTTAAGGATTGGCTATTAGTTATGAACAACAGGACTGATTATCAAAAGTTATTGACTAATGAGAATGGTTATCAAAAGTTATTAACTAACGGGACTAGTAATTGATAGTTAGTAACATTCAACTATCGCTTATACGAAATTATCCCACTGCTCAAATTTTTCTTGAGATTTTTTTAGATATACATTTGTTTATTGACACTGATTATTTTACCAACAATCATATTATATCGGCAATCATATTATATCGCCAATCATACAAGTTTCAATAATAATAAATAATAATAATTAATGGTGATTGAACCAATCAAAAAAAAAAAGAGAAGATCACTTACTTCAAACTAACACATGCATAAATATGATCAGATCTACATAATGGTAAAGGATCAATGGTATTCAAGTGCCAAATAATAAAATAATCTATGCGTTGAAGGATCGAAGTGAAAAATTGTATTATTTTTTTTTATTATTATTAAAATGCTATAGTTGAAACTTTATTTAAGTAAAAAGAATAATAAAATTTACATTTAAAGATTTCAAAACTACATTTGTGTTACTGTAAACAGGCACCCAATGTGACATTATACCCCCTATTTTCTATATATGCTATGATTAATTATTTCAAATTAATTAACTAGCTAGAATAGGTTAGAGGAGACCTCTGGCATATATCATGACATTATTGTATAAGTTTGTTAAAGAAAAACCTTGTNTTCAAATTAATTAACTAGCTAGAATAGGTTAGAGGAGACCTCTGGCATATATCATGACATTATTGTATAAGTTTGTTAAAGAAAAACCTTGTAGAAACCATTTTTCTATAAAATAAGAGAAATATATATAAGATATATTTGATGTTAATGTAATTGTTGTATGGGGTGTGCTTGGAAAAATATATTTTCTTTTTTTTTATTTTTGAAGTTATATTATGAGCATGTTCCCATTGATGTTGAGAGATATTTCGAGAAGACCAAATAATATTTTGGAACCAATCCAAGAGATTGTTAGACAAATTAGTAAGGAATAATTTAGTTTGTTTAGTAGTGAGTGATTTAATATTTTCAAAAATATTAGAAGAGTAAATTTCAATGATATAGTGTAGAAGAAGGTTATATTTTGGGCTAGGTGTGTTAAGTGTGAATTGGAGAAGAATATTAAGAATTGTAACTAGGGATATAGTAGTAATTTTGAGAGAAGTAAGTGTTTCAGTAATTATACTAATTATAGATTGTTGGATATTATTGATATTGTTTGAACAGATAAGTATATGTAGAGTATCTTCAGTATCAGAGCAGCGAGAGCATTTTGAAGTAGGATATAGATATGGGTAGCGAATATGAAGGTTTTCAATTGTTGGGAATTATTAGTTAAGATTTTAATTCTGAAAGAATATTTGGAATGATTGTATTCAAGTGTGTTTAGAATAGCAAAACAAAGTGTCCAATTAATTTCAAATGTGTTTTTAAATATTTTAAGAGTAGTACAGGAGTATAGCTCTTGTATAGTATATATGTTTAAGATGATTGTTCCACATAAAATGAATTGGTAAATTTAGAAAATTATGAGTAATTTTGAGTATTGGTTTGTTAGTTCCATGTTTTGCAAGTAGGTCTGCTTGATTATGAAAAAAATTAAGGTGTGATTTAACTTTGTGTAAGATAAATGAGATGTTTTTAATATATTTAATTAGATTAATAATAGATATGATATCCCAATTTTTGTTTTGTATAGTTTTAGAAGAGTGTATTTGTTTTAGATTTTTGATTGCAGTATGTTATCTAAATGAATATTTATATGAGTATTATTAGGAATTGCAAGGAGAAGGGAAATAATTGCTTCAAGTTCAGTTCGTGTTGAATCTGGATATGGAGTAGTAGCTGCATTGAATCTAATAGAGGTATTGTTTTCACAAATTCAGCCAATACCAGATTTGATATTTGAAGATTGTAAATTTTGGATTGAAGCATTTGTATAGAAGTGAAGATCTTGTGAAGTTAGATTTTGAATGAGTGTCAAAAGACTAGTAAGTTGATGTTGGTAGATAGTATGATTGGTTAGATGATGTATAAGCTGTATCTCTTGTGTAGGAATATGAATTTGTAGTATAGATTGAGAGGGAGTTGTGGCAGTAGTGAGGTTGAATATATGGATTAGAGCAAGAATTTCTTTGTAATCTATTTGAATATATGTTGGATTTTTGAGTTTGCTAATTTGGTTGTAGGGAAGATTAAATGAAGAAAGTGTATTTAAAGATGGAAGAGTATGGGGTAGTAGTTGTATAAAACCTAAATCTGAGGAGTTTATACTATATGTTGTGATTTTTGATAAAGAAGTTTGATGTGATAAAAAGAGATTATTGTTAGAGTTATAGTGTATTTGTATAAGTAAAAAAGAATTAGAAGTTAATAAAGGAGAAAGAAGATATGTTGTATTAATAAAGGAGTTAATTGAGGGTAAGTTAAGATGAGGCCATGTAGTTGTAATTGTGTTATCTTGTATAGACTGGAGAATATTGGAAAACCATAAAGGTTGACAGCCTTTAGTAGATTTGTTAGTACGTAAATAAATGTTATTCTATGGAAGGATATATTTATTGTTTGCAGTTGTAATTTGTTCAATAAATAGTAACCGATTGTTTTTCAAACTATTAATTGTAGAAGTTTGTGGGTTTGGAGGAAGAATATCATAGATTAGATGTATATTAGAGAGAAAATCTGGGCAATAGGAATTAAGTGAGAGATTTGATAATGTAATATTGTTTTTGGCTAATTGTGAAAGGTGAAAAATGAGTGTAAAATTTTTTGTTTTATGAGTATGTGAAATAAGTAGATTTTGAGTAAGATTGGGAGACCATATTTTAGTTAACCATGATTTAATATGGGTAAGACCTATATTTTTGAGAATTGGACTAGTATTAAATATATGTTCAATATTAGAAGCACTTGTTTTTTGAATCAAATTGTTGAGGGTAGGTAAATTAAATGTTATAGGATTGGTAAGAACTATATTGTTAGTATTTTTAGCAAGGGAGAGCATTTTTTTGGTTTGAATAGTAAAGAGTCTAGATAGTTTGGTTTGAAAATTTTTATAAATAATGCATATTTGTAGAAGATATTCAATTAAAAAGTGATGAAATTTGTAAGGGTGTAAGGTTTTTGTATTTTATTTGACAAATAAAGTTTTCAATTTTGTTAATAATTGTATCAAATGTTGGTTTAGTTGAACCATTTCCATCAAAATAGATACCTAAGTATCTAATGACATCATTGGACTTTCTGGGTAGAATAGGTTAGTTATTGAATAAAAGAGATATTGTTTGGGACCTGTAGGGTTTAGATTGAATATGAAGTAAATTAGATTTTGTAGGGTTGACTTCTATATTATTAATTTTATAGAGTTCAGATGTATCATTGAGAATATTTTGCATAGTTTCAGAGTTTTCACACAGCCATGTTGTATCATCCATATAGGCTAAAGGTGGGATTGAGATACTAGTACTAGTAGTATTAGTAACTATGTCAAGAAGGGATTGTGAGGTAATTTTGAGCATTTGATTTTGGTATTTTTGGTGAATAAAGGTAAGGATTGGATCATAGTAAATTTTCCAAAGTAGAGGAGAATAAGTCTCTCCTTGTTCTATTCCAGATTGAATATTAATAGGTGAAGTAAGACCATGAGCAGTGATGATCCTTGCTTGTCTTGATGTGTGTAGTTCAGTGATTAAATTGATACCCAAACTAGGAATAACAATTCTTTTACAGGTATTTTGAAGACATAAAATATTAATTTTGTCAAATGCTTTAGACATATCTTGAAAGAGAATCCAAGCTTCTTTGTTGTGTATTTTGTAGTGTTCGATAGTATTATAAAGGATTTGTATAGGGATATGGGTGGATGAGTTTTTAGAAGCAGCAAAATTTAGATCAAATAGGAGATGGTTATTAGAAATAACTTGGTCAAGTCGTTTAGTAAATATTTTAGTAAAGGTTTTTTTGAAGGGTTCTATAATAGAAATTGGACAGACTTGATTTAAGGTAAAATTCCAAATAGATTTTTTTGAAATAAGAAATATATTCGAAGACTTCCAATCTGTGGGAACTTTTTGAAGTTGAAAGCATTTGTTGAAAAGTTTTTTAAAGAGTGTTTGTGCTTTGTGACTAGCATGTTTAATGTGTTCGTAGCAGATTTCAGAGGGACCTGCTGCCTTTTGGTTTGGAAGATCATTTAAGATTTCCTGCCATTCTTGATTTGTGATATCCTGGAATAAGTTATGATAGTATTCTTCAAATTCGGGATGTGGTTTATAGAGATGATAGAATTTAGAAGAGGATGGAATTGGTTGAAGTGGTTTTTTTTTAAAATATTCAGAAAAGTAATTATAGATTGCATTAAGAATTTCATTATGTTCTGTAAGGAGTAAGTTTTCAATAGATAGTCTATCAATATGTATATTATTATATTTTTCAAGAAATTTTTTGTAGAAAAGTTTTGGGTTTCTAAAAAGGATTGGTTACGGTTTTCAATTTTTTGTTAAATTTCTTTATAGATAGTTTGTTGTTGTTGAATATTAAGAGCAATTTTGATTTGTTGAAATTCTTCTTTAATTTGTAATAGAGTAGGTGCCAGTAGTTGAAATGTACAATCAGGGTATTGTAGAATATATTTTTTACAAAGTGGAAGGAAGTTGGAGGAGAAGAATTGATTTTTGAGATATTTTTTTTTTTGACAGTCTTGCTAGCGTTATTTTTTAGTGATTTTTATAACAACCATAGTTGTTATTTATTTTCCACCATTACAACCCCGACTTCCCCTGGCTTTTTGCTTTTGCAACACCCAGAAGCGACCTGTCTCACTGACCGCCGCAGTGGCTGGAAATCTTCGTAGCCAGTTTTCGGACTGCTTGCGCCATGAGTTCATGTAGTATCTCGTAATATCCAGACTTAGACCTCACATTACGTCTCGTGACTTCGGTTATTCCAAATCGGGGTTCTGGCACAGCCCTCGTCGTCGTGACCTTGATTGTCGATCGCTGCCCATTCTAGGATCCTAATTTGGTCTAGCCCGGCTGGCTTTCTTAAAACCGCCGCCACTTGGATTTGAACCTGCAACCTTCCGATTTGCAATCTTGGAGCATAATCGCTATGCTATCAGACCCAAGGTCAATTTTTGAGATATTGTATTTCTTTAAATCTGTAAAAGAGAGGAGTTTGTTTTGATGAAAAAGTTTCTTTAATTTCTTTAATAGTATTAATTTTGTAAAAAGGAATATGTTTGGTAGCAGCTTTAATGAGAGTTTTTTGAAGTTTATTCCAAAGATTGTTAAGCTAGTTTTGGTTGATAATTTGATCTATTTGTGAATATAGTTTTTGCAAGTTGAGTGTGGTTTGGTTTGCATAGTTTTTAAGATTTTTTTTGGTGCAGTTTTTCCAAAGAAATTTTTTCCTTTTATGTTGTTTACGTGTTTTTGGTTTGTTAATTATGACAGATAATTCTAGTGTGATAGTATTGTGGTCTGATTCAAACAAACTGTTTGAGAGAATATCTGTATAATCTATATTTGTAATACTCAGATTAGTCCAGATTTGATCTATTCTACTCTGAATATTTGAGCATTGAAAAGTGAAATTTGAGGAGTTAGGAAAGAAGAAACGATAAATATCTTTGTATTGATGACTAATAAAATATTTGATAAGTTGGGTTTCAGGAATTGATGTTTTTTTTAGATGGAAGACAGTTAATTCGAGGGTTAGGAACACTATTAAAGTCTCCCATAATTATATATCGATATTTAGGATTTTGGCACAATGTGATAATTTGTTCTTGTATTTCTTTTCGGAGTTGTTTTTTTCAGTAGTAGGGATATAGATTTGAAGTAGCCTAATAGGAGTGTTTTTAAAATGAAGATCAAGACCTATTATATGGGCATTAAAATTGTGAGTACACGCAACATATTTGGAGATTTTGTTGTGAATAAAAATTCCTACACCAGCTTGATGTGGATAAGAGAAAGAGCTCCAGAAACTAGTATAGTTTTTGATTTTGTTGTTTAGAAATTTGCCATCTTTTTGTGTTAAATGAGTTTCTGAAAGACCAAAGATATCATATAGATTTTGATTTAAGATTTCTTCAATAAGAAGTTTTTTTGTTGGTTGTAGAAGACCATTGGTATTAAGTAAGGCTATTTTTATAGGGATTGAGATATATTCAGGTTCAAGTGTTATCGTTTGATTTGGAATATGTAGAGATGTATTAAAATTGTTCACATTAGTTTGAATATTGGATATAGAGGTCATATTGGTATTAGAGTTTAATATTGTATAGTGTTGTAAGTTAGGTGTCAGAAAAAAGAGATTATTAGAAAAGATTGGTATTTGAAAGCTATTATTGAATGATTTAAGCTCTATATTACAGAAGGTTGGTAGCTCTCCTAAAGGTGAAATTATAAAGTGACCTGGTAGTAAGTTTTTATATGGAAGGTAAATATGTGCTTCTGTAAAGAAATAGTCAGTTTGAGGATATGGTTTGACAGAAATTTTAATATATTGGTCTGAATAAAACATGGGCTAATTTTCTAGTATATATTGTAAGAAAGTGCCTACACATATCAGCGGATTGGCGTAATTGGGTCTTTTTTCGATAAACTGTTACATAAAAATTTGCTCCTAAGTAAACGTTGAAAAACTAACAAACGAAGTACTTGTTACAACTAACAAAAGAGCCTTTTTGACGCCTAGACAAGTTAAAAACCAATAAAACTTAATAAAAGAGCTACGCTAAGCTGTAGAAAGAAGTACTTTTATCGTTTGTTGAAATATTCAGGTGTTTTAGGATGGGTTGGGCATTGAGAAATGGGTTGGTAACTATCAAGGGTAAATTCAGAAGCTAATTTTCAAAAAATGGCCTTTTTAATATACTTTTGGCTTATAATTAAATACATGAATTTCGTAATTTTCTACGTACTTAATTATAAATACAAAGCTAGTTAAAAAGGCCGTTTTTGTAAAAATTCGCTTTGTAATAAATTTTCGCGTAAAATTTTTTTGATAATCCTCGATCATGATTGGTCGAGCCGACATGTTACGTCAATCCGCCGATATGAGTTTGTGAAGAAGGTAGAGTTTGTAGTTTATGATAGTAAAGAAATTTATTGGAACATGTTGTTGGGTTATATATTTCAGGAGAGTTAAGGTCAGAATAATTATAGTTTCTGTTATTTAAGGAGTTTGTAGGAATTTCAATTTCTTCATCACTAAAATCTTTTATAAGTAGTGATTCATCGTAAGTTTCTGATATTGGAGAATGAGATGAAGATATGATATCTGAAGTATTATAGTTGTCTTCTGTAGAAACGCTCGCCATTTTAAGCTCAGTTCTCACAGCTGCGCAGGGTACCATAGCCTGCCCTGTACGTTGGGTCTGGCCATCATAATCTTGGTCCTCCGCGTAAAAATTGTATTATTGGATTTGAATTGAGATCAAATATTTGATCATATTAAATAAATTAACTCAAATTGCAGAACCCTAGTTATTGTTATGTTACTAATATTAATTTATCTCCTATTATCTTATCTATATATAACCTATATGCTATTTATATACAATAGTTATCCAGATTATGGTAGAATAACAGATACTTCTTAAAAAACTGGTTTCTTATTATGTACCTGGTATGTACTCATTATTTATTGATTCAATCTGTATTATATTAATAAAATCTTATAAAATCTTATAATTCACAAGATTTTACTAGGCTCCACATGGGCCTGGAATACCTGCAGGTACCCATGAATAAGCTCTACAAGGGCTGGCCTAGGGTAGTGATTTTAAACTCTATGGTAAGTGTAAGGGCTTGGAATTCTGAGCCTTTACAATAGCAAGTAGGGCTAGGGTAATTAATACATGTACTGCTCTTGGACTTATGGGTATCCATAGTGTACCTGTTACTTTTGATATGTCCAATAGAATTATGCCACATGATTATTATCTACATCTAACTTATACTATATAAAGGCGATCACAACCTTTTTTTTTTTGTCTTAAAATTTTTAGTGTGTATTAATTACTTAGATATTAGATATTGAATCTTAGTATATAACTTACCAGCGCCTTTCTTCTTAAATGCACTTCTATTAGACCAAAATTTAAAAAAAAATAGAAAAAATAGAAAAAAAGATTCACAATAAATTACCCATACCAAGTATTAAATTACCCACACTAGATAAGCTTACTTGTGTATTATAAAAGCTACAGTAAGTTTGAATAGTTGTATTGTTGAAAATTTCTATTTAACAAGAATATTTGTATTAATAATACATAAAATAAGCATGTTAAGCTATGGAATATTATTTTAATGAAATTAATAAAGCCAATATACCAAACACTAATGGCTCTGCCTTAACGTCTCCTGTACTAGTTAGCAATGAAACTAGTGAAACAACTGGTGAAAGCGTAAACAAAACCACTAATAAAGTAACTAGTGAAGTTGTTGATGAAACTGCTAGCAAAACTATTAATGAAACTTTTACATCATCAAGGCATATATCTGCTGTTTGGGATCATTTTTCTTTATTACCAAACAAACCAAAGGCTAAGTATGATTATTGAAATAGGTTATTTAGTCACAAAAAAAGGTGTGGTACGTCTTATCTCTGGCGCCATCTCAATGCTTGTCTAAAATTTCAAAATTTATCAAATGGTCAAACAAAATTAAAATTTAACCCTCAAACAAAAGGACCATATATGAATGATTTAGTTCGAAAAGATATAACTAATATGACTATCTGGGATGAATTAAGTTTTTAATTCGTAGAAGGTCAAAGCTTTTGTAAGCTTATTAATGGGTTATTATCTAATTTTAGTATTAGTGCTGATCCGATTAAATGAGATATCATGAAGACTTATAATAAGAGAAAGTTTTTGATTAAAGAAATTCTTCAAAATACTGAAAGCAAAATTTCTCTAACTTGTGATGCTTGGACATCACTTCAACAACTTGGATATCTGTCAGTTACTGTGCATTTTATTAATAAGAATTGGAACCTTGTATCAATTTTATTATTATTTATATTAATCTTCTATCCACATACTAGTGTTAATATTGCCAAATGTATTAAGACTAAAATAGATGAATGGTTTATTACAACTAAGGTAATTTATATTGTCGCTCTTAGAGATATTTAATAAAAACAAAACCTGATGAATTTGCAATTTACCAGATGCATAATTTGGCATTTACCAGATTATAATCCTGGACACCCAATTCCATGATCTGCAAAGACAGGTAACTTTGATAGCTGAGTAAATTGGTATTTAAGTTAAATTCTGATAGCAAGAAGTGCAGTCAGAAATTTAAATTACAAAACTATAAGTTTTGTCAAGTTTTGTTAATAATGAAACTTGACAAAATTTATAGTTTCGTTAGGTTTTGTTATTTTGTCAGGTATCACTAGTTGCATTAATAAAGATAGTAAATTAAATAACATTTATAATTTTATTATTACAGTTACAAACCATTACTCTTGATAATACTTCTTCAAACAATGTTGCAATTCATAAACTAGCCAATTGCATTTTGCAAGACTCATTTATAAACATTAATAAAGATCGTTTTCATAACCTCTATCTCGCCCACATTTTAAATCTTATAGTCAAGGATAAATTAAAAAATTTTTAGATGTTATTGGAAAGGTAGATAAATTAAATAGTAGTTGAAGTGTATTATTTAACATATACTAATAATTAATATTATTAAAATTTATTAGGTTCATAGCTATGTTAGCAATACATACAGTACCAAGGTGACGCTAAATTTTCCTAGATATTTGTAAATCAGAATCTGTGAAATCTATAATTCCTCTGTTGGATTGTGATACTCAGTGGAACTAGACATTCCTTATATTACAATCAGTATTAGAAGTCAGGAATATAATTATTAGAATGAAAGACAGAGACAGAACGTTTCCCAATATACCTGATGAAAAAGAGTTGAAAAACACTAAAGCTATTTGTCATGTTTTAAGCCATTTTATGATTTTATGTATTATAAAAATTGTAATAAGCATATACTATACTTGTTATCATAAATAGGAATGGGCATGGTCAGTCATTTTCAGTCAACTAGTTTATGACCATTGGTCATAAACTAGTTACCCGAAAATAACTGATTATGCTTATCTCTAATCGTAAAGTTTTAGTTGTCATATGCAAATTTTTATATTCACAATTAACTTGTAATATAATATATTAAAAATAGATACTTTAAAAGCATCTGCAAGTTCATATCCAATCCTTAATAGTACTCTTGCCTCAATTTGGATTATTCGTACCCATTTTTTGGGTATGAAGTCTCATTCAGATAGTTTTGTTCATGATGCTAGCCAAGCTATAATAGAAAAATTTAATAAATATTAGGAACATAACAGCCTCTTGCATATGACCACATGTATTCTTGACCTCCATTATAAAATCCAATTTATTTTATATTACTATCATGAAAAAGAAAACTAGAATCATAGGATTTTGATGAAAAGATACAAGATATTCAAGAAAAGTATGTATATTTATTATTTATTCAATTTTTTTATTTGTTTAATTTTATTTATTTTATTTTTTTTGTTAAATTTTTAAATTTTAAGGTTTGAAGATATTTATTTTTATACATATTACTTATCACCTAATATTGATCAAGTGATGATTGACTCTGAAAATGATACATCAATATTTGAAAATCATGCAGATAATTTCTTTAATTATGCGGCAAGACAAACTCAGATTATTAAAAATGATCTGCTTTGTGAAGTAAAACAGTATTTGGATAAACCAATAGCTATAAAAACCACTAATATATTTGAATAGTAGAAACATAATAAGGATCGGTTTCCTAATTTGTCAGCAAAAGCTTGAGACTTTCTTGCTATACATGCAACAAGTGTTATATCTGAACAGATGTTTAGTTGAGCAGGTCATATTATTGATAATAGTCGTGCTTCATTGGATGTAAATACAATAGCTGCATTAATGTGTTAAAGAAATTGGTTAAATGCAGCCAAAAAGTTTGGCTAGAAGCTATAAATTTCAAAAATATAGAGAATTATGCTTTTTTTTATTTTATAAAGATTTTTTTGATTTTAAATTATTTTGCAAAATCAATAAAATCAATTTACAGTATTGAGCAAATTTCGCAAATTTTTATCAGTATATAATTGTTGCATAATTGTGTGTGTAGAAATATTATATGATTACATTTATTGTAATAATTTGTCAATAAAATATTGCTATATTTCATTAATAACTATATTGGGCATAGAGTGGAAAATTATAATTGTATAAATATAGACCATTAAATAATAAAGTGAGAAAATAGCTAAAAGAATAATGAGTAGATAATTAGAATACATGATAATTTTAATTGTTAAATGGTCCTTAATGTTCAACTATCATTAAATCTGAAACCTTTCTTAAAACAATCATTCACATAACTTATGTGTATCCTAGTCGAAATTAAAAAAATTGGCTAAGCAGATTTTCAATTTGGTTGGTCAATTTTTTCTAAAATTGGCTAGCCAATTTTATAAATTCTCAACTTTGTATGCATTACAAACAATTGATTGAAAGTATGCTTTTAATGCTTTTAATAGTACTTTTTTCAAATTCGGGTCCAGTTTTTTTTTTTAAAAAAAAAATCTTTATTTTGGTAAGTGCTTTTAAATATGTTCAAATTAAATATTTGAGTTTACTAAGTACATCACTATTTAATTTATTAGAAAATATATACAGTAAAAACCGTAATTGAAAGCCAGATAACAGATTTTTTCTCGCCAGTACTCATGGATAGAGCCTGCGAGTAGTTCAGAGGATATCCACAACTAAATAGGCTGGGTAAGGTTATAAAATTTGAGCCCAGGAGTAGGGGCAAAATCCAGAAAATTAGGCCCTTATATATTCGGGTAGGGCTAAGATGTACTAATATTTAGCCCAACTTAGCCCATGCAAAGGCCTAGATTTCACTAATTCATTTTAACTTAATATGCTAAATAAACTTATTCAGACTTAAAAATATATTAAAGGTAGAGGATACTATTTTAAAATTATATATAAACTAAATAGTTAATTTTATTATATTTAATTTTATAAAAATTATAATAAATAAACTAATTATATTTTAAATCAAATTTGTTGAGCAGGTTTTTCTAATTCAAATGATAGTAAAATTATTAAAATTGATTAAAAACTTAGTAAGATATAAAATTTTAAAAATTGAGTATTAAAATTTAGTAATAAAACTAACTTATAAATTTATTTAAGTTGACCAATCAGCATTAGCAATTTTGTGTAACCCCAAAAAATTATTGTCCAACCCAGAAAACTTTTATATAAAATATATTTTTTAACAAATATTATAAAACGCACTTATGGTGTTTTATCACTATAGGTAAATTAGATTTGCAAATCCATGTAACAAAAACAAAAAAATAACTTTATAAAACAAAAAATAACTTTTAATTATTTAGGTTAGGGTAAAGCCTGGGATTTTATCTGGGCATTAGTAATACAAAATTTAGCAAGAAATTTTTTTTATTAGAGCCCCAAAGATGGTTTCATAAGCAAAATTTTGAGATATGAACGTTTTTTTAAAAAAATAAACAAAAAAATGAAATTTTATGTTACATCTAATCTTAAATTTTTATTGGCTATTCTAGTCGTTTTGTATAATATGGTGTAAAACACCATAGGTGCATTTAGTAATACTTTTTTTTTAAATATAATAATAGTTCAAAATTTTATTTTTTTTTTATAGAGCAAACTTATTGTTCATATACTGTAATTATTATTATTTATAGAATAGAAATTTGTCGCACCCTGATTCTGACCAATCAAATCACACAATTTTGTAGCCAAAAAATTTTATTTTTAAAAATTAAAAATTTTACTAGTAAAATGTAAAAATAAATAAGTAATATTAGAGTATATGGTATAAAATTTTATTCTTTAACTAATTTTTCTAAATCATAAAGATAGATTGTTTTAGTAAAAAAATGTTTTATAAGAAAAATCAAAGTTTCAAACTTTAGCATATATAAAACTTTTTTTACCAATTTAATCTATATTTATATTTAAGTATTATATAGAAAATTTTTTGCTAAACAACTTTTTCTAAATTAAAAAGGTAGATTGTTTTAGTAAAAAAATGTTTTATATGTACTAACTATAGAAAATTTTGATTTTTTTTATAATCTATTTTTTTTTACTAAGACAATCTATCTTTATAATTTAGAAAAAGTTGTTCAGAAATGTTATAAGATCTTCTGCAACTTTATCCGCTGATACCTGTACCAACAAATATGCTAACACTTCAGAAGTACCATCTCAAAGAAACTATAGAAAAACTAACAAAAAATATGCAACTGGGCAGCTATTATTTAGGGATACAGTCAACTAAGTATCTGCTAATAGCTTTAAAGTTTGTCACTTATCAGAAAACTGGCACTTGTCATTTAGAGGTAAAGATCATAGACTACCTGCTGACAAGCTTAAAGTTATCACTCACTACAAGTCGAGAAGTACTTGGTAGCTCTTTGATGAATTTTGGACCATATAGAAAGAACTACTGTTACTACTATGGCTACAGGTGAACTCCTTTTGGTGTCGATGGTTCATGAAGAATTTTCAAAATGTGGGCTTTTTGGCATACCCCTCCAAAAGATCTGCTGTGTTTACTACTTCCAAAAAGAAAGGCACCTACTCTATTGGATACAATCGTCTTGAGTGGCTTGAAAACAAGTAATATGGAAGGATGTGTGAGACTTATGAGAAAACTACTGAATGAAGATTCTAAAAGTTCTGTTTTAGGCAGTTCGGTTTATATGACTGCCTATTGTTTAACATACTGTAACCTGGGCCATTTTAGTTAGAACAAGGTTATTGATTTTAACAATTTTTATTTTGTAAATCTAACAAGTTATTATAAAATAACTTTGTCCAGCTAACTTTGGGCCTCAGATAAAGATTAATTGGTAGCGGAAGACTATCATAAAGTCTGATTCTCTTCTTTCTCATAGTTATATATATTATTCTTTTCTGCTTATAATAATATTAAACTAAATAAAAGAAAAAGAGCAAGGTCTCGGTTATAAAATAGAAAAAAAAAGTTGATCAGAATAAAATTTTATATTATTTAACATACTATTATATATATATTTTATACTTTATTAAGTAAAAATTTAATTTTTAAAAATAAAATTTTTTGCCTATAAAATCGTGTAATTTGATTGGTCAAATCAGAGGGTGCGACAAATTTATATTCCTATTATTTATATTAATTATTATATAAAGTAAAATAGGATATTGTAACAAAGAGTATTGTGATGTATTGCAATATTTTGTGTTTCCGTAATCAAAATCGAATGAAACTTTAAACATTAGAATCCTCTCATCAAGAGGAATTGAAAGGTACAAATTTTGTTCGATTCTGATCATTGAGTTACAAGATATTTGAACTAACGCAAATTTTTAATATTTTTTCAATTTTTAATTAAAATTTTTTATGCGTTTGTGGTTAGAGCCAAGCAATTTTTATACCAATTAATTCTTCTTATTGAGAGAAGTTGATTGGTTATAAGAAGTGCACAGTTTTGATCTTGGATCACAAGAAATCCATGTTTAAAGGGTAAAACATATATAAAATTGTAACAAAGAAATATTGTGATAAATTGTTATTCTTGTGACCCTGTAATCAAAATTTGACGATTTTAATATTATTGGATTCTTCTCGATGAGGAGAATCGAATAGTATAAGTTTCACTTAATTCTAATCACTGGATCCCAAGATATCATTGATTCGTAAAAATACATCCAGTATCCAAATTTTCTATTTTTTTAATAAAAATTTAAATTAAAATATTTTGGGATCCTGTAATCGAAATTATACAATTTTGGTATCATTTGATTTAGCTTAATGTGATGAATTGCGTAATACCGAAAATTTTCATTTTTGATTAATAGATCATATGATATGATTAGAATATTATCAATTCGTCATAACACTCTATTTTACCTTATATAATTATAGTACAAATTCTAATTCTATACTATAAACTTAGAACTAATTTATCCTTGAGTTATACTTTACTCAGATTTGAACTCCTATATTTTAACCAGAATTTATACTTCAGAACCTATTTTATTCCTCTACAATTGTATTTCAAATGCATCTCTCATACTAGTCCTATAAACTTTCAGATAGATTATCAGAGATCATCACAGTATTCATAAATCATTGCTTGATTTATTTTTAATTTGGTAAATAAGAAGGTGCCAAATTCTCTATTACTAAGTAATTTTGTATCTACACAGCAGCTTTATACTTGTAATAGACTCTCAACTTACAACTACCAGAATCTTGCCTGTTTCTAAAGTTTTTGCCTACTAATTAATATCTTTTTCAGTTTTAGTATGCAAGCTATTATCATATAAAAAGACACCCATATTAGTAAAATATAGGCTATGTTGTATGACTAAAATTACTCTCAATAAGGGTTCATAGTCTAGACTACTTCAAGTTTTTTATAAGAAATAATAGGTAATTCCTTTTAGTGTGCTCATCTTGGCTTTTGCATACTTCTGTTATATTTTTACTACTAGCTAGTGCATCCTGCTTTTACTTTTTTATATGTTTTCAAGTATAGCTACTTTTAACTTTTTCTATATTTGTAGTTTTCTCTATTTTAGTTTTTTTTATATGCTAGAGGTGTTTCTTGTATCATAAACATGTTCTTGCAGGTTCTGTGTATTCTCCACTTCAACTCTCTACAAAGAATCCTTTTTGCCAAAAACTTCTATTAAACAAATATTTACATGAACTTTCACTAAATATGAAACAAGTATTTGTAAACATTTTTTATCTACTAGGGCTTGAACTAGAAACTCCAAGTGCAGAGTATAAGTGCCTTGACTACTAGGCTACAGGCCCCATACTAGTTCAAAATTTTATTATAATAGATAAATTGTTTTATTTATATTTTATAAATTTTAATAAAAATTAGTTGTAATTTAAAAACAGTTTTACTAAATCACACCACTGTCGTTCAACGGCAGTATCAGAAATTAGATATCTACCTATCAAAAATTCACTCTACGTGATCAGTACCAAAGTTCTTCCAAGTTCGTTTATGTTAGGTTAGGGTTAGGGTGAGCACTCAGTTAGGGTTTGGGTTTAGGTTATTATATAGTAAAATTGCTCAAGAAAAACTTTTTTTTAGTTAAAAAAAGTGGTTTCTTATGCAAACTTTTGAGAAATAAGCTTTTTTTGACAAAAGAAACGTTTGTTTGTATTTTCCTGATCGTGTTATGTTATACCAAATTATGGCACATAATTTTCTGACCTACTTTCCGATGATGTTCCAATCTAATTTTGACACTGGCATTGAACGCCAGTGGCGTGCTTTAGTAAAACTGTTTAAAAAAGTTTTATTAGTAGCATATATTAATTTTATATGAAATTTCAAAATACTATATAAAAACTATAAAAATAATTTATATAACTTCTACCCTCAAATCAGCAAAATTGTTTTATTTAAAATTTGAAGTAACATACTTAAATTTGACTTTTTTGATCAAAAAACTAAAATTATATATCTATTTTCTAAATTTCAAGTAAAATAAAAAATAATTTAGCAAATTTAATATATTTTTAGATGCTGAAAAATTTACTTAATGTATAAAGTTAGAATTAATTAATAAAAATTTGTAAATTATAAGATTTTATAAAAGTTTATTAATAAAATTTTAAAAATCTTATAATTTACAAAATTTTGCTAATTAATTTTAACTTTATACACTAAGTAAACTTGTCCAGCATTAAAAAATAAATATAAATATATTTAGACTTAAACTAGTTTGCATACCAGACTTGATATAAAAGCACTATTTGTGATCATTAAAACTTAAATATATTTACTTCTTAAAATCATATGATATATATTATTTTATAATATGTGATTATATAAAAGTAATTTTATTCAGTTACTTCTTTATATAATTACCAATAAAGTAGGTATTTATATGGGAAAACAAATATAGTAATATTTTTTTAATCTTTATAATTTTTTTAAACTTTAAATAAAGTTTCTCAATAATTACTAGATCAAACTTGATAAAGCTTTTTATTTCAATTCTATAATCTTGGAGAATTAAAACAAAAAATTTTATTAAGTTAATCTATGTCACAAAGCAAAAGTTAAAAAATTAGTTAGTTAGAACTAAATAATTTATTAATTATAGTCAACACTCTATATAGTTACTCTCTATATTATTACAAATCCAATATAATCACTTTTGTAAATTTATCAACATTTTTTACTATAATTTTTACCTCTATATAAGCTCATTTGTATTATAATTACTATTAAAATTTTTATTTACTATTTATATAAAACTACTTCTATATTATTATATTTTTATTATAAATATTTTGAATTAATTATTTTTATTATTATAAATATTTTTATAGATATTTTACTATTTTTAAACAAATTAAAATTTTTAGAATTTGTTTTTTTAAATAATTAATTATAATTGATACATATAAAAGTTAAAATTATACTAAGTAAATTAATAATAATGCTTGTAATATTGTTTAGAAGACAAAATTAGATAGAAAAAAACTAAAAAAATTAAAAAATTTTGAACTTAACTGTAATTATAAGTGAATTAAGAAAATTTTATTCAAATTATTTCAAAATTTTATTAATTTACTTAATATAGGGTGTTACGTATTAAAACAGCCCTTTTTTGCAATTTTTTGAAAATTGAGTTTTCATTAGATTTATATAAATTTTGGTACAATTGATATTTTTCAGTTATAAATTTAAGTCGATTTGTATAATAAAAAATCAAGATAATTGTAAAAAAAAATTACATAAGGCCATATAAAACCAACACATCATGAGATTATCTGATAGTCACCTGTTACATTTAACTAATCAAAATCTTGAAATTTAATTAATCCCAGATCAGTCTGAAAATCACAACAAATGATTAAACTCAATTATCTCAAAATAAAATATATGTAAAAAAAGGGCAGTTTTAATATGTAACACCCTATATAATTTAGACTTTTATATGTAGCTACAATATATAATTATTTAAAAAATATTTAAAAAAATTTTTATTTAAATAATCATATACTGTAGCTATATATAAAAATCAAATTTTTATTAATAAATAAATTGATAATAATGAAATAAGTAAAATTGTTTAGGAAACAAATTATATTTATACTAAAATTTTAAATTAATTTGAATAAAATTTTATTAATGCATTTTTTTTATTATTAACCTCCATTTATAAAGGATGCTATTGGGCGTGCTTTTTTAAAACTTTAAATTATCACTGTATTAGTGAAGTACATGATATTATTAAATATGTAATATGACATCCTGGGGCCCTAATCCAGTGGTGTAGGACTCTGTTATCGAGTCCACAGTTTTCTAACTCACATGACTTCAATCTAATTGGATATTTCTTAAATCTGTACCTACTCCAGTTCCTTTAGCGAAAGCCTCGAGATCCTTTTCTTTTATAGGTCAGTACTTCATTTTTTCTAAATCAGGAATTCCTTATATTAACGACTTGTCTTGTTTTGTCAGACTTTTCCTTTTCTGGTGTTATCTGATTTTGTAACTGTATCACATGATCCTATTTGTCAAGTTGAAGTCATCTGTTGTGAATGGAATATCTTCTCAATGATCATTTTATTTGTGGTCCTGGCATAGCTTTGTCTCCTGATGGACTTGAACTGGCAACCTTGCGAATATAACCCTGGAGTGCCAACTACTGCACTATCAACCAGGGGTCTTTAATGCATTTATAATTTCATATAAATTAAATTTTTTAAATTTTTTAATTTTTTTTGCCTAAGTAAACCTTGTAAAAATGTAATAATAAATTGTCATTCAAATTATCTCAGAATTTCATAAAACATATAATTTTGTCTTCTGAATAATATACTGATGTTACTTAGAGCATCATTATTGTTTTTTAATATAATTTTAACTTTTATATGTAGCAATTATAATCAATTATTTAAAAAACAAAATTTAAAAAAATTTATTTATTAAAACTTCTAAATTATATAATCACAATATATATATATATAATTATATTATAATTGTGATTATATAGAATTCCCTCTATATTAGTCACATCTCTATATAATTACCACTTTTTGTATTCCGAAGTGTGGTTATATGGAGATTTGACTATAGTTGTAATTAATTGATTAATTGATTAATCAAATTAGCTATAATATACAACAATTAGTCATTGATTTAGTTCCAACTAGTAGTCAACTGAAAAAAATAATTACAAAACTAATTGATTGCACAGGTATAATCACATAGTCACTGATAGAGGATATAAAACTTTGTATTTAAAAAGGATCATTCATGTTGTTTAAATAGTACAGACAATGGAAAATGCTGGGACTATCAATTAATTATAATATTAGAGAAAGCTATAATATAACAATAATAAAGAAAATATAATATAATAATTCAATAGAAATAGAATAATATAATGACAATAATGTTATGCATTATTTCACAATTTAGGCTGATTTCAAATTGACTTAAGTCATTCTTAAAATTTGAAAAAATATATGTTAGCTACACAAGTTAATTTTTTGTTTTGCATATCTTGTGGCTCCAAAATTTCAGTTGACAAGTCAGATTTTTTTATTTATTTTTTTTTAATTTACTGTACAATAATAGATTTATGTTCATATCTAAGAGCCACGCAAATTTAATTTTCTGTTTTGCAAGATATGGAATCAGAAAATGTGAAAAATTTTTTTTTTTTTTACAGGGAATATTGGTAGTTCTGGAAAGTTAAAGACACTATTGAATAAATTATAGAAACAATTAAATACATAGCAAAATCGAAATAATTAGTGCAATTAAAATTAAAAAAAAAACATTTTATTATTATTATTTTTATTATTTTTTTGAAAAAATTGGGTCATAGATTGCGTGGTCTTACAGTATATGAAAGTTTACCAAATATAAAATTCAAGTTAGACTGAGATAATTATATGATTACTACTTTTTTTTTATAAAAAATAAGTACAATTTAAACAAATAAAATATATTGTCCATACAACATTTTTAACGGTAATTAATTAGAAAAAGACTGATTTTAACCAGTGGATAAATCATCACCCTCAACTTATAAATTTTAAAATTTAAAGATTAGGGTTATATCAGGATTAAAAGAGATATAAATATTTAAATTTGAAAGTTAAAATCTTTTATTAAAATCACAAGACAATTTTACATAATAAACTTAAAAATTTCTATTTGTTTACAATTATTATAAAACGCACTTATGGTGTTTTACTACCATAGGTAAATTAGATTTGCAAATTCGTGTAACAAAAACAAAAAAATAAATTTTAATTAGTTTAGGGTTAGGGTAAGGCCTGGGATTTTATCGGGGGCATTAGGATATACAAAATTTAGCAAGAAATTTTTTTTATTAGAGCCCCAAAGGTGGTTTCATAAGCAAAATTTTGCGATATGAATGTTTTTTAAAAAAAAATAAACAAAAAAACGAAATTTTTTGTTACACCAGATCTTAAATTTTGACTGGCTATTCTAATAGTTTGTGTAACATGGTGTAAAACACCATAGATGCGTTTTAGTAAAATCCTTTGTTTATATATAACATAACTAATGTGGCATGTTGGCAACACACTTAATATTAACTTTTCATAAATCCATTTAATTAGAGATTCATATTCATAGAACATATTTAAAATTGGTGACTTATATTCCCAATTGTTTGATAAAGCTTGAAGTTATATTGACTAGAATTAGTATATAATGAAGAGTAAATATTTCATTTTTTGATATAAAAAAAAGAATTTAGCGAATAACTTACTAAATATGCATAAATTGGTTGATTATCTTTTTTCACATAATGGTGGTATAAATAACAGAAGCTGTTTTCTCAGCGCGTCTAATTAATTTTTCTGCTACTTCATTTACTTTATTACTTGGAAATGCTATAAACATTATTACTAGATTATTATGATTAATTTCCAATCCTTTCAATTTTAATATTGCTTACATAACATCTGCTTTGTTATCTTCATAAGGTTAATGAATACTATATCATAAGCAGGTTTATTATACAATTCAATATACCTTTTGGCTGCACTAATTCCTTTATCAAAGGTGTCAAATGCATAAACTTTCTTGATCTTTTTAAGGTATTTCAACATTAATTTCTCATACTTTCTACTCAATGAATTACTAAGATTCGTTTTTCTTTCATAATGTAATTTATCTCATCAAATTGTAATTTTAATAATGAGGAAGGTATTAATAATAGTTCAATATTTCACGTAAACCAAAATTTGCTTCCTTTTTCTAATTAACTATCTGCTTTAATTTTACCTCTATTAATTTCTACTAGACTTTTACAAATTGAAAGACCAAGTCCTGTACCATCTTGCCTTTTGGTTATTAATATGTAACCTTGTAAAAAACTTTTCTACACATTTTATTCAAATTTAGTCTATGCTGTTGTATTAAATAAATATTAATAGATGATATCTGATATATGATCTATTTCACCTTTATCAGTAATTTAACTCTAAAAAATTATAAATTATTACATATTTAATGGTTGGAAAATAAAAATAAATTAAAATAAAAATGATTAAAAATAATTAAGAATTTGACAATAAATGAGATAAAAATTTTCCAGCCTATTTAATAAGTATATAGTAAGTAATAAATTATTATACAGTCGTACTGCATAAGTGCACACTCCTAAGTGAAAGCACTATATAAACCCTCTAAATGCATAGTCCAATTTGGCCCCAACTTATGAGAATTCAACATATTTTATTCTCTACGAGTGAAGTGCAAATTTCAAATTTTTTTCACTATGGTCCAAAAGTAATACACTTAGGTGGGAGCACTTATATTAAATATATTAGTTCAATCACCTTTCAGGATCACATTTAATATATATTGACACTACATCTACATCGCAATTTAAAATTAGTTCAATCTTTTTATTATTGGCTTTTTTTCCGTATTTTTCAATTGTACCCTCAAGTAAATTTGATAAATAAATGTTCGGTTCATTAAACAACTTTTTGTGCTTCTAATCTTGCTGCGTCAAGGATGTTATTTATTATAGATAACACTATGTCAGAGGTATATGACTCATGTCTTTTTGACCATCAGTTAAAGCAACATGTTCAAGAAAAGAAAGAATACCTACTATCGCTTCTAATGGTATTCATAATTCTATAAAAAGATTTAAAATTAAATCAGCAAAAATAAAGATTTTGTAATGTACATCACAATGGAACAATTATATACTGTGAGAAGCATTCGCTAATATTTGACTCTTGGCAATATTTGCAGCTTCGGCAGCTTTTATTTCAATATTCTTTTCAGCACTCTTATCTAATAAATTGTTATGATTAATAGCCAAACTTATTTGATTTGATATTTGTTGTAATAATTCTATTTCAGAAATGAGCCAAATGGATTTTGAAAGTCTATATGCTTTTATCCATCCCCCAAATATCATTATTTAATTTTATTTCTGCAGATAATATCGATGCATTCTTAAAAATATCATCACAATGTATGTCTAAAGAAATAACTATTCCTGGATTATTCTTTAAAAATTCTTGTATATTACAGAACGTTTGTGATTCACTTTCATAATTATCATCAATTTCTGAAGATGAATTGGTTATTTTTCCGGGTCTTCAAATAAAGCAACTATTCTATTACTCTTGGATTCAAATTTTTTATTTAAAATAATTAATATTTTTCCACATGCAATATTTGTTAAAGTCTTTTAGCAATGTCTTGCAATGTTCCATCTAGACCTAATTTGGAAGCAAGCTTTTCTGAAATCATAAGTAGTAATTGCTTTATTTCTTCTTGCTTACATTGTTGAAATATTATTTTATGACAAAGAAGTGAAAGATTAATATTAATATGGATACGAGTAATTAGGTTTCGAGCGGAAATGGTTTTGTTAAATAATCATTTGCTCTTTTATTCAAACCTATAAAATAGATAAAAAAAAAGAATGAGATAAAGATAATAATATAAATATAATAATATAAATATAATAATATAAATATAATAATATAAATATGATAATATATATAATAATATAAATATGATAATATAAATATAATAATATAAATAGGCAGCTACTATACATACTGTTGAAGACAGATTGAAACAGGCCAGATTGTCACAACCAAGAAAAGACAACAACACACACAAAACCAACTATACAACAAAACTGAGGTGAAGTAAAAGAGATTTGGCAAGGTAAGGTATATAGTTTTGTTAAGGGCAAGCAGTATGTAATTATAACAAATGGACGGTTTTTAGAAATTACTGGGTAACGATTTTTATTTACAAAATATTCGAATTTTATTACAATTTTCTATGAATTCAAAATTCAATATCCTTACAACTTGGATGAAATGCCCTTCTATTTATAAAGAAATTGGAAGAAGAAAAATGAAAGAAAAGGAAAAAAAACCCTATCGCACTCGTCATCATTTATCATGTCATTTCTCTAATTTTAATACTAATCGTTCTTACTACACGATTATGACGACATACTACCACGGCCACAACCAATTTTATCTGATTTTGGCCTTTTATTTGTTTGTCCTAAGCAATAAACATTCCAAGTTGCTTCTTTGGGCTTTGCTTGGTCTTGGTGGGCTGAGTTTTCCACGGATTCATTTTGTGCGCCTTGTTTTCTTTTCTTCTGTACCAAGGTCTTGGAGTACTCATTCCGTTCTCTTCATCTTTGAATCGTTTAAGGCTTTTTAAGTCTTTATTCATTTTTCTTTGGGTCCTTGGGCTTTTGGGGGCTGGTTAGTCTGTGTTCTTTCGGGGCTGCTCCGGGGCTCGGTTATTTGTTGTTATTTCTTTCGATTTCTTCAGTCCAGTGGTCTTGGCACAGCGATCACGTGGGTCACTGGATTTCTGATTTAGCCGCCAACAATTCCCCCTGGCTTAATTTTCACGTACCATGTAGAAATCCAAGAGGTAGGTGCTTCCTTATCTACACCCTCTGCTCCTTCTCGGTCATAATACCTCTTTAACAAACTTAAATTAAAAGGGGCCGATATTACCTTTCCACCAAGGGTTCTTAATTTGTAGGCATCATTTGAAAACTATTTGAAAGCTTGTCATGTACATAGTATGGGCCAGTACACTTGGGAGCAAGTTTGTCACTTCGGGAGTACCTTTTTTTTGAATCTTCCAAGAGGACCTTATCTCCAATTTCGAACCCAAAACTCACACAGACCTTTCGGTCATAGTAAGCCTTTACTTTCTCCTATTTTTGCTGCATTTTTTCTATAGTCTGATGTCTAACGAGAGGTATTTCATTTATTAATTCGAATGTTCTTTGGAGTATCGTTCCTTCTAATAATTCATTGGAACAGCTTGGATGTATTGGTTGTCTGGCCTCACGACCATACACGAGGAAAAACAGTGATATTTTGGTGGTAGAATTTCGGGCAGTACGATATGCAAAGAGTATTGACGGGATCAATAGGTCCCAATCAATGACATTCTTGACCAGTTTTTCAAGAGATTCGCACAACGGTTTGTTAAAACGTTCAACAAGACCGTTTGTATGGGGGTGGTACAGGGTGGAAAAGTTGTGTTTTACTTTTAATTTTTTTAGGAGCATTTTAATCATTTTATTCCGAAAGTGAGTGCCTCTGTCTGACTGAATTGGGTCAGGACAGCCATACCGGCATATTATGTTGTCATATAAGAACACAGCGATAGTTTGTGCATTTGCCTTTTCTACGGCACATGCTTCTGGCCAACGGATTATAAAATCCATAGCAACTAGGATGTACCAATTTAGTTGGGGGTTCAGGAGAGGGGGCAAACAAAATCCAGCCCTATTTTGTGGAAGGGGGCCGTCACAGGTATGGGGTGCAGAGGACCTTGTGTCCAAGGTCGGGTTCTTCTTTGGCAGGAGTCACATGTTTGGACGTACGTATATATATCCTGATATATTTGGGGCCAAAAGTATGTATCACGAATTTTTCCAAACATTACATCCTCATTGAAATGTCCGCCTAGGAGATGTGTGTGCACCAGGTACAAAATAGGGTCTACTTCATGCTTTTGTAGCACCCAAAGTAAATTCCCCTTTTTCTGGCAATCTTTCTTATATAAAACCCATCCCTGACCTCAAAAAACTCACACTTCTTTACTAACTTCTGCTTTTGTTGCTTATCCAGCACGGGCGACAAGTATTTTGTCTCCAGGTACCGTTTTAGATATCGGTATTGTGTAGGTTCCATCTTAGGTTCGGTGCTTTTTTTTTTTTATTATTATTAAAGAGCTAGACTTAGAGAGTTATAAATCGAATAGGGGGTAAAACGTTTAAACATGCCAGGACACCAGCAACCTGGACTGGATTTTGATTTGACTAGATTTAATATCGTGATTTTTTCTCTCTCTTTTCTTTTTTTTTTTTAACTTATTTATTTCTATTTATTTTTTTTTTTTAGGTAGACTTAATCGACTACCATCGGTTGAGATTCAAGATTCTTAGCAGGAGTTTCATTCGGCAAGTCTTTAGGGGATTTGGGGAGCTGTGACAATGCATTTGCGTTACTATATTTTTGCCCATGTTTATGCAAGATTTTAAAATTATATGGCTGCAACCGAAGCATCCAACGAGCCCTACGTCCGGTCAATGCTGCAGTTTGCAACCACTTCAGTGCGGCATGATCTGTAACAACCAGAAAAGGATCCAGGCTAAAATAATGCCAAAAATATTCAACCGCCCATAGAACGGCAAGACACTCGAGCTCAGTGGTGGTGTAATTTTTTTCAGCCTTTGTTAGCCCTCGACTTGCATAAGCCACAATGTATTCTTTCCCATTATCATCTTTTTGGTCTAACATAGTGCCTAGCCCGATCCCAGAAGCATCCGCATGCACGATGAAAGTTTTGTCAAAGTCGGGGTATCGCAGCACAGCAGCTTCTGTTAAGTGTTTTTTCAGCTTATTAAAAGCACTTTCTTGTTCTTCTTTCCACCCGTAGGTTATATACTTCCTTAATAGATGATGCAACGGGCAGGCAATTGAAGCGAAATTAGGGATAAACTTCCTGTAGTAGGAAGCCAACCCAATAACCCACGAAGTTGCCACAAATTCACGGTGGCAGGGAACTTCTGAATCTTCTCTACCTTGCCAGTATTCGGACGGACACCTCACGACCAACTATGTGGCCCAGGAATTGCAGATGAGGTTTGAAAAAGAAGCACTTTTCTAAATTTAACTTTAAATTTACGGTCCTTAATTTATTAAACACAGTCGTAAGGTCGGTCAAATGTTCATCAAAAGAGGTCGAGTAGATTATAATGTCATCGAGGTATACCACGACAAATCATTCAATAAAGTCAGCAAGCACGTAATTCAGTAGCCACTGAAATGTAGCAGGCGTGTTACAGAGACCGAAGGGCATAACTACAAATTCGTAGGTGCCAAACGTTGTTGCAAACGCAGTCTTCTCTTGGTCTTTTTTATTTATTTTTACCTGCCAATACCCCAACATTAAATCTAATGAAGAAAACCAAATCGCACTACCAAACACCTCCAATAAATCGTCAATATGGGGAAAAGGGAATGCATCCTTTTTTGTTACCCATTTAACCTATGATAGTCGGTACACATTCGAAGTTTTTTGTTTTTTTTGGCACGATCACTACAGGGGCCGCCCAAGGGCTTTTCGGATCCCTAACTAATTCCTTTTCCTTTAATTGTGCAATTTTCTTTTTAATAAAGGTACGTACACTAGGCGCAGTATGGTAGGGTGCCTGCTTTATTGGAGCAGCGGTTCCTGTATTAATTTTGTGGGTAATCATACACATTTGTCCAAGGTCGTTCATATCTTGGGCAAAAATATCTTTCTCCTCCAATAGTTTTATACAGGCTAATTCTTTTTCTTTTAGGTCCAAGGGGGCATTACCAAGACTTCTCTCCAAACTTTCTTCTACAGTTACGACCTCAGGGTCCAGCTCTTGGGTGGGTAATTCTTCTACGTTAGCTAGACACACGGCGGGTCTATCATAATCTCTCCACAGGTTTTCATATAGTTTATACTTGAGTGTTCCTTCGGTAAAGTAACCTTCAGCCTCGTCTAGAACTTCGTCTTTGTATTCAAACTTGTCGAATGTATCCTCGCTCTCAGGAGGTTCGACCGCAGGTTCTACTGGGGGACCACCATCAGTGGATATTGGTATTATGCTTGTTTTTTTGCCGTACGTGAGGTATAACCTTTTTATCGCGAAATGCAGTTGGGCTTGAGCCTTTATGAACCAATCCATTCCTAATAGCAGCAGGTTATCCGTAGATTCAATGATTTGAAACGAGGTAGGTGTCATTATATCTCGTATAGCCATTTTAAGATTATTAACTTTCCCTAGGGCATGCTCACTTGTCCCATTTGCGGTCACAACCACCATGGTGGATGGCTCATTGATCTTTAGCCCCAATTTCTCCATTATCCATTTCGACATTAAGCTCGTAGCGGCTCCAGAGTCAAGCACAGCTACTATGGGGTTGTTCTTTATTCGCACATAGCATCAGTCTGCGGTGGTATGTTCATTATTTAAGGGTTGTAGCACGTTTGTTTCCATTTCAAAGGGTGGGGCGAGTTCAACTATTGAGGATCTTTTTAATACCTAAGCTAGGTTACGGCATTGGTTTGGATACTGTAAAAGTTGCCCAATTGTAGCATTTACTTTTATTCCCAAAAGATCTTGTGCCATGTTATAGGGTTCTAGTTTATCAACAATCGAGGGTCCTCTTCTTCATCGAGACTGTATTGGAGGAGCTTCCGGGGCCTGTGGTAGGTAATCCGGCAAAGGAGGCACTTCTACTGGGGGCAACACAGGTGCAGGAGCTATCGCAGGTTTGGTTCGTAACCTCTCTTCTGTTTGACTTTCTGACCTTTTCTGGTTCCTTTTTGTCTTTGAGTAGAATATGGTTGATGAAGGGAAAGGGGCAGTACAAAAGCATCTTCTTCTTCGGGTTAATATCCAGTATCGTCAAGATCACATAAGTTCATATTCCGGGATTGCGTCGACGTAGGTGCGAGTAAATTATTTAGGTTGTTTCCTTGATTCGTGCTTGAGGTCAGAGGTAAGTTCTGACTCAAATTCTGATTCTGGTTCCTTGGGGGCATATTTCGGAAGGGAGCCCGTTCAGACATACAATCATGTGAGATATGTTCGGGCTCTCCACAATTATAGCAAATCAATCAGGAGGCAGGGTTAATATTATTATAAGCACTTCTACTATTGTTATAGTGAGGTCTTGTTTCATTTGCCTCGATTCGGATAGCTAGGGCATTGACAAGCTTTTTGTAGTTGGTCAACATTGCTTGCATTTGTTGAGCCAAATGATCCAAATCATCGTGCCTGGCCATTTCAAACCTGTGTCCCATTTTTTTCACTATAATATCCACCAGCTTCGATTTTACGAGCACTTACCAAAGCTTCATCAGGTTCCTAAAGTCGGCCACACTTAACCACGAAGCTATTTTGGGCTTTAACCCTCCCAAAAACATTCGTACCATATACGATTGGGAGAGGCGGTTCTCAGGATTAACCCGGCGCAACAACCTTTTAAAATTATAGGCATACAAATCCACATGTTCTGTGTCATGTTGGGCTAGGGCATTCAAATCAGCCTGCCACTGGTGACGATGCTCTGAAGTCGCAAAGTACTGCAGAAAGTGGGGAACAAAACTCATGGCCTGGTTATCACAGTCATCCCACTGTAACAGAGTTCTTTTAACTCCACCGTACCAATTGGCAGCTACACCGTGTAAATAACCTGAAGCGATTTTAACCTTCCTTTCAGGTGACCAGTTGTTCGCATTCGCAGCTCGCTCAAATGCCTCTACCTACTCGAGGGGTCCTCATCTTCCTCTCCACAGAAGGGTTCAACACGTACTAAATTTGTTTCTCACAGCGGGGACGGGCAGCAGCAGCAACACCAGTGGAGGCTTCTCTAAACGCATTTGCAATTTCTCGTAGCACTGCATGCAATGGTTCCTGGGCAGGAGGTTATTTCAATTATCATTTACAATACGGTATATCGGCGGGTCATCAACAGGGGTTCGACTTTGATCACTATGGGGCATATTTTGTCCTGGGTGGTCAAGGTCTCAGGATCGGCATCATCAAACTGATTTTCATCATTTTGCAAGGGACCGGCATTTTCCACTCTTTCTTGTTCCATTTCGACTACCAAGTTCTAAGAATTATTTCTTAATTCAAGAGAGATTTTTAACTTATTAACCTCTTTTTATATATTTTTTTTTATTCAGGATCTTATAGTCACCACCAAAATTGTTGAAGGCAGATCGAAACGGGCCAGATCGTCACAACCAAGAAAAGACAACAACATACACAAAACCAATCACACAACAAAACTGAGGTAAGGCAAAAGAGATTTGGCAAGGTAAGGCGTATAGTTTTGTTATGGGTAAGCAGTATGTTATTATAACGAATGGACGGTTTTTAGCAATCACTGGGTAACAATTTTTATTTACAAAATATTCAAATTTTATTACAATTTTCTATGAATTCAAAATTCGATATCCTTACAACTTGGGCGAAATGACCTTCTATTTATAAAGAAATTGGAAGAAGGAAAAAGAAAGAAAAGGAAGAAAAACACTATCGCACTCATCATCATTTATCGTGTCATTTCTCTAATTTTAATACTAATCGTTCTTTCTACACGATTATAACGACATACTACCACGGCCACAACCAATTTTATCCGATTTTGGCCTTTTTATTTGGTTGTACTAAGCAATAAACATTCCAAGTTGCTTCTTTGGGCTATGCTTGGCTTGGTGGGCTGAGTTTTTTATGGATTCATTTCGTGCACCTTGCCTTCTTTTCTTCTGTACCAAGGTCTTGGGGTGCCCGTTCTGATCTCTTGACCTTTGAATTGTTTAAGGCTTTTTTAGGTCCTTGGGCTTTTGGGGGCTGGTTAGTCTGTGTTCTTTCGGGCTGCTCTAGGGCTCGGTTATTTGTTGTTATTTCTTTCGATTTCTTCAGTCCAGTGGTCTTGGCACAGTGATCACGTGGGCCACAAGATTTCCGATTTAGCCGCCAACAATACCCTAAATTTGCTATTCATACCCCCTATCAAAATTAAAAAATTTTAAAATTTGAGCGAAGGTATCTTGACATACATCTAATTAAATTCAATGAACTTTTTTTTATTTGAATAATATGATTTTGTAGAATTAAAATAAAAAAAAGTTCATCAAATTTAGTCAGATGGTTGTCAAGATACCTTTGCTCAAAGTTAGAGAAAAATCAAAATGTTTATCAAAATAAAAGCTGCGCCAAAGTTTTTAAAACTTTGAGTGAAGATATCTTGACAATTCCTGACCAAATTCGATGTTCTTTTTTTATTTGAATTCTACGAATTTATAGAATTCAAATAAAAAAAAGTTCATCGAATTTGGTCAGATGGCTGTCAAGATATCTTCGTTCAAAATTTTAAAAAACTTAGGCGCAGCTTTTATTTTGATAGATATTTTGATTTTTCTCTAACTTTGAGTGAAGGTTTCTTGACAGCCATCTGACTAAATTTGATGAAATTTTTTTTATTAAAATTCTATAAATTCATATTATTCAAATAAAGAAAAGTTCATTGAATTTAGTCAGATGTGTGTCAAGATACCTTTATTCAAAGTTGGAGAAAAATCAAAACGTCTATTAAAATAAAAGCTGTGCCATAGTTTTTTTAAAACTTTGAGCAAAGTTATTTAGACAACCATCTGACCAAATTCGATAAACTTTTTTTTATTTGAATAATATGAATTCATAGAATTCAAATCAAAAAAAGTTTATTGAATTTAGTCAGATAGTTGTCAAGATACCTTTGCTCAAAGTTGGAGAAAAATCAAAACGTCTATCAAAATAAAAGCTGCGGCAAAGTTTTGTTAAAACTTTGAGCAAAGTTATCTAGACAACCATCTGACCAAATTCAATGAAGTTTTTTTTGTTTGAATTCTATGAATTCATAGAATTCAAATAAAAAAGAGTTCATAGAATTTGGTCAGTTGGTTGTCTAGATAACTTTGCTCAAAGTTTTAAAAAAACTTTGGCGCAGCTTTTATTTTGATAGACGTTTTGAGTTTTCTCCAACTTTGAGTGAAGGTATCTTGACACACATCTGACTAAATTCAATGAACTTTTTTTATTTGAATATGAATTTATAGAATTAAAATAAAAAAAAATTTACCGAATTTAGTCAGATGGTTGTCGAGAAACCTTCACTCAAAGTTAGAGAAAAACAAAACGTCTATCAAAATAAGTAACTGCGCGATTTGTCACGCAAAACCAGGAACGGAAAGTGGATTTTCAGCGAATTACAGGTTAAACCAGTTTTGGCATAAGTTTCTGTTTTTTTTTTTTGCACCATAGAGTATGTACAAATATAGAAATACATTCAGAAGTCACAAGGACAGATTAACCAATCAGATACAAAAGAGACACAGCATTTCAAATGCCTGTAAACCATACACTACGTACTTTGTACTCCGTTCCTGGTATAAAAGCTGCGCCAAAGTTTTTTAAATTTTGAACGAAGATATCTTGACAGCCATCTGACCAAATTCGATGAACTTTTTTTTATTTGAATTCTATAAATTCAAAGAATTCAAATAAAAAAAACATCGAATTTGGTCAAATGATTGTTAAGATATCTTCGCTCAAAATTTTAAAAAACTTTGGCGCAACTTTTATTTTGATAGACTTTTGATTTTTCTCTAAATTTGAGCAAAGGTATCTTGACAACCATCTGACTAAATTCGATGAACTTTTTTTATTTTAATTCTACAAAATCATATTCAAATAAAAAAAAGTTCATTAAATTTAGTCGATGTGTGTCAAGATACCTTCGCTCAAAGTTTTAAATTTTTTTAATTTTGATAGGGGGTATAAATAGCAAATTTAGGGGGTATGTATAGTAGCCGCCTATAAATATAATAATATAATATAATTATAATAATATAACTTTAATAATTTTAAATTACCTCGGATTATAGAATTTTCACTAGCTTTTGCGGATAATAATATTATAGGGATTGATCGAGTTTTTTCATTAGATCTTAACGCTTCTAATAATTCATATCCATCCATATTTGGCATCATGATATCTATTAAATTCATATTATATAGTTATTATACGTGATAAATTAAAAAAAAAAACATTATTACATATTATATTATATAAATTACTTGCCGCTAAGGATAAATCAGGTAATTTATTAAGCTTTTTCAAGACTCTTAAAGCATCTTTGCCATGATGTACATCAAATTTTTTTAACAGATCCGTCAGATAATCACTATAAACACGGTATAAATAATAAGAACAATTTATTAGATATCTAACATAATTGAATAAGAAAATATACACTTTAACGCATATCATTATTATCTTCAACAAATAAGATTTGCCAGTATTGGCAATATTAACATTCAAGTTTTGATTGTCTATTGACATTTGATCCTTTGTAGACACTTGATCCAGTATATTAATATTCATGTTTTGATTATTTATTAACATTTGATCCTCTGTAGACACGATCACTAAATAAAGCTGTCGGTTAATATATAATTCCTTATCATCTCTTGATTGATTTTCAGCTCTGTTAGAAAATATTTGATTTGTTTGGTAAGTGATCACATCCTATTGGGAACCAGCATTTAAACGTCGTTCCTTGATTTATTACAGAAGTTACAGTAATATCACCACCATGACGAGTAATAAATTCTTTAACGAGAGCGAGACCTATTCCAGTACCTTCATGACTACGTGAGCATTGAGATTCTACACGATAAAAGCGCCGAAAAATATTTGGAAGGACGGCTTCCGGAATACCAACTCCTGTATAAAAAAAATCCGAATGTAATATCGAATAATATTTATAAGTGGTTATAAATATTTGTTAATACTAGAGTAATAATTAAAGAATATTATTAACCTGTATCAGAAACTTCAAGAACTATTTTTTTATTATCCTTGTAATCAAGATATAAGCGAATGGTAATGTGTCCATTCCAAGTATGCTTTAATGCATTTGAACCTTAAATAAACAAAGTATCTTAGTACAGTAAATTTTGCATATTTTAATGAATATTATAACGGCAAAAAAAAATTTTTTTTTGTTAGAAAAATACAAAGATTATATAAAATTGTTTCATACATATCATGATCCAGATAAATCTTATCGCCTGCTGCTTTATTGAATTCTTCAGGAGATTGAATATCTATGTTATACACCAAGACTAATTTTTTAGCAATATTTTTAAAATCTGAAGCTAGTTCTTGAGTATATTCAACTATATTAGCTTCACGATAATGAGGTTTTAATTGATCAGTTTCTATATTTGAAATCTGTATAAGAAATGGATTAACTTTAATATAATAGAAATTATAAGAATTTATTATACGATATATATTATACGACATATCTAACTAACTTGTAATAAAGTGTTAATAAGTTTAAGCAATCGATGAGCGTTACGTCGTACAATTAGAAGATACTACATTATGAGCGCATCTCGTAGACTTATTAATTACGTCTTCAAGCGGTGAAAGCATTAAGGTTAATGGTGCTAGTATGATAAGAAAAAGGTGAATATATTTGTGCAATACATTAAAAAGAGCTATATTATGGTATTATAAACGAATACTTTTTAGTTCATGACTGATGCCTTGAAAAAAAAGAGACTTTCTGAAAATTTAAATCGGCCAATATTTTAGCCCGTTTTTTTCCTCTTCTCTTGTCTTTCCTTGTAGTAAACATGTATTCATTTGATTTACTATCAACTAAAAAATTATATTGTGTTTTTAATTATAACGAAGTTAATGAAATTTAATTATTTAACCTTCACATACTTGCAAAATTCTACCTACTTCTCATCAAGTGTACGAAGTCGATTAATTCCACAAATTAATATAGCCGACAATTCTTGATTTCCACAAAATGAATTTGCTAATAAGAGTATAGCCTGAGAACCATCTTATAAAAGAACTTTTACATGTTTCCATCCTTTATCACAAGGTCTAATGGCCAAGTTTCACTACATTTTACAAATGAATAAGTTGCAACGTGTCGTTTTAATGTTATATATTTATCATCATAACTCTTATCAACATCTTTAGATAAGTCAATTATTTTGGGGGTATCTGGAAAATAATCAGGAAATTGACATTCTTTTTTATCGTCTTCATCAAAGGTTGTAGAGACCAGATAGATTTAGAGCCAACGTTTGTTCTAGGTTCGACAAAATAAACTAACGCATAAGGAATATCTTTATTGTTACTTAATACTTCTGTCGTAATACAGCAGGCTTTTTCTAATGACTCAATTTCTTTAATAATTATTATAAATGTATTATTATAAAAATGAAGCGCATTAACAAATAAATTTCAAAATATAACATTTTCATAAATACTAACCAGGCATTCTGCGTCCAAAATCATTAAGTATTTTTAATCTTCGAGTGTTTAAAACTTTTTGAGTAGTTTCTTGCATTATAGCAATTAAAGCACAGACTGTACAATCTGATTTAAAAACTGGACTATATGTATAATATCAAAGTACGCCTCTTCAGTATATCCATCACGGTATAATTCATAGTAATCATCATTTCTATATATATGTATTAGATGTCAATTAAGAAAAATTTTTGGATATCATAAGTGAAATCTCCATTAAATGATCATTTAACATACCATTCAAATAATGGATCAATTATATCATATATTTCAGCCCAAGTTTCTTTAGATGATTTTCCTAGTGCTATATAATATTAATACAGTAAAGATATTAAATTGACCAAATTAATCATAAATTATTTTTAAAACGGGATTTTTCTAATTCAATAACTCCTTCAGTAATAATTTCAATGTCACAAAGATCAAATGAAGTTAAAGTGGAATTTTTAGAAAGAGCATCGGCTAGTACTTTGATCCCTTCACTACAAATACCATTACAACCTAATTTAAAGAAGTTAAAGAAGTGTCGTTGCTGCTAATGCTTTTACTCCTTAATGTCCCATTTCTTTTGAATATAAATTTAGATTTTTATTTATATTTAATATCGCTTTCCCCCTTCGGAACCAAGCTGATTGGAGGAAAGCCCCAGAGAAATTAAAACTGTATTATTATAAGAGTATATGTTATTTCATTCATCTGCTTCTTCTTCGAGTTTGTTCGAGGAAAAACCAAACGAAGTTAAACCCGTATCCGAATTTAAGATTTTTACCTGTTTCAATTGACGATTTTTTTAGTCGATTGTCATCCAGGTCAATGTAGTGTTATTACGAACAGCATCGACTAAAAAATTAACTCTGTAGAGCTTCAGAGTTTTTAAGTTTGTGTTCTGAAGAATGTCCACCAACTGTTTTGACCCATAAAGTCTGAGTCGATCATCGCTTATGTATAAAGTTGACAAAGTTTGGCAGTTACAAAGCGCGTCACCATTCCTTTTCTTCCTAGATAATTGTTGGAAACCCTAGCGTAGTTAATGTTATGGTATTGATTCTAATGGCTCTTGCCAGAGTATGAATATATTGATCACGTTCGATTTCAAAAAATATTAGGTCTTGAATGATAGAGCTTGTTCATAAGAGTGTTTTAATTAAACACCCTTTGATTGTTGGAACATTATCTGAGGAGTTGATATCGTTTCCTTCGCGCTTGATCCAATCACTGTTCTGCATTTTTTAACATTTGGCGTATATTTGAATGATGGTTTTGGAGAATTTGATAGCGTTACGTTATATTTTTGTAAACAGTTTTGACACCTTTTGGCAGTTTTTTAGTTTTACTTATTAGAATATGTACCGTTTGAAATTTCCCAAAGGATTTTCCAAAGCTATAAATGTCAGATGTCTTATCGTGTTTATATCCACGCACAATAAGACATTGAGGTTCGATATATGCCGGAATTCCATGTATGATTGAGTTTGAAGTCATAGACGTTTCATTTGTCTGCTTTGATAGTTCGAAATCAGTAATCTTTGGTTGTCTGTGATGAATGCTAAATTATTAAAATATAATAATTGAATTACGCATTAGTACAGTAGTAAACTTATATGTAAAATATAGATAGCACTATATTTACCAAATCTCTATGAATAATTTTATTATCATGTAAAAGTAAAGACCCGAATGATATTTCTTTAGATTGTAATTTCGCAAAATTTGCATTAGGTTTTCTGTAAAGCTCTGTTGTCAGCGTATTGTAAACCCATATTTAATATCCGTTGCTATCTATACATTCAATTTGACAAATGTTTTTGGTTAACATAATTATCATTGTATACCTTCAAAAATTATAAATTACTTGTTTAAATTTCGTTACGCCGTAGAAGAAACTCTTCGAAGCTAATTATATTAATTAAAGAATTTATTATTCTGTTGTAAGATGCCATTAAAGTTTAAACACAACAATTATTACCTCATCAATAAATCTTGGATTAACTTTCATGAGCAACCGTTAATTAATTCACAATTTTTCCACTCGTATTTAAGAACTTTCCAAAATCTCCATTGCCGATCTAAGTAGTGTCTGTAAGTAAATTTATTATAATTGCTATATTAATATGCCTTTCGGAATAGCTTTTTCTCTTGTACGTTTGCCATAATTTTTTTTTAGTACGTACGTACTAATCTTGGTCGTAAAATAAGCGACAATATGTACTATCTATGGTATAAACTGCTCTACGCATTGTGAAAACTGCTCTACTTCTCAAGCGACTGCTAACATACCGCAAATCGCTTTCTATCGTGCTGTATCCTGCTGTATTGTGTGAAAGTAAAAGGGAAACAATGTTGATCATTTTTTATATACTGTATCTGATGTACACGTGATCATACCCCTGCAGTCTGCTTCCATGAAAGATCGTTGCAAATGCACCAATCAGATGATCTACACTAATTAAAACAATTGAAATTTTAATTTTTTAAAAAAAATCTAGAGGACAATTTTATGGGTACGTGCATAATGAAAGTACAAATATCGATACATCTTGTTAGAGTTTAATAAATTTATTTAAAAAAAATTTAAAAAGAAAGTAAGTGTCGTCGTATTTCAGCCGCCAGGCACCCCCAGGCGTCCTACCCCGGCGAGGATTTAGGAATGCGTGAACGACCGAACTCGTACCAAAGGCCACCAAATGGTAAACCCCAGCACAGCCCGTTAATCTATACTAGGACACTTACGCAAAATTTTTTTTATTAGCTCCCTAAAACCATTATTTGTGTGTCACTACCACCATTATACAAACCAAAGAAGGAAATTTTATATGTAGATCCAAGATCAGTGCAATGCACTTGATCTTGATTTAATAGCGATGCTTTGTTGGTGAAATTTTTTGGTTGGTAGAATTACTAGCCCTATATACGTGCTACGCTAGTCAACTATGCAATTCAAACTATATGCTAAAAATTCATTTAATGATCAGGATAGAGATCGGGATAGTGACTGGATTATTTTCATGTTTTAATAGTAAAATATGGCTTTTATGTTAGAGCTAATCGCTTTACTTCAACTATTTTAGGATCAATCAATACTTATTAATCATTTTTATAACTAAGTTACATATTTTTTTTTAACGTTAATATTTAAATTTCAATTGGTTCTATACAAAAATTCTGTTTATATTGTTATATTGTGAACTATACAAAGAGAGATAGATATTCTCGTTGTAAATAAAAAAAAAATTAATACAAACCGCAAAATTTTTTAAAATGACCTTGTTATAAACTTGCTTAAGAATCGATTTATGCTATAATTCTCGAAAAAAAGTAAAGCGATTCACTCTGGACATTAAAACCATAAAAGTCATTCTTTACTATAGATCAAAATATGTAAAAACGTGATAAATAATCCCTATCACTATCCTGATCATTAAAATTACTCAATAATGTATTTTTACGTACGTTCGTACGTATTTACTGCATATAATTTTGATTTGCATAGTCAACTGTGATAAATCGTTACTAAAAATTTTAATACCACGTGATTAAATGAGATGAGTAGTTTATTTGAGTACTTCGATCGATAAGTACAAAATCAAATTGAATTTAAAATGAAAAAATGATAATTGTACTTACTAATTAAATGAATAATTTAATACGCCAATTGGCAATTGATAGTTATACATAGTATAAATTGTTAGTCGTAATAATGATAGTAGACAAACTGGCGGAATTACAATCACCGTTTAGTAATATAAGTTTCAATTGTAAACCTATTGAGCTTGCAAAAATTTTGTAATTTTGCAGATTATAAAAAAGAGAGAGTATTAAATTATTTTGGTATTCCCAAACATCACACTCTATAAAACTCATGTTCAAAGATTTACTATAAAAAATTCACTATAGTATATTGGGTTGATTGGTTCACATCAAAAATATTATTACTATAATATTGTTAAACTTCAATAGTTTATATTGACATTATTATGATTCCTATGTGAACCTAGTGATTATTGAAATTGTGTTACCCTCGATACAGTCACATAATAATTTGATTGGTCAGAAAATATAATCAAGGTCCGGTGAGGGTGGCAATCAAATCGCTAACAATCACTTCACAGACATCAACCTACACCGACAATCATTTTACCGACAAGCTTTTTTTACCAACACAAAATTCGCCGACACTTGATTTACTGACAAGTTCCTTTTCACCAGCAAGTTGATTTTACCGACACACACTTCACCGACAGTTACATTTACTGACAAAGTCAACTTACCAACAAGCTCATTTTACGAAAATAGAATATACCGACAAGCTTATTCTACCGACAATACAATTCGTCGACAATATGATTTGCTAACATACAATTGCTGACAATACAACTCATTGACATATGAGACCACAGCAATGTAATAAACTACTAAGAATAATTACGTCTTATGCAATTTATTAATAATGACAATAAAAATTGCACATTTTATTCATGATGATAATAATAATTATTGTTACAGCTGATGCTAAAGATGACCTATTTTGATATAAAATTTTAAGATTTTCTTTGGATATTTTTTTCGTCTTTGCTTATAGGGTTAGGGTAGGATTTGGGTATAGATTTCATATTTATAGAGTATATGTGGATTTTAGCAGGGCTTATAGTTTCAAATTGAGACCCTATAACTTCAGCATCAACCGTGATACTTAAGGCATCTGGCGAATTGCTTGTCGGCGAATTGTTTGTCGATGAATTGTATTGTCAGTAGAATAATCTTGTTGGTAAATTCTATTTTCAGAAAAATGAACTTGTCGGTAAGTTGATTTTGTCAGTAACATTAACTGTCGGTGAAGTGTGTATCGATAAAATCAACGTGTCAGTGAAAACATGCTTGTCGGCAAATAGAGTGTCGGTGAGTTATTTGTCGGTAAAAGAAGCTTGTCGGTAAAATGATTGTCAGTGTAGTGTTATGTCTGTAAAGTGATTGTCAGTGAAATAATACGAATCCGTCAGGTGATACCTAATAGTATCTTGATAATTGTAATGCATAAACCCGCTTTAACCCAATATAAAAACTTTGTTACTAACCCAAAATTAATCATAAAGATCCTACTGTTTGAATTAGCGAAGCAAGTGTAATAAGGCTAAGTTTTGTATAGTGTTTTTGTTTTTTGTTTGAAGTTTTTATTTTCTAGATCAGTGGATTTTTTTTCTAATCATAACTATTTGATTCAACCGTATTGTGAAGTTCTTATCTTGAGCAATATACATTTTTTCCTTACTACTTAATATTATAGTTTGTTAATACAATTAGACCTCTCTAAATGCATTCCCCCTTTGTGCATAACCTCCTTAAATGCATATCAGTTTTTTGGCCCAAATATATCAAACCTCTATAAATGCATTTTTTCTTATTGTTCTCTTAAGAGTAGGTGAACGTAGATCATTTATAATATGATTTTAGTAGTACAATGAGATTTATATAGAAAATCAAAATGTGCTACAAATAAAACTTTTTACGATTGTTATTAATTTAGCCAAAAATTTTATAATACGTAGTACAAAATACTCTTTTTATAATAGTAAAATTTTAATAAATATAGTATTTGAAAAAATTATACTGTTATATGTTGTAAAGTTTTCCTAAGTGGGCTCAAATTTTCCTTAGTTACACAAAAATGATTAATTCGGATTGGTTGAATCTATGTTGTTTACTATCGTAATTGGTTGATCACCTGATTTTATATGATTACAACGTAATCACTATTAAAAATGATCTACATTCACCCTACCCTTAATGCATACCTCCAAAAGTTTGGTTCCAACGATATACATTTAGAGAGGTCTAACTATATTTGTATTTGAGCAAAGTACAGAATAAACTACAATAGCATTATTAACGGATTTTTTTATTTAAATTTTAGTAATTGATATCCATTACTATATTTTTTTAATTAAGCAATATGTTAAAGAATGAATAATATACTGCCATTATTATTATTAGTGTAAATAAATACTCTGCAGTAGAATCGTGTAAATACAATATATGAGAGATATAATAAAGTGAATTATTATTGAAAGGTAAAGCTCTAATGTGATTCAAGTTTTTGAGATTTAATTATTTATTTTATTTTATTTTCTTATTTTTATTTATTTATTTATTAAGGAAGTTATAATATTGAGTCTGTTTATTGTTTGTTAATTTGTAGTTTTTTTTATATAACATAATTAAAAATATGGGTGTTATTTTATGGCAACCCCATGATCGACCAATAAAAATCGAGCACGTGATCACATGCTCGATTTTTATTGGTCGATTATATCACTACCGTAATACAAGGGCGTAAAAGAAGAAAAAAACGAAAATATGCAAAAAACTAGTGTTTAAATCGACTCGGTGCACTAATTAAAAATGATGGAAATGAAATTTTACATACTTAATAAGATATTTTTATTATTTTTATCTCATGCGCTTAGTTTATTTACAAAATCAGATTTGTATTATTCGCGCAATATCACAGGATCGTTTGTATTTGCCAAAGTATCAGTATATTGATCCCGTTTTTTTTTTATTTTACTGTAATATTGGTCGGTGATACTGTTTTTTTTTTTATATTTACTGTAATATCGGTTGGTACTTTAACTGATACTGTTTTTTTACTTAGTTATCTTTTATATTGGTGGCTGGGTTTAGCAAATTAATGTAAGTTTTTTTTTATTAATAAAATTCAGGCATTCTTAAAACAATATTTTGAACTCCCAAAGGAAACGCTCGGTGGCATAATACATTTAAAATTAATTAAAAATCAAAAAAAATATAACGACATATTTATTTCAGAATTCAGAATCAACCTATTTATTTTTATATGTACTGGTAAGGGTATAGACATTTATCAGGTGATTTGAGGTTAATAAGAGGCCTACACCCTCCCCCACCTGATATAATATAACTAAAATCTGATTGGCTAATTTATCAACTATAAAATTGCAAAAAATCAAGTGCCAATAATTTTTCGTGGTAATAAATTGTTAATTGTTTTTATTAAAAACCTTAATTTCACAACTAATTAATTGCCATTTAGATTAATTTGAACATCTATATGGTTTATAAATAAATAATAAGAAAAAATAAAGGTCAGGTATATCCGAAACAATTCGTATACAGAATTAAATCCTAAAACAATACAAATAGAATTGCCAACTATTTTTAAGTATATTCGGATTACATTCAAAACCCAACAATTCTAAATCTAACTAAATACTATAAATATGCATATAAAAGATTCTCTTCGGTAGTAGACCCACCATGAGTTAGACTCGGGCACAAACCACGGGATCTTTGTTAATAATAAGTGGTTTTAGCAAATAGTTAAACTGCCTATTATAAATACAACGGGTATGTTTTTCTTCTCACAGTAAACCTTTTCTGGTTGCTTATTATACCCAGATCTAACAAGCAGAGCAAATTTCGCAACTTAATTCTCAACTAAATAAGTTCAAATTTCGGTCTACTCTAGAAAAATATCGTAATTTAAAGAGAAATTGGAAGGACAGCCAGTCTGAATTATCAGCAATTACAAACCGATTAGAGGAAGTAAAGATTGCTTTTGGTCGGATCAGTTGGCCTTGGTTGATGGTATACACACATTTGTGGTAAAAGTGAACCATTGCGCATTTATATGCATATATTCGTGTGCATGCATTTAAATACATTCATGCCATACTGGGACTTCTGATATACTAATTAATCAAAACTATGTAAGTAAAATCCAGTAACACAGATTTGTGCATAAATCGGCAAAATCGTTAAATTCACTAGCGACGATTATTATCTGAAAATTGATTCATCTCATGTACCAACTATTTTTAATGATTAGTTTAATATATTAGAAAAGGTTTTGTTTAAGGTTTTTAATTAAATATGTTTAAAGAATAAATTAGTAAAAATTTCCTGTAATATATATTCAGCCTAAAAATTTATTTTGCAAAAGAAATTTTAGACTATACCTTTTTTTGCAACATATTAATCTAATCGTTTGTGTATAAATTGTAAAGAAAAAAATAGATAGTACGCGAGATGAATCAATTTTTGGATAATAATAGTCTTCGCTAGTGAATTTAACTATTTTGCTGGTCTATGCAGAAATCTGTGCTACTGGATTTACTACAATACTTTATTACATAGTTTTGATTAATTAATACACTAGAAGCAACCAATGCTACACTTATATATTTCATTCATAGTATTTAAGTATGAAGTTATTCAATCCGCATTTAATTCCAGATCTAAAGCAGAAATAAAAATATTAGTCATTTATAATAGGAAAAAACTAAACATTATAACACTATACTTAAATCAATATCCAATATATAAGCAAGCTTAATGATAATAGTCTTGCACGGAATAGTCCACTATCAAGAAAATCAAATAAAATTAGTCTCGAATATGATTAAAACAATCTAATCATTCTTTGCTATTATTTATAATAACTTACTTAAATTAGAAATAACTAACCAATTCTGGATCTTTTAGTTTTGGCATGAGATTTTTTGGACTAAAATGTAACTAAAAGCAGGATTCTGCAAATGTCGCTATGGTAATATTGAAAACCAGTGCTGAGACAGGAACGGGCACTATATTACCATATCTAAACTTGCATAAAAAAAAATAGTTAGCCAAAGCCATGGATAATAAGAACAAAAAAAACTATACCATGGCTTGGGCGAAATAAAGCAATGCAAAAAAAAAAGCAATTTATACTTAAAGAGAATGGTAAGTAAGAGCTTCATAATTGTGTTAAAAAAAACGTGACTCATTAATAAAAAATAATAAAAATAAAATAAAAATGCTTGCCATAGCATGATTAAAATCTCCACTTGTTATCTTAGATTTCCAACTTGTAGAGACCTTTTTATTTGTTAAGTGCTAAATTAATTACAAGCACTGTTAAAAATTGAATAAAAAATATCAAAATGCAAACGTTTCTCTCCACTCCAAAATATAATAAGAAGTATATTTATAAAAACCCTCAAATCATTTTTCATAAATTTACTAATGCATTCGCCTATTATAAAATGGCTTTGTCGGGTTCTCCATCTCCTGATAAAAAAGCATTATGTAACGAATTCAATCATGAATGGAATTTAGTTAAAAAACTTTCTCAGGAAGAAATTGAAAACAAAATATTTAATTATTTAAATACCCAGTACAATTGCAAGGATGTGTAACGCGCATTCCAAGTAATCGATCCCTGCCATCACAATCATCGGCAACATCATTTTGTTACCACTCGAACCACCAAAATCTGATGAACCAATCTCTTACAATGCTATAGCACAAAAAGAAGCTTCTGCTAAAAAAAAAGAATTAGAAAAAGAATTGGCCGAATTACAAGCTATGTCAAGAATTACTACTAATCCTGAATATTATAAAAGTTTTTCTTCCCAGGTTTCTGATATAGAAAAAAATATCAAAAGTCAAGATGTTCGGTTAGAAAAACTAAAAAGACATGCAGCAAGTCAAAGAAAATCACAAGAAAAAAAAAAATTGCTTAAGGAAGAGCAATTGGTTATAAGGTATGATACTCCGGGCTGTCCACCCTTACTTTTTGAATACCCTGATCTACACAACCACATACACTCCTGCATTGAATTTGGAGAGGCTGATGCTCAAAGGCGGCGTGAAATTATCAAAGTCAGAACGATTAATCACCTTCACACTACTTTAGAGGAAAAATATAATGAGTATTTGTCGCGTACAACTACACGAAACTATATTCTGCCCTAAAATAATTGCAATCTTTCAGCACGAGCTCACCATCATCCAGCTTTAGTTGGAATTGCAGAAGTTAGCAGGAATGAAAAAAGGGATCATGTTGATGGGCATTATTGTTTGGCATCAGTAAAAAATGCTAGAAACTTCGCCTCTGTCTTTGCTGACCAATCTGCTATACTGTCACAAGACAACAAAGCAAAGGTGTCTGTTGGCATTCCTGCTATAGGAAGATATTTCGAGACAATGCAAACAGTTTACGAACCTGTGACAGTACCTGATCATGACTTTCCAATTGGATCTTCACAAAAATTAGTACCATCCGTCTATTTGATAATCAATCCAAAGGAAACTGATGAATCATTAAGGGTTGGCCAAATTTCAATTTTTATTAGAGCACAGTGGCACCTCGGTTCTTCTTCTGCCACTCACATGACAGACATCTTATCATTGGTTGCGAATGAAAGGTTTGATGAAGTTTTCAGGTTAGAAAGTGAATTTTTTTAAATTACATAATTAAAAAACATCTAGATTTAACAATTCATATTTTTATTATTTTTTTACCATTCCTATTTCAGGTATAAAGATGAAGTCAAACCATTGTGGGTCCTTTTGGTTGACGGTGGGCCAAATGAGAATCCGCAGCATTTCAAAAATATCATTCAATATTGTAAGTTATTTCACCATCTGAATTTAGATTTTTTAACAATCCGTACTCACGCTCTGGGCCAGTCGGCTTATAACTCCGTTGAAAGGAGTACGTCATCATTATCAAGAAAAGTCGCTAGAATTACTCTACCAATTAATCATTTTGGAAATCACTTGGATTCTCAAGGAAGTGTGCAAAATTATGAACTTGGGCTTCAAAATTTTCGCCATGCTGGCCAGGCCCTCGCAGATTTGTAGAAGAGAGACCCTATTTATAGAAAGCCAGTTTTTGTTGAGTATATTAATAAACAAATAAATCCATTTTCAAATATGTTATTTTCAGTAAATGAAATGAGGTATAAGAAGAACAAGATAATGAAAACAATGATGAAAATGATGAATTATCTGTGCCATGGTCTTGGATCGAAAATCATTGTATCATCTGTCAATATTTCTTGGATATTTGAAAATGTTATGACCCATCATGTTGTTTTCCAAAACGGGCTGAGGAGGCTTCTGCATTATTGAGTATAAACGATGGGTTTTTGCCTCCATTAATTAAAGGAAAGGATAGTCATTACCTAAACGCAATTCATACTTTAGAATATTTTGATTCCATTAAGGTCCCAACATATGACGCTCACCTCCCATCTTTTTCTGAAGAAAATTATACTAGACGTTGTTGTACTATTTGTAAAAAATACTTTCCTACACTTTCTTTCCTTACCAAACACTGAAGATTTGCACATCCTAGTGCTAGGGGTAGACGATCAGGCAAACCTCAACTTGAAACAAATTCAGCTGTTGTCGAAGGCTTTTCTATACCTTCATCTTCAGTTAGAATATCTGATCATGAGTCCATTGCTGTGGCCGTCGCTCTTGGTTATATCTCGGAATAAAAGTTAGAATGGTAAGTTGATAGTATAAGGTTAATCTGATTAAAATACTTAGAGAATACTTCCTTATTTTAAATTTAACTCCAAAATTGCAGCCTAAATTTAAGATCGCAAATACAAAAGCTAAAAAAAAAAATTGGGGTTTAAATGTGTTAAATATAGTTTAGAAGTATATAAAACGCATGTATTTTTTATTAAAGGAATTTATATATAGTATATATGTATGTTCTAAATCTATGTATATATTATAGATTTATTAGTATAAATACGTACACAAGTTGTTCAATATTCGAAAAAATCTTTACACTGTATTTTGTGAACCTACGTATACTTCGTTAGCTAGAGTAAGGTCGAATAGATATCTGATATCGACGTACGTATGGTATCTACCTGATACATATCGAATAATTTGATTGGCTGATCTAATTAATATATATAGCACCTGATTTTGTCGTTGACCCCCCTAAAAAATCATGTGATAAATGTCTATACCTAAGCTTATTTATATAATAATGAATTCTTTTACGATTTTCTTTCAAAATTAACTCTAAAACCCCTATTCATTCTTTTCAACTCCAATTCCATTTTATACGCTCCGGCAACAACTTTTTACGATGGACCAATGACGAAATCGCTCCAATAAAACCTAACGTTTCGATTATGACGAAAAAAACACCTAAAGAAAAGAAAATTAATGAAAAAAGGGCAAAAAAAAAAATAAAAAAAATAAGACAAAAAAAAAACTTATCTGAAAAAAGTATTGGCCCTATTCTTGTCCAGTCGCAGATACGACTGAAAAAATATCAAAATAACGACTATGATGATAACCTAGAAGAAAAAAATGGTAATTATAAAAAAAACCCTGACAAAAAGATATAAAAAAAAATAGTTAAAAAACGAAAAAAAATTATAAAAAAAAAAAAACTTTCCAAAGAAGCGGTGCCGAAACAACGTAACGAAATATCACCTGCTGCGACAATTTTAAAGATGACAGTTCTGACAACACAAAAAAAAATATATAAAAGAAACATACTTACTGAAAAAAAGTTGTATCGAAACACCTTCGAAAAAAAAAGCGAAACAAAATTATACAGTATAAAAAAAAAAAACTAATTTCCGGGTGCCGAAACGTACTTTATTGGTCCAAGCGGGTTGGCTCAGTCAATATGACTGTGCCACATATTACATTTGTATAACGAGAATACAACTAGCCACACGTACAACTTTTGGTTGTCTAATTTAAGTTGTCTGCTCGAAGGTTCTACACTAGATGCCATACCTACAACCCAACTAGGGGATTGCCTATTTAAACTCTCTGGCTTCTACCATGTTCAATGTTACTTCCAATATACCCTTTCGAGTAATTCACTATTAAAAGTACCCTGAGGCTTTAGCCAAACACCTATTGGAGGGCATTTGCCCCTATGGTAAACCTGGTAGAGTGATACCTGTCACCCACAGGTATTCACCTACACTTTCAGTAACTTATGCATTCACTGAGGCAAAAACTTGCAGTCAGGGGGTTACCCTGCAACTGCTACCATTACCTACTACTGCCCTTGTAGAGTTCACTAGACCCCAGTACCCGATCAGTCACTCTTTGGATCCTTTTACCCAGTTATACCAGCTACCAATCCAGTTGGCTGGAAGGATCGGTCTGCCAGGATTTAAGTGCCTAAGGTCTTCCTTTCCTTGGTTCATGCTTCTATAACACATGATCTTTTTCTCCGGTACGACTCCGGCGGCCAGATTGGTGGGCTCCTTTGCTATAGGGGCTCTTGCCCGTCCAGTTTTCCGGTCAGTCACCGCTAAGATCCTTTTCCCCGGTACAGTCGAAAGTCTAACTACCTCTCCACTCGGGACTTGCCAAATGGGTTTCTGTTTCTCTAGTTCCTTGGATTTGTCTGTATAACAAGACACAATTTCGCCTGAAAGCTCCCATTCAAGATAGTAACCAAAGACTACAGGTAGTGTACCCAACTGATCGACAAGACACAGTTACCGGAACACAGGTCTATTTTTCAAAAGCGTCGGCAGTGGGATTTGAACTCTAGACCTGCCACTTGGGAGGTGACAACTTACCAACTTCCCTAAGTCGCTAACCAAGCTGAATCTTTTTTATTTAATAACGAAAATATAATTAATTAGTAAATTTTGAAGTTATAGTCATTTAAAAACTTTTAAACGGTAAAATGGCAAAATCTAAAAATAGATCATCATCTAATGTCACACAATTTTTATCGGTAGATCTATAAAAATTAGCCAATCAGTTGAATAACAAACAGGTTTTTAATCCGGAATTGTTATTTTTAGGTTTGTTTTGTTTTTGTGTAACAAAATATGTTTTGCCAATTATCTCAAAACTCGTGGTCATCCAAATTCTTTGGTTTCTACTTTTGACTGCCCATATGATCGCCAATCTCAAAATGATTGGCCGATCATATAGGGTCACCATGGCGACAAGTTGCCATTTCCTTTTTGCCTAAAAATATTAATAAATTTATTTTTTTTAAATCATAATAATTGATAAAAATAAGGATATTAAATTATTTAATTTGAAATATTAATATCTTATTACTCAGGTAATGGAATTCTCTAAAAATTATATTAGAGGGTAATAATTAATTTAGTTTTGTTTTATTTGTTTTATTTAGAATATTATTAAAAATATTACCTCTTTTAAACTAGTGCCATATAATACTATATGTTCTATTAGCTTGTTAAATGCATTACCATCATCTTGAACAAACCATTGCTTCCACATATACTCTAAAAAGTATTTTTTATTTAATTATATGACCATTCTATACCATGGAAGCGATGCTTTAACTGCACGCTGAGTTAATTTGATTATGTTCGTATAAACACCTGTTTCAGGATCTTTAAAATGTTTTGAATAGTTGACTCTTTCAAGTTTCCTTCATGTTTTTGAACTCTTCAGTCTGGTAGTCAGCCCAAAAATTACTATAAATAGTGGTTCCTTTTTTCTATATTCCTCTAAAATTTTTATTAACATTTTTTGTTTGCGATCAGGAGCTATAACTATAAACATATTGTTTGAGTCTATTTTAACCCCTCCAAAAACTCACTGACCTTCTTTTCTTTTTTTCCAATTATATTTATGCTTACCAATCTGCTTTCATAAATCACCATAATTTTACCTTCACTACCAATTTTATCACTTTGATTCATTAGTGTTATGCAACAAATATTGTGACAAAAATTATACCAATTAACTATCAATTGTATGAAGACACCAGATTCACATGCAGCAAATTTTTGAGATAATTTCTGGGACCAACAAAACATAATTTTAGCGATTATACAAGATAATATTGAATTTTCTAACCAATTTAAATCTTATAGTTTGCCCATAACTACAAGAAGTTTTTGAAGTACAGACCCATTTTTGATTATCATTACAGAAACGGTTTTTGCTTTATGTATGGGGCTTTCACATTTTTTTTTACATAAAAGTAATTGAGGTAAAATGCCAAGCCCTTCAAAAAATTCAATAGCAAAATAAATGTCGGTATAGGTTTTTTCTAATATGGATAAAGGCAAACCTATTTCATGGTTTGTAACTTTTTTTCTTTATTTTATTTTATTTTTATTTATTATTAATATATAAGATATAACAAATAAGAGAAAACAACTTTATTTGAAGTATTTAATTTTTTTAATTTGAACAAATTTAACAAGATTTAATATAAGTCAAAAAACTAATGCTAATATGAAGTCAATAAAGTACTTCTTTTATAGCTTTTTAGATACTATTAGCAGAAAACTAAAATTATTATTTAATCTATTTTTCAATAGATATTTGGAAGTTTACAATGGGAGTATATTTTTTTGATTTTTATTATTATAAATTAGCATATGTGTTCAAATTAACTCAAATTTAGCTTTTTTTAATATTATGAATTCGGCATACATGTCTTTAGGAACAAACTATTTTAATCTTTGAATAACATTATGAATTTGGCTGCATATTCTTAGGATTAAATTAATTCAACCTTAAATCCATTTTTTTATCATTATAAATTTGGTATACATATCCTTTAGATTGAATTAATTTAAACAAAATTTAACCATAAAAATATATTTTTTCCTTTATCTTTTAATTTTATTTGCACTAATATTGCATAGTCAAAATTACTTAGTGCAATTTTGTAATTTGCATTTTTTTTTAATATGATATTATTATTTATTGCACTTCTATTATTTTTTTTAATAAAATTGAATTCACAGAATCACCCCATGATTGGTCAAGTAATTTTTGAAAACAATAGAGGAATTTATATAGTTACTATCACGAATAATAAATATTATATACATGCATTTATGATATATTTATAACAAAATATAAATAATTAATCATTATTAAATTTATTTTATTAAATAATATATGCATTTATAAATACATGTCTAATTTGCAAAGCGAAAATTTAAATAATTTGCAAAAGAAATTACTATATTACACCATAATTGATAATTAAAAATTTATATATTATGTGCATTAGTTTTTGTTATGTTGACATTAATCAGTATTGCTATTTGCAAACTCAAATCAAATCAATTTTTTAGGCATATTTGAATTTGATCAAATAAATTTGTTTTGATTTGAATTTGATTTGAATTAAAAATTCTGTATTTGAATTTGATTTAATTTGAAATTTTTTAAAATTTTAGATAAAATTTTCAAAGGGTTAATATATATGTACTCGAAGGTATATATACTGCATCTTGTGATCTAAGATCACTACCAAAAATCAAGATCAGATGTAACATTATATGATAAAAAAAATTCAAAACCAACATTCATTTTAAAAAAATCGCTTATTTTGCAAGAAATTGCATACTAAACCACCTTCTGTGAATTAATAAAAAGATTTTTTTGAGCAATTTTACAGGACCTAGACAATCTTAATGTAGGTGAGGAGTAAAAAGTGTGTTGATTTTTTGGGCCAAACTCATCTAAATTCTGGTCTAAATAAAAAATTAATATTAATTTTGACTAGAATTAAGCTGAATTTGGTCCAAAATTTACCCACTTTTTACCCTACCACCTACTATGGGATTGTCCGGGGTCCTTATTTTACTATATAATAGCCTAAACCTGAACCATATCATAATTCTCACCCTAATCCTAACAATAACCCTAATATATACAATATAGACATTACTATTTTTGTATGTTATACCATATAATCAAAATAATAGATACAAAAAATTTAATGTACCCTACATATATATTTATATTAATTTATTTTTAAATATTTTAAATTTTTGTCAAATCAAATCAAATATTTATTAATTTGAATTTGATTTGAAAAGAATTTGATTTGAGATCAAATATTTGATCAAATTAAAACAAATCAACTCAAATTACAGAACTCTAATTATTGTTATGTTACTAATATTGATTTATCTTCTATTATCTTATTTATATACAACCTATATGCTATTTATATACAATAGTTATTTGGTGGATTATGGTAGAATAACAAGTACTTCCTGAAAAACTAGTATCTTGTTATGTACCTGGTATGTACTCATTATTCATTGATTCAACCTGTATTATATTAATAAAATCTTATAAAATCTTATAATTCACAAGATTTCACTAATTTATTTATCTTAATACATTAAGTAAACTTATTCAGATTTAAAATATATTAAAGGTAAAGGGTACTATTTTAAAATTATATATAAACTTAATACAGTCAACCCTCCCTAAATGCATTCCCTCTAAGTGCATGACCTCCTTAAATGCATATTAATTTTCTGGCCCAAATATATACTAAACCCCTATAAATGCATTTTTTATTATTGTTCCCTAAATACAAGCCCTCAAAAGTTTGGTCCCGATGATATGCATTTATGGAGGGTTGACTGTAGTTAATTTTATTATATCCAATTTGATAAAAATTATAACTGATAATAAATAAACTGATTATATTTTAAACCAAGTTTATAGAGCAGGTTTTTCTAATTCAAATAGTATTATTATTTAGGGAATTGATCTTTATCGCACCTGTAACATGTTACACTCTGATTCAGACCAATCAAATCACACGATTTTGTAGGCAAAAAATTTTATTTTTTAAAAATTAAAAATTTTACTAATAAGATATAAAAAATAAATAAGTGATATCAAAATATATGATGTAAAATTTTATTCAGAACAACTTTTTCTAAGTCATAAAGATAGATTGTTTTAGTAAAAAAATGGTTTATAAGAAAAATCAAAAATTTCAAACATTAGCACATATAAAACATATTTTTACTAATTTAATCTATATTTATGTTTAAGTATTATATGTAAATTTTTATGCTAAACAACTTTTTCTAAGTTAAAAAGATAGATTGTTTAGTAAAAAAAAAAGTTTTATATGTGCTAACTTTGGAAATTTTTGATTTTTCTTATAAACCATTTTTTTTACCAAGACAATCTATCTTTATGCCTTAGATTTTACATTATATAATATACTATTATATATATAGGGGCATCCATAAATAACGTTATGTTTGAGAGGGGGTCCCCCAAAATATAATGATTTTTTACTATATAGGGGGGTCCCCCCCAATATAATGCAATTTTTTTATTAAAATTTGTCTAAAACTTGATCCAGTAGTCCAAATTGGATGATTTTTGGTACCATTCGAATCATCTCGAGGAGAGGATTCGAATAGTACCAATTTTATTTAATTTGGAGCACTGGGTCACGTTTTATTAACGAAATACTATCAGTTATTATGTTTTCTTATAAAATTACTATAAAATCAATAGTATTTCATTAATAAAACGTGATCCAGTAATCCAAATGAAATAATTTGGTACCATTAGATTCGTCTCATAGAGACGAATCAAATGGTACCAAAATCATTCAGATTGGACCACTGGATCATAATATATTCAAGTTTTTGTAAAATTTATATATAAACATACGGATTTTGAAAAATTTTTTTATATAGTAGGGGGGTCCAGCACTACTATGAGGGGGTACATAACATTATTTATGGATGCCCCCTATATATTACACTTTTATTAAGTAAATTTTTAATTTTTCAAATAAAATTTTTTTGCCTATAAAATTATGTGATTTGATTGGCGAGTCAGGGAGTGCAACAAATTTATATTCCCTATTATTTATATTAATTATTACATATGTAATTATAGTACAAATTCTAATTCTATACTATAAACTTAGGACTAATTTATCCTTGAGTCATACTCTACTCAGATTTGAACTCCATAAATTTCAAACCAGAATTTATGCTTCAGAACCTATTTGATTCCTCTAAAATTGTATTTTTGCATCTCTTATACTAGTCCTACTGTATTACCGTGAAATAGTGCACATCTGCACAGAATTTCGATTACTTGTGCGGTATTTCGAGTATGCGCATGTGCACTATTTTGATACCAACCTAGTTTTTATGCAGTATATAAATATTTATTTGAAAATCAATTTTTTTAAATAGAAAATATATAGCTTTGTGGCAAATAATTTCCTAAATTATAGATCTTCAATTTGCTATTCATGTATATGTATATAAACAAGTAATAATCTTGTACAGTACTAAAAATCTAATCTTAATTTATATAACTGTATAAATAGAATAGAAGAACAGTAAATGTCATTCTCAATACCTACTTTTAGTATTCTGTTTATATGAACTTCTACTTGGTGATACTGACATAACAATTTTTATATATCTGTTATTATTTAATTTTTTTATTGCTATTTTTATTCTAATTTTTATCTTATCGATATTGAATTTATTTATTTATTTTTATCTATTTATTTATAGGGCGTTATTTTATGGCGACCCATCACCATGGCGACCCCATGATCGACCAATCAAAGTCGATTACGTGTATCCTTTTTTTTAATTTTTTTTTAAATTTTTTTTTTTGTTTTAATTCTTTATTAATTTAATTATTTTTTTTAAAAATTTATTTATTTTTTTTTAGTTGAATACAGGAATACAAATATCAAGAATATGGAATGAAAACAGGAAAAAAAATGTGAAGAAACATGGGACGAAAGCAGACGAAAACAGGATGAAAAGCAGGATGAAAACAAGACAAAAACAGGATGAAAACGGTGACAAATGAACCCAAACAACAGGAAAGCCCACCAAAAAATGACAAAAAAGAACCACCGAAGGATGACAAAGAGACAAAGAACCTATCACCAAAAATCAACAAAATTACCTACTGAAAAACGACGAAGAAAGAGAAATGAAGAACCTACCCACCGAAAAATAACGAAGAAAGAGAAAACGAAAAACCTACCCACTGAAAAACTATGAAGAAAGAGAAAACGTGAAGAACCTACCAACCGAAAAATAACAAAAAAAGAGAAAACGAAGAACCTACCCACCGAAAAATGACAAAGAAAGAGAAAACGAAGAACCAACCTACTGAAAAACAACGAAGAAAGAGAAAATGAACCTACCCACTGAAAAATGATGTAGAAAGAGAAAATGAAGAACCTACCCACCAAAAAACAACAAAGAAAGTGAATACGAAGAACTGAGAAAACGAAGAACCTACCCAGAGAAAAATAATGAAACGAAGAACCTACCCACCCAAAAACAATGAAGAAAGTGAAACGAAGAACCTACCAACCGAAAAACGATGAAAAAAAGAAACTGAAGAACCTACCCACCAAAATACGATGAAGATGTAGAACCTACCTACCGAAAAATGACAAAGAAGAAGAAAATAAAGAACCTATCTACTGAAAAACAACAAAGAAAGAGAAAACGAAAAACCTATTTAAAAATCAAAAAAAACGACGAACCTACTAAATTAACTACAGTATAAAAAATGACAAACTTACCAGAAGAGCGCACCAAACAACAACAGTTCTCAAGCTCCAATGACGACTCCAGCAACAACTCCAGCGATGACTCCAATAAAGATTCTAAACAACAACTAAAAAAAATATATTCATGTTAAGAAAAATAAAAAAATAAAAAAAACAAAAAAAAACAAGATCATCTATATGATTGCCAATCTAAAAAATGATTGGTCGATCATATAGGGTCGCCATGGCGATGGGTCGCTATCTATAATTTTTCTTATTTATATGCTTCATGACCTCATTACATATTAATTGACTCTACCTGCCGCATATATAAAGTATTGCTATATTCATATTATCCAGTTTATCTGTCAAATATTTGCTATAAAAATTTGATAATAAATGGGCAAATATTGTAACAAAAGGAGAGATAAGATAGTGCTAAGAATTTTTTCTGTGGTTCAAAGTTATAGAAATACATTCATTTATACAGTATACTATATAAGGTGCTACTATTTCGGGACGCACATGGGCGTTATTTCGAAACCCAAATGATATTTTTAGAAGAAGTGATTTTCAAAATAGCGCCCATGTGCACTATTTTGTAGTAATACGGTATTAACATTTAAATAGGTAATCAGAGACTATCCACAGTATTTATAAATTATTGCTTGATTTATTTTTAATTTGGTAGATCAAATTCTCTATTACTAAGTAATACTGTATCTATATAGCATCTTTATACCTGTAATAGATTCTCAACTTACAACTACCAGAATCTTGGCTGTTTCTAAGGTGTTCTGCCTTCCTAATTAATATCTTTTTCAATTTTAGTATGCAAGCTATTATCATATAAAAAGACTCACATGTTAGTAAAATATAGACTATGTTGTATAACTAAAATTACTCTCAACTAGTGTTCATAGTACTAGACTACTTTTAGTTTTCATCTGAAATAATTGGTAATTCCTTTTGGTATGCCAATCTTGGTTTCTGCATATTCTAAATATTTTTACTACTAGCTAGTGCATCATTTTTTCACTTTTTTATATGCCTTCAAGAATAGCACTTTTAACTTTTCTCTATATTTGTAGTTTTCTATTTTGGTTCTTTTCATATACTAGAGGTGTTTCTTGTATTATATACCTGTTCTTGCAGGTTCCTGTGTATTCTCTACTTCAACTTTCTTTACAAAGAATCCTTCTTGCCAAAAACTTCTATTAAACAAATATTTACATGAACTTTTACCAAGTATGAAACAAGTATTTGTAGACTTTGTTTATCTACTAGGGCTTTAACTAGAAACCTCAAGTGCAAAGTATAGGTGCTTAGACCACTAGGCTACAGGCCCTATACCAGTTCAAAATTTTATTATAATAGATATATTGTTTTATTTATATTTTATAAATTTTAATAAAAATTAGTTGTAATTTAAATGTTTTATTAGTAGTATATATTAATTTTATATAAAAATTTCAGAATACTATATAAAAACTATATAAAAATACTCTATATTCTTTACTCTTAAATCAGCAAAATTGTTTTTACTTAAAATTTGAAGAAAAATACTTAAATTTGACTTTTTTGATCAAAAATCTAAAATTATATATCTATTCTCTAAATTTCAAGTAAAATAAAAATAATTTAGCAAATTTGATATATTTTTAGGTGCTATAAATTTTATTTAGTATATAAAGTTAGAATTAATTAATAAAACTTTGTGAATTATAAGATTTTATAAAATTTTATTAATAAAATTTAAAAATCTTATAATTCACCAAAATTTGCTAATTAATTTTACCTTTATGCACTAAGTAAACTTGTTTGCATTGAAAAATAAATATAAATATATTTAGACTTAGACTAGTTTGTATACCCAGACTTGACATAGGAGCACTATTTGTAATCATATAAACTTAAATATATTTACTTCCAAAATCATATATTTTATAATATATGATTATATAAAAATAATTCTATTCAGTTACTTCTCTATATAATCACCAATAAAGTAGGTAGTTATATAGGAGAACAACTGTAGTAATATTTTCTAATCTTTATAATTTCTTTAAAACTTAAATAAAGTTTCTCAATAATTACTAGGTCAAACTTGACAAAGCTTTTTAATTCAATTCTATAATCTTGGAGAATTAAAATAAAAAATTTTATTAGTTTAATCTATGTCACAAAACAAAAGTTGAAAATTAGTTAGTTAGAACTAACTAATTTATTAATTATAGTCAGCTCTCTATATAGTTACTCTCTATATTATCACAAATCCAATATAATCACTTTTGTAAATTTATCAACCTTTTTCCCTATAATTTTTATCTCTATACTAGGAAAACAAATACCCATTAGTGTCTGAAGCCAAGAATAAATATTAGGCTAATTTGTATTGATCTCTATAGCTGATTGGCTACACATGACTAGAATCTAACACAAAATCGTATCTATTGCTGTACTATAGAGTCCTCACTATGCTTTGGACAATGAGCTTATTTGTATTATAATCACTATCAAAAATTTTTATTTACTATTTATATAAAACTAACTCTACATTTAAAATTATACTAAGTGATCAATAATAATGCTTGTAATATTATTTAGAAGACAAAATTATATATATGTCTAAATTTTGAGATAATTTAAATAACACTTTTACAAGTTATACTTAGGTGAAAAAACTAAAAAAATTAAAATTTTTGAACTTAATTGTAATTATGAAAGTGTATTAATAAAATTTTATTCAAATTATTTCAAAATTTTATTAATTTACTTAATATAGGTGTTATGTATTAAAACAGACCTTTTTTGCCATTTTGTGAAAATTGAGTTTTTATTAGATTTGTATAAATTTTGGCATAATTAATATTTTTCAATTATATATGAAAGTTGATTTGCATAATTAAAAATCAAGTTAATTGTAAAAGCAAAATTACATGAGGCCATATAAGACCAACACATCATAAGATTACCTGATATCACCTGTTATATTTAACCAATCAAAATCTTGAAATTAATTAATCCTGGATCAGTCTGAAAATCAAAACAAATGATTAAACTCAATTATCTCAAAATAAAATATATGTAAAAAAGGGCTGTTTTAATATATATCACCCATATAATTTTGACTTTTATATGAAGCTACAATACATGAATATTTAAAAAAATTTAATCATATACTGTAGCTATATATAAAAATCAAGTTTATATTAAGTAAATCAATAATAATGAAATAATAAAATTGTTCAGGAAACAATTATATTTATTCTAAAATTTTGAAATAATTTAAATAAAATTTTTAAGTAAATCTTGTAAAAATGTAATAATAAATTGTCATAATTTTGTCTTCTGAATAATGTTCTGATGTTACTTAGAGCATCATTATTGATTTTCTTAATATAATTTTAAATTTTATATGTAGCAATTATATTCAATTATTTAAAAAACAAAATTTAAAAAAATTTTTATTTATTGAAATTTTTAAATTATATAATCACAATTTTATATATATAATTATATTATAATTGTGATTATATAAAATTCCCTCTATATTAGTCACATCTCATATAATCACCACTTTTTGTATTCAGAAGATGTGGCTATATGGAGATTTGACTATAGTTGCGATTAATTGATTAATTGATTAAACAAATTAGCTATTATACAACAATTAGTCAAAACTTTTAATTAATCAATTAATTGATTTAGTCTCAACTAGTTGTCAACTGAAAAAAATAATTAGCAAACTAATCGATTGCACTAGTTTAATCACATAGTCACTGATAGAGGATATAAAAATTTGTATTTAAAAATGATCATTCATGTTGTTTAAATAGTACAGACAATTAAAAATGCTGGGACTATCAATTAATTTATAATATCAGAGAAAACTATAATATAACCATAATAAAGAAAATATAATACAATAATCAAATAGAAATAGAATAATATAATGACAATAATGTTATGCATCATTTACAATTTAGGCTGATTTCAAATTGACTTAAGTCATTCTTAAAATTTGAAAAAATATATATTAGGCCATATAAAATTTATGAATTGGTTTTCATAACCCGGCCGGGTCATAAAAGCTAAATTGTGAAATTAAAATTTTATAGATTAATAAATAAAATTTTACATACCGGGTCTCAGGTCATAAAAGCTAAAATTTAAATTTAAAATTTTATATATTAATTTAATATATAAATATATATACTAGTGTGATGGATGGTGCCTTGCCCACCCATCTTATTTAGTGTTCTTTTATAATCATATTAGTAAATTGCTGTAAAAGATTCTATTTCAAAATCTACCACTATTCAGTAAATAATACTGTAATTTGAATTGCTTACTTAGAAATGCTGATTAATATAATATCTTATAATTATTGAATAATTAATGTGGATGAATTAAATAAAAGATATTTAGCAAATTCTATAAATTTGTATATCTTTAAACTNTATATTAATTTAATATATAAATATATATACTAGTGTGATGGATGGTGCCTTGCCCACCCATCTTATTTAGTGTTCTTTTTTAATCATATTAGTAAATTGCTGTAAAAGATTCTATTTCAAAATTTACCACTATTCAGTAAATAATACTGTAATTTGAATTGCTTACTTAGAAATGCCGATTAATATAATATCTTATAATTATTGAATAATTAATGTGGATGAATTAAATAAAAGATATTTAGCAAATTCTATAAATTTGTATATCTTTAAACTAATAAATAACATAAATAATACAGGACTAAATAAGAAATATAATGTGGTAATAATCAATACACTGACTAATAAAAGATCTTTATGCTTGCTCAAATAAATTAATATGAATAAAAGATATAATAAATGTAATAATTCGAATATCTTATTTAAATATCTTAGTTTATTTAAATAATACCAATTACTGAAAGATCTCTTTATACTACTTCTATAAATTGACATATAAATTATCATGATGAATGGTGTTTATCCTAAATTGATGATTATTTAAATAGCATGCCAATACTAAGAATGTATAATACTTGCATCATGGATACCAGGAAGTAGTAATGCTTATATCACGGATACTAGAAAGTAGTAATGCTTGCATCACAGAGTATATAGTTTCCCGCCATCTAGAATGGCGAGTTAGCAAAACCTTGCATTTGATTGAGCGTTAGAAATTTATGTCAATACAGTAAGTAATACATATACTGCTACTATACTGAATTTGATATTTTTATTACTCTGAGATACGTAGTACGTATGTACTTTATAATTATTATATAATAATGAGTGATGCACAGGAAAAACCTGCAAGTAAAATATTATTCGCTAATCACTATGCTGATCTTAACGATTTGGCACTGGGGAGTAACCAATTATGGGATATGACAAATAATCATTTATTATATAGTTTATATAGCAAACGTTTATTTGTCATATCTTATGATTAATCATGCCCAAGTGCCAAATCGTTAAGTAATAAACTTTTGTTGTCAGATTATGTGAATTTATAGAATTTAAAAGCTGTAACTAATATACTAGATAATCTAATCAAATTTTTATTTTCTTTTAACTTTTTTACCTTGTTATACACATTATACTTATGCGTAATCCAAATCGTCTCCTTGTTGAATTATATTAAAATAAATAGAAGTTGGGCATAAAAAAATAACAATATATGATGTAGCAATATTAAGTACAATTATAATTGGTGATAAAATAGTAGAAACAATGAAATAATCATTAATGCAAAATAATAAAAAAAAATTATGTGAAATTAAGCAATAATATAAATTAACTTCACAACAAAATGAAGTTTTAACCCTTTTGAAAATTAATTTATTAAAATACTTGTCACAGATAATGCTGAAATTTGGAGCTATTCTTATATGGAATTTTAAATTTTTTGGAATATTTTTTCCACTTTTTTTTTTAGGGTTAGGTTAGCGTTTAGAGTTAGATTTGATATTTAAAAAGTATAGGTGGATTTTAGCAGGGTTTATATTTTTAAATTGAGCCTCAAATTCTAACATTAAATATAAAATACAATAATGTAAATCAGGTTATTTCATAGTGTTCCTGTTTTAGCACAATATGTTGCGCAGCTACTCTAATTATTATAATGAAACTACTTAAACTTATAAAATTTTTTGCCGAGTCACCGGGTCTTGGTGTATGAGTTTTAAAATTCAAAATTTTATTAAATATAAAATTTTTTAATAAATAAAAATAAAATCCGGGTGGGCGGGTAAAAAAATTTTTTAAATGTTATAAAAACCAATTACTAAATTTTGTATGGCCTTAGCTACACAAGTTAATTTTTCATTTTGCATAGCCTGTAGATCCAAAATTTCAGTTGACAAGTCAGATTTTTTTATATTTTTTTTTAATTTACTGTACAATAATAGATTTATGTTCATATCTAAGGCCATGCAAATTTAATTTTCTGTTTTGCAAGATATGGAATCAGAAAATATAGAATTTTTTTTTTTTACAGGGCTTATCGGTAGTTCTGGAAAGTTAAGATCATTATTGAATAAATTTATGAACCATTTAAATGCACAATTGAACATAAAAATAACATTTTTTTATTTTTTTTTTTGAACAAATTGGGTCTGTGGTTTATGCAAAATGAAATTAACTTTTCGTGGCCTTACAGTATATGAAAGTTTACCGAACATAAAATTCAAGTCAGACTGAGGTAATTATATGATTACTACATTTTTTTTATAAAAAATAAGTACAATTTAAACAAATAAAATATATTGTAAATAAGTTGATTTTAGGCTTAAAAATACAACCATACAATGTTTTTAATAGTAATTAATTAGAATATGACTAATTTTAACCAGTGGATAAATCATCTTCTCTCAACTTATAAATTTTAAAATTTAAAGATTAGGGTTATATCAGGATTAAAAGAGATATAAATATGTAAATTTGAAAGCTAAAATCTTTTACTAAAATCCCAAGATGGTTTGCATAATAAAACTTAAAAATTTATATTTGGTTACATATACATAACTAGTGGGACAGGTTGGCAACACACTTAATATTAACTTTTTATAAATCTATTTAATTAGAGGTTAATATTCATAGTACATATTTAAAATTGGTGACTTATATTCCCAATTGTTTGATAAAGCTTGACGCTATATTGACTAGAATCAGTATATAATGAAGAGTGAATATTTCATTTAATAGATATAAAAAAAAGAATTTAGCGAATTAACTTACTAAATATACATAAATTGGTTAATTATCTTTTTCAACATAATGGGGTATAAATAACAGAAGCTGTTCCCTCAGCACATCTAATTAATTTTTCTGCTACTTCATTTACTTTATTACTTGGAAATGCTATAAATATTATTACTAGATTATTATGATTAATTTCCAATCCTCTCAATTCTAATATTGCTTTCATAACATTTGCTTTATTATCTTCATAAAGGTTAATAAATGCTATATCATATGCAGGTTTATTATACAGTTTATTATACCTTTTGGCTGCACTAATTCCTTTATCAAAGGTTCAAATGCATAAACTTTTTTAGGTATTTCAACATTGCATTTCTCATACTTTCTACTCGATGAATTACTAGGATTCGTTTTTCTTTCATAAAAATAATTTATCTCATCAAATTGTAATTTTAATAACGAGGAAGGTATTGATAATGGTTCAATATTCCACGTAAACCAAAATTTACTTTCTTTTCTGAATTGACTTTCTGCTTTAATTTCACCTCCATTAATTTCTACTAGATTTTACAAATTGAAAGACCAAGCCCTGTACCATCTTGCCTTTTGGTTATTGACATGTCACTTTGTGAAAAACTTTTTCACACATTTTGTTCAAATTTTGGATCTATGCTGTTGTATTAAATAAATATTAATAGATGATATCTGATACATGATCTAAAATAAAAATATATATCATAAATATCTTACCCAATACCAGTATCATATAATTCTAACAATAGATTTTCTTTTTTAAGTATTTGACCGTAAGTCGGATTCCCTTAATTTTTATCAATGAATTCTCATGATTGTATTGAAATTGTTAGTACTATTTCACCTTTATCGGTAAATTTAACTCTAAAAAGTATTAAATTATTATATATTTAATGGTTGAAAAATAAAAAAAATAAAATAAAATAATTATTAAAAATAATTACGAATTTGACAATAAATAAGATAAAACTTTTTCTAGCCTATTTAATAAATATAAAGTAAGTAATAAATTATTATACAGCTACACCGCCTAAGTGCACACTTCTAAGTGTAAGTACTATATAAAACCTCTAAATTCATAGTACAATTTTGCCCCAACTTATGAGAACTCCACATATTTTATTTCTATAAGTGAAGACCCTCTCAAAGTGCAAAATTCAAAATTTTTTCACTATGGTCCTAAAGTAATACACTTAGGTGGGAGCACTTATATTAAATATATTAGTTCAATCACCTTTCAGGATCACTTTTAACATATCTTGACACTACATCTATATCGCAATTTAAAATTAGGTTAATCTTTTTATCATTGGCTTTTTTTCCGTATTTTTCAATTGTACCCTCAAGTAAATCTGATAAATAAAATGTTCTGTTCATTAAAATGACTTTTTGTGCTTCTAATCTTCTGCATCAAGGATATTGTAATAGTTAAATGGGAGAGCGATACGAAATAATGTCCATTGGCCAATCCAGCTCTAACCGTATACGAAGAATTCGAGTCTTAATAAACCACGGCGAAGTTACAAGTCAATTCAGTCCGTCGAATTGAGTCTCACAGGATTCATTAAAGTTAAAGTCGAATTCGAAGGAAAAACTCAGATAAGTATATGAAACATTTTATTTCTATTCTAAAGCGTACATGAAACTTATATTTGACTTTATTCAATTTCAGGTGTTTATATACATTTAGAATTTTTAGAGCGTTATGCTGAATTTCTAGTGATATGCTAAAAATTAAGCACTATGCTGGAATTCTAGCGTGATGCCGAAATTTTAGCGCTATACTGAAAAACTAGCATTATACAGAAAAACTAGCATTACGCTATAATTATGCCACCCAGCCACTATTGACTTCCATTTTAGTATGAATTATTAATATGAGGAATAATATAGGTAAAGGAATTATTTACAATTTTGAAAATTACAATTTTTAATTCATTACATTTCCCCCCCCTCAGCATTGAGCTCCTGCGAAATCTTTAAATACTAAAACTTCTTTAAAAAAAATTTTTTTTTCTTATCGAGGTGAAATGGAAACTATAAGGTTTCTTTAAAACAACTGTACGACTTTTCCTCCGGGATCGAAGACAGGAACGTGGGACGAATTTATTGGTAAGTATTTGAGCCATTGGTTTATTTGGTACATTCCACTATTACTAACTCCCTTCCTTTCTTTATTTTCCTTCAATTCTTTATCTCTCATTTTATATTCTATGATTATACACTTTTTTTTATCTTTTTCCTTTCCCTTATTCACGACTTCATTCTTGACCATTGATGTCACACCTGTTGCACAGATGTCTTCCCATTTACTGTTATCTTTAAGGCTTCTATATTTTTCTGTCAGGTTATTTCTGTCAGCACGTTTCGGAAGCTCCTCGTTGGAATTAATCTTTCGTTCACAGTTAAAATCGGCAAGTACTTCTTTTTTCTTCTTACTAAAATGAGTTAATCTTAGATTCTTTACTTTATTGTTTTCCTTTTCTAACGCGCTTATATCTTTAGGTTTAATTTCTAAAGCTTTATTTAGGTCATCAAGTGGTTCTTCGAAGTGGATATTATGGTGGTGGACTTTTGTTTCTTCCAGTTCATTTTCTCTATCCCATTTGATCATTTTTTTTAACTCGGTTACCTTCTTCATTCACAATTCGGCAGCTTCTCCTAACTCCTTACTCAAGAAATCTTCCTTTCCAAAGTGACTAGGTCTGTTGGTGTCTTTTCCATTTAGGTAACAATTACCAACTATAAATGTTCCATTAGCATCACTTGACTCAGCTGACATAAAATAGCCTTTGGAGGTTTATATTCATCCTCTTTAACTCTTATTTTGTCTCCAGCATTAAGCGTCCCTTTAGTAAATTTGATTATAGTACATTCATTTACTTTACTAATTACTTTTCAGGGCTCGTCAAGTTTTTTTATCTTTAGTTCACGGTTGCGATTGAAAGCTTCTTCGTCAAGAATCGGCTCGAGTTTACCGTCCGCAACTTCTTCTGATTCCACAGATATATTTTCCTTCTTTTTTTCCTTTTTATTTGATCCATCCGGTTCTATTTTATTAACGTAGTCCATTTTGCATGTCTTCTGAAGGTCGATCGGGTTCGTGTCTTCAATTTCTATTCTATTTCCGCAGCCGGGCTTAATCGTTCCATCTACGTGATTTACTTCTGCGACTTTGACTAATTTTTGGCAATAGTCATACATCTTATGTTCATCCGTTTTAGTTTCCATTTCTTTTTGTTGGCAGTTTCCGAAAGTTCCACGTCTAACATAACTTGGTTCAACAAGAATTCTGGTTTCATTCGATTTATTCTTTTCTTCATCCTTTTTGACTTCAATTTCTTCGCTTTCGTCCGTTTCATTGACGTTTCCAGCCTTTACGAATTTTGGACAAATATTGGGTGCTTTATTTCAAAGACGGCCTCTTCTTCTGATTTTTCATTCAGGGCTTTTCCTTTTCTGAGACCCATTTTTGCATAATATCGTTACATTCGTTAAGTAAGGGAAGTAACAAAAATCAGGTGATTTTTTAGGAGGGGGAGGGGGTAAAAAAAGTTGAAATTATATATAAGAACCTGACTATTTATATATTAAGGAAGAGGGAGGGGGGTAGGCCTCTGATAAAAAATAATTAGGTGATTAATGACACTGACCTAACGTTTGAAGGGGTTTCAGATCGACTCCTAATCCCTGAGGTAACTTCTTCTCAGTTCGTCGGGAACGTAATAGGTGTCGAGAACTTCTGCTATGGTAGGTCTCATTCCTTGCAGCTTCAGGGGCTCTTTCGGAGCAGGAACTACATTGCCATTTCGATTATAATTTCCAAGGGTACAGGCTTCCCTTTTCGCAATTTCGGGATTAGATTATCAAGGTCTTCCAGATATCCATCGATCAAGTCGTTCAACTCACTTTCCAAAATACAACCTCGGTCTTGCCTTACATCACGGGATTTTCCTAAACATGGTAGGGGTCAAAAACCTCTTTGATGTCCGTTCTTCTCTGCTATGATTCTACTGGGCGAGCTTCCTGGGGGAACATCTTAACAAATGAAGGTAAATATTCGATTTCTTTTTCTTTTTCCTCAATGTCGTTTCTGATTATATTTTCTACTACTTCTAAGGTAAATTCTAAAGCTTCGGGAAGCTGTTCATCGTTAGGTGGCCTGGGGAAATTTTTATTAATTATTTCTTGGACTTCTTCCATTTGTTCCAAGATAAGTGATCTTATAAGCATAGTGCACTTCTCATCCAACAGCTTTACTTCCGGACATTCGAGAATAGGATGACTTTCTCTTCAGCACCGAGAGCACAAGGGTTTTTTTAATAGTCTTTTTCGAGTTCGCTTCTTAGGGATCGGTTGCACTCTGTACACATTTTGGGGTACGTTGATGTTGTAGGTGTACCGAGCAGGCGTTCGGAATGACATAAAATTTTCATTATACTTTTCGATTTTAAAATCCATCTTTTCATTTTATAATGAAGTTTATATTTAATATGATTATAATAAGTGAATGAAATTATTTTTTTTATTTTTATATATTTTTTTTTTATAAAATTTTCGGGTATCAATTCCACACAATCTGCACCAAATGTAACGGTTAAATGGGAGAGCAATACGAAATAATGTCCATTGGCCAATTCAGCTCTAACAGTATACGGAGAATTCGAGTTTTAATAAACCGCGGCGAAGTTACAAGTCAATTCAGTCCGTCGAATTGAGTCTCACAGGATTCCTTAAAGTTAAAGCTGAATTCGAAGGAAAACTCAGATAAGTATATGAAACATTTTATTACTATTCTAAAGTGTATGTGAAACTTATATTTGACTTTATTCAATTTCAGGTGTTTATATACATTTAGAATTTTTAGAGTGTTACGCTGAATTTCTAGCGATACGCTAAAAATTAAGCGCTATGCTGGAATTCTAGCATAACGCCGAAATTTTAGCGCTACGCTGAAAAACTAGCATTACACGCATTATGCTATAATTACGCCACCCAGCCACTATTGACTTCCATTTTAGTATGAATTATTAATACGGGGAATAATACAGGTAAGGGAATTATTTACAATTACAATTTTTAATTCGTTACAATATCATTTATTATAGATAACACTATGTCAGAGGCACATGACATTATATTGATCATATCTTTTTATCATCAGTTAAAGCAACATGTTCAAGGGAAGAAAGAATGCCTACTATCGCTCCTAACAGCATTCGTAATTCTATAATAAGATTTAAAATTAAATTAGCAAAAATAAAGATTTTGTAATGTACATAACAATGGACAATAATATACCGTGAGAAGCATTCGCTAATATTTGACTCTTGGCAATATTTGCAGCTTCAGCAGCTTTTATTTCAATATTCTTTTCAGCACTCTCATCTAATAAATTGTTATGATTAATAGCCAAACTTATTTGATTTGATATTTGTTGTAATAATTCTATTTCAGAAACGAGCCAAATGGAATTTGAAGGTCTATATGCTTTTATCCATCCCCAAATATCATTATTTAAATTTTATTTCTGCAGATAATATCGATGCATTCTTAAAAATATCATCACAAAATATGTCTAAAGAAATAACTATTCCTGGATTATTATTTAAAAATTCTTGTAAATCACAGAACGTTTGTGATTCACTTTCATAATTATCATCAATTTCTGAGGATGAATTAGTTATTTTTTCCGGGTCTTCAAATAAAGCAACTATTCTATTACTCTTGGATTCAAATTTTTTATTTGAAATAATTAATATTTTTCCACATGGCAATATTTGATAAAGTCTTTTAGCAACGTCTTGTAATGTTCCATCTAGATCTAATTTGGAAGCAAGCTTTTCTGAAATCGTAAGTAGTAATTGCTTTATTTCTTCTTGCTTACATTGTTGAAATATTATTTTACGACGAAGAAGTGAAAGATTAATATTAATACGGATACGAGTAATTAGATTTCGAGCGGAAAATGGTTTTGTTAAATAATCATCTGCTCCTTTATTCAAACCTACAAAAATTATAAAAAAAAAAAGGTTGGAAAAAGATAATAATATAAATATAATAATATAAATATAAAATATAAATATAATAATATAACTTTAAGAATTTAATAATTTTAAATTACCTCGGATTATAGAATTTTCACTAGCTTTTGCGGATAATAATATTATAGGGATTGATCGAGTTTTTTTCGTTAGATCTTAACGCTTCTAATAATTCATATCCATCCATATTTGGCATCATGATATCTATTAAATTCATATTATACAGTTATTATACGTGATAAAAAACATTATTACATATTATATTATATAAATTACTTGCCGCTAAGGATTAAGTCAGGTAATTTATTAAGCTTTTTCAAGACTTTTAAAGCATCTTTGCGTCACGAGCATGATGTACGTCAAAATTTTTTAACAGATCCATCAGATAATCACTATATACACGGTATAAATAATAAGAACAATTTATCAAATATCTAACATAATTGAATAAGAAAATATACACTTTACCGCATATCATTATTATCTTCAACAAATAAGATTTGCCATTTTTCACTAGTATTAACAATATTAACATTCAAGTTTTGACTGTCTATTGACATTTGATCCTTTGTAGACACTTGATCCAGTATATTAATATTTATGTTATGATTATTTATTAACATTTGATCCTCTATAGACACTTGATCCATTATATCATCTTGAACTTCAGATATACTATCATTTGTCCATTGAGAACTTTCTTCTAAATAAAGCTGTCGGTTAATATATAATTCCTTATCATCTCTTGATTGATTTTCAGCTCTGCTAGAATATATTTGATTTGTTGGTAAGGATCACTTTTGGGAACCAGCATTAAAACGTCGTTCCTTGATTTATTACAGAAGTTACAGTAATATCACCACCATGACGAGTAATAAGTTCTTTAACGAGAGCGAGACCTATTCCAGTGCCTTCATGACTGTGTGAGCCTTGAGATTCTACACGATAAAAGCGCCGAAATATATTTGGAAGGACGGCTTCCGGAATACCAGCTCCTGGATAAAAAAAATCCGAATGTAATATCGATAATATTTATAAGTGGTTATAAATATTTATCTAGTACTAGAGTAATAATTAAAGTATATTATTAACCTGTATCTGAAACTTCAAGAACTATCATTTTTTTATTATCCTTGTAATCAAGATATAAGCGGATGGTAATGTGTCCATTCCAAGTATGCTTTAATGCATTTGAACCTTTAATAAACAAAGTATCTTATACAGTAAATTTTGCACATTTTAATGAATATTATAACGGCAAAAAAAATTTTTTTTTTGTTAGAAAAATACTTACAAAGATTATATAAAATTGTTTCATACATATCATTATCCAGATAAATCTTATCGCCTGCTGCTTTATTGAATTCGTCAGGAGATGGAATATCTATGTTATACACCAAGCCTAATTTTTTAGCAATATTTTTGAAATCTGAAGCTAGTTCTTGAGTATATTCAACTATATTCGCTTCACGATAATGAGCTTTTAATTGATCAGTTTCAATATTTGAAAACTGTATAAGAAATGGATTAACTTTAATATAATAGCAATTATAAGAATTTATTATACGATATATATTATACGACATATGTAACTAACTTGTGATAAAGTGTTAATATGTTTAAGCAATCGATGAGCGTTACGTCGTACAATTAGAAGATAACATTATTGGCACTTCTTGTGGACTTATATTAATTACGTCTTCAAGCGGTGAAAGCATTAAGGTTAATGGTGCTAATATGATAAGAAAAAGGTGAAAATATTTGTGCAATACATTAGAAAGAGCTATATTATGGTATTATAAACGAATACTTTTTAGTTCATGACTGATGCCTTGAAAAAAAGAGACTTTCTGAAAATTTAAATCGGCCAATATTTTAGCCCGTTTTTTTTCCTCTTCTCTTGTCTTTCCTTGTAGCAAACATGTATTCATTTGATTTACTACCAACTAAAAATTATATTTTGTTTTTAATTATAACGAAGCTAATGAAATTTAATTATTTAACCTTCACATACTTGCAAAAATTCTACATACTTCTCATCAAGTGTACGAAGTCGATTAATTCCACAAATTAATATAGCCGACAATTCTTGATTTCCACAAAATGAATTTGCTAATAAGAGTATAGCCTGAGAACCATCTTTTAAAAGAACTTTTGCATGTTTTATCACAAGGTCTAATGGCCAAGATTCATCACATTTTATAAATGAATAAGTTGCAACGTGTGTTTTAATGTTATCATAACTCTTATCAGCATCTTTAGACAAGTCAATTATTTTGGGGTATCTGGAAAATAATCAGGAAATTGACAGAGACCAGACGTGCAATCTTAGAATTAGAGCCAACGCTTGATCTAGGTTCGACAAAATAAACTAACGCATAAGGAATATCTTTATTGTTACTTAATACTTCTGTCGTAATACAGCAGGCTTTTTCTAATACTCAATTTCTTTAATAATTATTATAAATGAATTATTATAAAAATGATGTGCATTAACAAATAAAATTCGAAATATAACATTTTCATTAATACTAACCAGGCATCCTGCGTCCAAAATCATTAAGTATTTTTAATCTTCGAGTGTTTAAAACTTTTGAGTAATTTCTTGCACTATAGCAATTAAAGCTCAAACTGTGCCATCTGATTTAAAAACTGGACTATATGTATAATCAAATTACGCCTCTTCAGTATATCCATCACGGTATAATTTCATAGTAATCATCATTTCTGAATAAGCCTTTTTTGTTGTTCTTATACTATATACAGTATATATATATATATGTATTAGATGTCAATTAAGAAAAATTTTTGGATATCATAAGTGAAATCTCCATTAAATGATCATTTAACATACCTTCAAATAATGGATCAATTATATCATATATTTCAGCCCAAGTTTCTTTAGATGATTTTCCTAGTGCTATATAATATTAATAAGATATTAAATTGACCAAATTAATCATAAATTATTTTTATAACGGGATTTTTCTAATTCAATAACTCCTTCAGTAATAATTTCAAATGAAGTTAAAGTTGAATTTTTTGAAAGAGCATCGGCTAGTACTTGATCCCTTCACTACAAATACCATTACAACCTAGATTTAAAGAAGTTAAAGAGGTGTCGTTGCTGCTAATGCTTTTACTCCTTAATGTCCCATTTTTTTTGAATATAAATCCAAATTTGTTAGATTTTTATTTATATTTAATATCGCTTTCGCCCCTTCGGAACCAAGCTGATTGGAGGAAAGCCCCAGAGAAATTAAAACTGTATTATTATAAGAGTATATGCTATTTCAATCCCCTGCTTCATCTTCGAGTTTATTCGAGGAAAAACCAAACGAAGTTAAACCCGTATCCGAATTTAAGATTTGTACCTGTTTTAATTGACGATTTTTTTAGTGATTGTCATCCAGGTTTAACGAGGTCAATGTAGTGTTATTGCGAACAGCATCGACTAAAAAATTAACTCTGTAGAGCTTCAGAGTTTTTAGGTTTGTGTTCTGAAGAATGTCCACCAACTGTTTTGACCCTAAAGTCTGAGTCGATCATTGCTTATGTATAAAGTTGACAAAGTTTGGCAGTTACAAAGCGCGTCACCATTCCTTTTCTTCCTAGATAATTGTTGGAAACCCTAGCGTAGTTAATGTTATGGTATTGATTCTAATGGCTCTTGCCAGAGTATGAATATATTGATCACGTTCGATTTCAAAAAATATTAGGTCTGAATGATAGAGCTTGTTCATAAGAGTGTTTTAATTAAACGCCCTTTGATTGTTGGAACATTATTTGAGGGGTTGATATCGTTTCCTTCGCGCATGATCCAATCACTGTTCTGCATTTTTTAACATTTGGCGTATATTTGAATGATGGTTTTGGAGAATTTGATAGCGTTACGTTATATTTTTGTAAACAGTTTTGACACCTTTTGGCAGTTTTTAGATTTACTTATTAGAATATGTACCGTTTGAAATTTCCCAAAGGATTTTCCAAAGCTATAAATGTCAGATGTCTTATCGTGTTTATATCCACGCACAATAAGACATTGAGGTTCGATATATGCCGGAATTCCATGTATTATTGAGTTTGAAGTCATAGACATTTCATTTATCTGCTTTGATAGTTCGAAATCAGTAATCTTTGGTTGTCTGTGATGAATGCTAAATTATTAAAATATAATAATTGAATTACGCATTAGTACTTATACTGTATGTAAAATATAGATAGCACTATATTTACCAGATCTCTATGAATAATTTTATTATCGTGTCAAAGTAAAGGCCCGAATGATATTTCTTTAGATTGTAATTTCGTAAATTTGCATTAGGTTTTCTGTAAAGCTCTGTTGTCAGCGTATTGTAAACCCATATTTAATATCCGTTGCTATCTATACATTCAATTTGACAAATGTTTTTGGTTAACATAATTATCATTGTATACCTTCAAAAATTATAAAATACTTGTTTAAATTTCGTTACGCCATAGAAGAAACTCTTCGAAGCTAATTATATTAATTAAAGAATTTATTATTCTGTTGTAAGATGCCATTAAAGTTAAACACAACAATTATTACCTCATCAATAAATCTTGGATTAACTTTCATGAGCAACAGTTAATTAATTCACAATTTTTCCACTCGTATTTAAGAACTTTTCAAAAACCTCCATTGCCGTAAATTTATTATAATTGCTATATTAATATGCCTTTCGGTACGTTCGCCTTAATTTTTTTTAGTGTACTAATCTTGGTCGTAAAGCAAAGCGACAATATGTACTATCTATGGTATAAACTGCTCTACGCATTGTGAAAACTGCTCTACCCGCAAATCGCTTTCTATCGTGCTGTATCCTGCGAAGGTTAATTAGAAAAAATGCTGATCATTTTATATACTGTATCTGATGTACACGTGGTAATACCCCTGCAGTCTGCTTCCATGAAAGATCGTTGCAAATGCACCAATCAGATGATCTACACTAATTAAAACAATTGAAATTTTAATTTTTTAAAAAAAATCTACGACAATTTTATGGGTACGTGCATAATGAAAGTACAAATATCGATACATCTTGTTAGAGTTTAATAAATTTATTTTAAAAAAATTTAAAAAGAAAGTAAGTGTCGTCGTATTTCAGCCGCCAGGCACCCCCAGGCGTCCTACCCCGGCGAGGATTTAGGAATACGTGAACGACCGAACTCGTACCAAAGGCCACCAAATGGTAAACCCCAGCACAGCCCGTTAATCTATAGTAGGACACTTACGCAAAATTTTTTTCATTAACTCCCTAAAATTATTATTTGTGTGTCACCATCATGGGGTACCACCATAATACAAACCAAAGAAGGAGGTCGACTAAAGCGGAGTTAATTCAATATATGATCTACACACTGCATAAATTACATTATTGATATCTATATAACCTTCTAACAAGAATTGCATCAAAAAGGTAACCCTAACCCTAACCAAATTTCACTCCGCTTTAGCCGACCTCCAAAGAAGGAAATTTTTATATGTAGATCGCAAGATCAGGTGTAGGTCTGCAATGCGCTGGGTGTTTTCTTTTTTTTTCTGAATCGCTTTGATACGGTTCTAAAAATATTTAATGTGCTTAACGAGTTTTTTCTTAATTATTATACTTGATCTTGATTTAATAGCGATGCTTTGTTGGTGAAATTTTTGGTTTGGTAGAATTACTAGCCTTATACACGTGCTACGCTAGTCAACTATGCATTTCAAAACTATATGCTAAAAATTCATTTAATGATCAGGATAGAGATCGGGATAGTTATTGGGATTATTTTCACTTTTTATATATGTTTTAATAGTAAAGTATGACTTTTATGTTAGAGCTAATCGCTTTACTTCAACTATTTTAGCATAAATCAATACTTATTAATCATTTTTATAACTAAGTTTATTTTTTTTTAACGTTAATTTAATATTTAAATTTCAATTGATTCTGTACAAAACTTCTGTTTCATATTACTGTATTGTGAACTATACAAAGAGAGATATTCTCGTTATAAATAAAAAAAATTAATACAAAACGCAAAATTTTTTAAAATGACCTTGTTATAAACTTGCTTAAAAATCGATTTATGCTAAAATACTCGAAAAAAATAAAGCGATTCGCTCTTGACATTAAAAACATCAAAGCCATTCTTTATTATATATCAAAATATGTAAAAACGTGATAAATAATCCCTACCACTATCCTGATCATTAAAATTACTCAATAACTGATAATGTATTTTTACATACGTTCGTACGTTGTAACGGTCAAATTTAGCTGGGGTAGCACAGGTCTAAATGAGGCTATACCAATTTTGGTTTTTTTTTTATTATTTTATTTTTATCGAATATATTTTTAGTAGCTATTTTTAGTAAAGATTAGCATCAGTGAATTAAGAGAATCAAGAGAATTAAAAGAATCAAAAGATTTGAAAGATTCAATTGATCGAAAAGAATTTATTGATTAGAAAAGTAGTAAAGATTCTTTTTGTTTGAACTTTTGTCTATAATCATAAGTATATAAGGGCTTCAAGCTCACCTTAAAATAAAGCAACTCGTTGGAGTTCTAAAACTTCGAAGCCAAATATAGTAGAAGTTCTTGCCGTCTAATTATTGATAGTTAACTTAAACCCCATACTTGTGAAAAAGAAGAGTGAAACAGAGGGTATCGATTATAAACCAGTACCCCTTTTATATAAAAACTCCGATTGTTTACCTCATTTATTCAATAATTGAACCCCGTGATTTGCATTGTTAAATTACCTTATCGTTGATCCTCGTGACCTCGTATTATTTGACCCCGTGATTTCACCTGCCGGAAATTTAAGGTTGGCCAAAACTACCCGTGATCGCATATTATAATCTTGTGACGTATTTGGAGCTTTCGACCCTAGCTACCTGGACCAAGTCCTTCCACGCCTCAATCGTAGCCTTACCGTTGTTAGGGTTGTATAGTTTATTTGATTATAGTAGTGTATAGTATCGATATTTAGCGAAGAGTCGACTTTCCCTCCCACAATTTGGTGGTGACTGTGAGATAGAACTAATTCAGTCAAGTCCTTACCTGACAAAAAGAACAAACATACGCGTAGTAATAGTTATTTTAGTTTACACCATATATTGGCAATGGACAAGAATAAGAAGCCCGTATCAATTTTAGAAAGTCCTGCTAGTCCCCAAACAGAAAAAGCAGAAGAAGCCTCACAACTCCTCGACTTCAATGGTACCACATCCAGCGGTACAGCCCAATCTGTAAACCCACCAGAAAGCATTGAAGACATCCTAAAAGAAATTGCTAAAGCCTTCCGGGATGCTGCTACGGAGGTTGCTCAGGGAGAAAACATTGGTAATCAACATCATGGTCGTGAGACCAACTGGGTCCAAATAAAAATTTTCCAAGGTACCGAAGATGAGGATCCAGTAGAGTGGGTGGAAGCTTTTGAAAGGGCAGCAAATGCAAACAATTGACCAGAAAGAAGAAAAATCGCCATTGCACCGGGACACCTCTCCGAAATTGCTGCTAACTGGTTTAATGATAACAAGGAAACCATTCAACATTGGGATAATGACGACCAACCCGAAGCCAGCTTTGTCACCGGTACTTTGCCACCCCGGAAAGAAATCACAAGTGGCAAATGTATTTAAATTCATTAACGCAACAGGAGAAGGAAAAAGTTGATGTATACGCATACAAATTTAAACGACTATTAAGAAAAGTAGACCCGGTGAACTAATTACCACCTACTTATGTTATTAGAATGTTCATCGGGGGTTTAAAAGGCCATATTGCCGCCTTTATGTCTATTGCTGATCCAGATACATTGGATAACGTAATTGCAGGTGCGAGAAGGATCGAAGCTGGCGAATACTATAAGGAGGGAAGACAGGAAGAAGAGCCAAACCAAAAACTAATTGACCACTTAACGCAAAAAATGCAACAAATGGTGACAAATTATGAAAAATTGACTACCACCCTGGCGGCTAGAGCAGATGCCACCTCCAGTCCGGCCCAAGTACCGCAATTTCATCCTCAGCAGCATCCAAATAATGGGCAACCTACGGGCAGTAACATTACATACTTCAATTGTGGTGAAAAAGGCCATATAGCTAGACAATACCTTTCAGAAAGAAATTCAAATCGAGGAAACTTGGACCAACCCAATAAGATGTTACAACGAAATCGAAGCATAAATCTCTGTGATATTTATGATGAAAAAGAAATTTATGCTATGAAGCGACGTGAAAGACCCAAAAGTGAGACCAACTGGGATGAAAGGTTAAGGAAGAGAGTCGCATCAGAGCCTCATCAGCTGATCCAACCTACACCCATAGAAGAAGTAACCCAGGAGGTAACCCCAACCCAATTACAAGAACAAGTCACTCGTCCTAGACGAAGAAGAGGTCCTTCTGTTATTAATTCGGTTCCTCAATACAATATAGCTGAAGACCTACTACATCAAAAAGCCAATGCCACTTACGCGCAAATGCTGCAAATTCCCAGGCAAAGACAAAACCTAGCCCAAGCGTTAAGGCGTCCTATTATTGTCCCAGTAGAAGAATCTAATATGGCGAAAAATAAAATAAATTCACGAACCATAGCTGCAAAATGCTATGTGTGAATTAGAACTAATCCAATATTGGCTATATTAGATTCGGGGACTGCTGTTAGTATTATGTCAAAGAAATTAGTTAATAAGCTTGGCCTTAATATCGCTGAACCTTCAAATACAGTAGTAATTACTGCTAATAGTACTAAAGAAAGGGTGTTAGGAAGAATCCCCGAATTAAAATTAATAATCGGTAGCATCATGGTTCCCACTAGTTTCCAAGTCATCGAAAATAATGAAGAAATGTTATTACTGGGAATGGATTGGTTCCAAAAGGTGCGAGCCCGCCTTCATTTTGATGAAAAGAAGCTTCTTATTCGATACTTAGGTAAAAGTATCGAAGTTCCCATATACCAAGCAAGGGAAGACCAAATCGAACCACTAGTAGAAATCGATGCTGAAGATGATTATTTCAACAACTATGAAGAAGAAGAATTAGAAGAGGTAGAGAGTTATTGCACAGATGAAGCCACAAATGAGGAAATAATTAAGTTATATACTAACCCATGGAAGGATATGTATAGCCCAGCAATATACCTAACGAATATCGAAGAAATTCCAACCGTCGAAGATAATGCCAAACCTGAGGCTAATATAGAAGAATTAATTGAAAAATTAGTAGCTGATGAGACACTAACCCCAGAACAAAAAGTGGAATCTACCACCCTGTTAAAAGAATATGATACCCTCTTTGCAACCGGGTTGGATCAAATTGGTCAATCGGCAGAGGTGGAACACGAAATCGATACCGGGGCGCGACACCAATATCGCAGCATGCATACTGAATTTCCTGGGGTGAACAAGACTTCCTGGACAAAGAAATTGAAAAGATGCTGAAAAATAAATTAATATACGAACTTAAAAGTCCATGGACCTCACCCGTGGTCATTGTTCCTAAAAAAAATGGTAAACTTCGTCTATGTGTAGATTACCGAAAGCTGAACCTGGCCACCAAGAAGGACGCGTACCCCCTGCCACGTATTGACGATCTATTGGAGACCTTTGGGAGAGCAAAGTGGTTTAGTAGTCTAGATATGGCCAGTGGGTACTGGCAAATAAGAATGAAAAGGGAAGACTGCGAAAAAACTGCATTCATAACAAAGAGGGGTACTTACGCTTTTAACGTAATGCCCTTTGGGCTCTGTAATGCCCCAGCCACATTTCAGAGGGCAATGAACCACTTGTTATACGAATTTATTGATAAATTTGTAGCGGTTTACTTGGACGAAATTATTATTTATTCCCAAACCTTTCAAGAGCATCTCGATCATATAAAGTCCGTGTTCACCAAATTAAGGTTGCAGGGTTTAGATTGATCCCAGAGAAATGCGACCTTATTAAAACGACCATCCAATTTCTGGGCATATAGTAGGGCAAGACGGCATTAGTCCAAACCCCGAGAAAGTAGTCAAGGTTCTGAGATTTCCTGCACCTACTAATTTGAGGCAACTAAGAGGGTTCCTTGGCCTTGCTTCATATTATCGACGGTTTATTCAAGGATTCGCCACCATAGCCAAACCTCTGCACAAATTATTAGAAAAAGAAGTAAAATATGAATGGGGTGAAAAACAAGAGAAAGCGTTCAAAAAATTAAAGACTCACCTCACTATGGCTCCAGTTTTGAGGTACCCGTATTTTACAAAGCCATTCTACCTCCATACCAATGCTTCTGGAGTAGGTCTTGGTGCGGTTTTGGCCCAAAAAGATGAGTATTAACGGGAATATGCTATAGCATATGCCAGCAAAAGCCTAACTAGAGCTGAGCGAAATTATGCAGCAACGGAGTTGGAGTGTTATGTAGTAGTTTGGGCGGTAGAATATTTTCATCATTACTTGGGGTATAAACATTTTACTATTGTTACGGATCATGCTGCATTAAAGTGGCTACAAAATACTGAATTAAAGGGAAGAAGAGCACGGTGGATATTACGCTTACAACCCTATGACTACACTATAGTACATAGGTCGGGAAGAAAGCATAACAATGCCGATTTCTTATCCCGTATGATAAAGGAGCTACCAAATAAATTCAAGGATATAGCCTACGAAACTTCAGTTAATAACGAGGTGGAAGAAGTGGAGGTATTTCAAGCATTTATCCAAGAAGACTCCTGTGAAGAGACGGACGACGAGATAACTAATTGGATGACTGAAGAAATGCTCGATGAATGGGTAGAATGGATTACTTTGTATGAGGAGCAGAGGAGACTTAACGAAGTACTAATACAGCAACTCACCTTTGAAATGGAGTGTGATGTTACTTGGAACCACTAAAACGGACCTGAAATTGATAGTGAATTAGGAGTTGTGCTAACAAATGAACTTCGATATATGGACCTAGATGAAACATACTTAATTGATGTGCCGCAATGGGGTGAATCTATTGATGGACTAGAGTTTGATGAAAGTGAGGAGGAAGATTGAAACAGTGGTATGGAAATTGATCCTGAAGAATGGCCTCAACCTATTGAAGACTTTATTGACTGGGAGGCATATGATAATTAGTAATTTTGTCTAAAAAAAAAAGAAAACTTAACCAAGTTAATAAATTGAGGTAACTTAAACCCGACGTTAAATACAATCCAGCCCAGGTTGTCGGTATCCTGGCACTGCTCTAAAGGACGAATTGGAAAAAAAAAATAATAAGCATAGGCTTTAATTAGTTATAAAAAAAAAAAAAAAAAAGTCTAAATATGGATTCACAACAATACAATACTTTAAAAAATTATATCCAGCATCGATGAGTTCCACCAGGTGTTGATGTAAAGAGGTTAGATGCACAAAGTAAATTCTTTGTAGTAAAAAAGGGCCTGTTGTATAAAGAGGGTCGAAACCCTCCGGGAAACTTGCTAAAAGTATTACAAAGCCATGAACTCGAAGATACATTAGCTCAGATCCAAGATAACCCGTTAGGCGCGCACTTGGGAACAGAAATTATGTTCAATAAGATTTGGTCTTACTATTTTTGGCCTCAGATGTATGACCATATTCGTAATTATGTAAGATCATGTGACCGTTGTCAACAACAAGGGAAAAAATTATCCAAAGAGCCATTACATCCCATACCGGTAAATTCGCCATTCCATAGAGTAGGCATTGACATAGTTGGTCCGTTACCAATGACGCCCCGGTCCAACCACTACATCATAGTAGCTACTGATTATATGACGAAATGGCCTGAAGCGCGTGCCATTCCAAAAGATACAGCTAAAGAATTGGCAAAGTTTATCTATGAGGAACTGGTGTGCCGTCACAGGTGCCCCTTGTATTTGTTATCTGATCAAGGCTCCCACTTTAGAAACCGGCTAATTGATAATTTGCTAGCAACGTTACATATTAAGCATCATTACTCAAGTCCATATCATCCGCAGACCAATGGGCTTGTAGAACGATTTAATAAATCATTGTGTACCTCAATTGCGAAGCTTGTTGAGAATATTGCAGACTGGGATTTATTTATTTCACCAGTATTATTCGTGTTTAGAACAGCAAGGCACAGCACTACGCACCAGACGCCATTCTACCTTGCGTATGGGAGAGAGGCCAAATTACCCATACACCCCAGTGAAACAGGTAGTCTATTGGAAGGGACGATCATTCAGCGGATGTATGAACTAGAAAATGATCTACCTGTGGTAAGAACCAAAACCAAGGAACGTATTAAAGCCCAGCAGCAAAAGCAAAAGGATCGACATGATCGAGGAATAAAAGCCACCCCAGAATTCAACATAGGGGATAAGGTATATGTGCAAGATGCATGAAGTATGGGAACGCATAGCCATAAGCTAATACCACAATGGAAGGGCCCATATTATATCCATAATGTAATTGGGAATGGTGCCTATAAACTTCGTGACATGGTGGGAAAAGTATTAGTACATACTGCTAACAAAAGTTTGTTAAAAGCCCACTACGAAAGAACTATATAAAGGCAGTGAAATAGCTCCTCAAGAAAAATAATCTTGAAAAACAAACACAAACCAAATATACGAATTAATTACTCACAAGTATGACCGATGAAAGTTTAATTCGACAAGACCTATATGCGATTGAGCCTTCGTTCGTGATCCCTGCACCATGCCCTTACGATGACACACAAGGGGCTACAACCCAATTGGTACTTGCTTATGATGAAGTAAAACGTGCCAAGGCCAGGGGAAAAAGAATTGACACCTTAGTGTATACCTTCTATTTTGGTGCTCGATTAAGCACTGCTTCTGGTCCTGAAAGAACCGCTGCCAGGAGGGAATATGATGGCTATTTTATTAGAGCAGCAACTCGAATTTATTATTTGTTTGAGCCTCACGGAGTCGAACAAATTTATCGAACTGAACATACCAGAATTTGTAAGGTTGCGAAGTTATCCAAAAAAGCGTATGAAAATTTGGTCTAATCTGAGCTTGTGGCACAAGCATTCTTTGGTGAGGGAGAATTGTAACGGTCGAATTTAGCTGGGGTAGCACAGGTCTAAATGAGGCTATACCAATTTTGTTTTTTTTTTTATTATTTTATTTTTATCGAATATATTTTTAGTAGCTATTTTTAGTAAAGATTAGCATCAGTGAATTAAGAGAATTAAGAGAATTAAAAGAATCAAAAGATTCGAAAGATTCAATTGATCGAAAAGAATTTATTGATTAGAAAAGTAGTAAAGATTCTTTTTGTTTGAACTTTTGTCTGTAATCATAAGTATATAAGGGCTTCAAGCTCACCTTAAAATAAAGTAACTCGTTGGAGTTCTAAAACTTCGAAGCCAAATATAGTAGAAGTTCTTGCTATTTAATTATTGATAGTTAACTTAAACCCCATACTTGTGAAAAAGAAGAGTGAAACAGAGAGTATCGATTATAAACCAGTACCCCTTTTATATAAAAACTCTGATTGTTTACCTCATTTATTCAATAATTGAACCCCGTGATTTGCATTGTTAAATTACCTTATCATTGATCCTTGTGACCTCGTATTATTTGACCCCGTGATTTCACCTGCTGGAAATTTAAGGTTGGCCAAAACTACTCGTGATCGCATATTATAATCTTGTGACGTATTTGGAGCTTTCGACCCTAGCTACCCAGACCAAGTCCTTCCACGCCTCAATCGTAGCCTTACCATTGTTAGGGTTGTATAGTTTATTTGATTATAGTAGTGTAAGTATTGATATTTAGCGAAGAGTCGACTTTCCCTCCCACAACGTACGTACTGCATACAGGTTTGATTTGCATAGTCAACTGTGATAAAATCATTACCAAAAAATTTTGAATACCACGTGATTAAATGAGATGAGTAGTTTATTTGAGTACTTCAATTGATAATAAATACAAAATCAAATTGTATTTAAAATGAAAACATGATAATTATACTTACTAATTAAATGAATAATTTAATACGCCAATTGGTAATTGATAGTTATACACTGTATTAAATGGTTAGTGGGAATAATGATAGTGGACAAACAGGCAGAATTACAATCACTATTTAGTAATATAAGTTTCAATTGTAAACCTATTGAGCTTGCAAAAATTTTGTAATTTTGCTGATTATAAAAAAGAGATCACTTTAGGAGTATTAAATTATTTTGGCATTCTCAAACATCACACTCTATAAAACTCATGTTCAAAGATTTACTATAAAAAATTCACTATAGTATATCGGGTTGATTGGTTCACATCAAAATTAATATAACTTCTGTTATAAAACTAACTCACTTTTCTGATAACTGCAGTATATTGTTACAGAACTTACTATTCTGGCAATAATATTATATATAGTTGTTAATTTGTATAAAAATTATTATAATTTCTATGTAATAAAATGTTGAGTTAGTCTGTACTAAAATTATTTATTTCTATTTATAGGTATTTTAAAAATTCTGTAACAGGACTTGATGTTCTGGTAACCACAGTACTACTATATATGGTTAAGGTCGAATTAGTTTAAATTAGAAATATCATAATTTTTACTGTAAAAAATTCTGTTACAGAACTTACTTGTTATTTCAATAACAATAGTATATAGTTAAAATTGAGTTAGTTTGTATCGTAAGTTCCATTTGTATTCTGCTACATAACTTAGTTGCTATCTAATAACTATAATATATTGTTAAACTTCAATATTTTATATTGGCTACCCTCAATATAGTCACATAATAATTTGATTGGTTAGAAAATATAAACAAGATCAGGTGATACATAATAGTATCTTGATAATTGTAATGCATGATCCAGCTTTAACCAAACATAAAAACTTTATTACTAACCCAAAATTAATCATAATGATCCTACTGTTTTAATTAGTGAAGCAAGTATAGTAAGGCTAAGTTTTTGTATAGTGATTTGTTTTTTATTTGAAGTTTTTATTTTCTAGATTAGTGGATCTTTTTTTTCTAATCATAACTATTCAATTCAATCTTGTCGTGAAAGTCTGATCTTGAGTGATATACATTTTTTCCTTACTACTTGGTATTATAGTTTGTTAATATTTGTATTTGAGCAACATACAGAATAAACTATAGTCAAATTTTGTTATAGTCACTCTTGATATAGTTACAACCTTGATATAGTCACACTATTTTTAAGCTCTACTCTTAAAATTATATAAAATTTGATCTTTATATAGTTACAACTTGTTATAATCACCAGATTCTTGTTTTCTAAACTAGTGATTATATCAAAGTATGACTGTAATAGCATTATTAACAGATTTTTTTATTTAAATTTTTAGTAATTGATATCCATTACTACATTTTCTTGTTAAGCAATATGTTGAAGAATGAATAATATACTGCTATTGTTATTATTAGTATAGATAAATACTCTGTAGTAGAATCATGTAAATACAATATATGAGCGATATTATAAAGTGAATTATTATCAAAAAGTAAAGCTATAATGTGATTTAAGTTTTTGAGATTTAATTAATTATTTTATTTTATTTTCTTATTTTTTTTATTTATTTATCAAAAAGTTATAATATTGAGTCTATTTATTGTTTATTAATTTGTAGTTTTTTTTTATATGATATAATTTAAAAATATTAATAAATTTTATTTTTTTTGAAATCATAATATCATAATTGATAAAAATAAGAAATATTAAATTATTTAATTTGAAATTTTAATATCTTATTACTCAGGTGATGAAATTCTCTAAAATTATTTTAAAGAGTAATAATTAATTTAAGATTTGTATTATTTGTTTTATTTAAAATATTATTAAAAATATTACCTCTTTTAAACTAGTGCTATATAATACTATATGTTCTACTAGCTTGTTAAATGCATTACTATCATCTTGAACAAACCATTGCCTCTACATATACTCTAAAAAGTAGATTTTATATACATCAGCAAAGTTTATATATAGATATATATCGATTGCATACCATTAAGATATATATCAATATTCATTACCCCTGCCGATTTCTATCAATAGTGATAATAATCAATATATATCCATAATAGTTAATAATTGATATATAACCAATATATCGATAGTGATTATAATAAATATATATCTATAATAGTTAATAATCGATATATAATCAATATACAAAAATAATACTATAATGCATCTGCATTATGATATATCTGTCCGATTATGCAATAATTATATTATTAAAATTAAAATTTATTTATAAGCCACGATACATATTTGTGATATATACAAGTTTATTTTTAAAACCTAATTGGCCCAACTTCTAAATACAAATAATAGCAACAAAAAGTACCAACTAAATACAATGCATAATAGAAAAAAATCCCCAAAATCTTCCCAAAGATGAAAATCAATTAAACTACAACAAACTTTCACCAAAGTGCATTCTATTTATACTCAAGAAAGACCAAAAGCCCTAAGATCGAAGTTTCTAAGCAATAAAACCTACCAATGATAATGACACTAAGGTAATGAAAGTACACCCACATATCTAAGACCACGCAAATTTAATTTTCTGTTTTGCAAGATATGGAATCAGAAAATGTGGAATTTTGTTTTTTTTACAGGCTTATCGGCAGTTCTGGAAAGTTAAGGTCACTATCGAATAAATTTATGTAACTATTAAATAAAATCGAAATAATTGGCGCAATTGAAATTAAAAAAATTTTTTTGGTTTTTTTTTTTGAAAAAATTGGGTCTGCAGTTTATGCAAAACGAAAAATTAACTTTGCATCGCCTTACAGTATTTGAAAGTTTACTGAACATAAAAGTCAAGTTAGACTGAGATAATTATATGATTACTACATTTTTTTTATAAAAAATAAGTACAAATTAGAAAATAAAATTTATTGTAAATAAACTCGATTTTAGGCTTAAAAAATACAAACATACAACATTTTTAACGGTAATTAATTAGAATATGACTAATTCTAACCAGTGGATAAATCATCACCTCTCATCTTATAAATTATTAAATTTAAAGATTAGGGTTATATCAGGATTAAAAGAGATATAAATATGTAAAGTTGAAAGCTAAAATCTTTTATTAAAATCCCAAGACGGTTTGCATAATAAAACTTAAAAATTTCTATTGAGTTACATATACATAACTAGTGGGCAGGTTGGCAACACACTTAATATTAACTTTTCATAAATCTATTTAATTCGAGGTTCATATTCATAGAACATATTTAAAATTGGTGATTTATATTCCCAATTGTTTGATAAAGCTTGACGTTATAGACTAGAATCAGTATATAATGAAAAATGAATATTTCATTTAATAGATATAAAAAAAGAATTTAGCGAATAACTTACTAAATATGCATAAATTGGTTAATTATCTTTTTCCACGTAATGGGGTATAAATAACAGAAGCTGTTCCCTCAGCGCGTCTAATTAATTTTTTTACTACTTCATTTACTTTATTACTTGGAAATGCTATAAGGGCAGTGTCATTAATCACCTGATTATTTTTGATCAGAGGCCTACCCCCTCCCTCTTCCTTAATATATAAATAGTCAGGTTCTTATATATAATTTTAACTTTTTTTACCCCCTCCCCCCCTAAAAAATCACCTGATTTTTGTTACTCACCTAAATATTATCACTGGTACTAGATTATTATGATTATTTTCCAATCCTCTCAATTCTAATATTGCTTTCATAACATCTGCTTCGTTATCTTCATAAAGGTCAATGAATGCTATATCATAAGCAGGTTTATTATACAAACCACTATACCTTTTGGATGCACTAATTCCTTTATCAAAGTGTCAAATGCATCAACTTTTTTGATCTTTTTAAGGTATTTAAACATTGCATTTCTCATACTTTCTACTCGATGAATTACTAGGATTCGTTTTTCTTTCATAATGTAATTTATCTCATCAAATTGTAATTTTAATAATGAGGAAGGTATTGATAATGGTTCAATATTCCACGTAAACCAAAATTTACTTCCTTTTCCTAATTGACTTTCTGCTTTAATTTCACATCCATTAATTTCTCCCAAACTTTTACAAATTGAAAGACCAATTCCTGTACCATCTTGCCTTTTGGTTATTGACATGTCACCTTGTGAAAAGCTTTTCTACACATTTTGTTCAAATTTTGGGTCTATGCTGTTGTATTAAATAAATATTAATAGATGATATCTGATAAATAATCTAAAATATAAAAATATATATCATAAATATATTAACCAATACCAGTATCATATAATTCAAACAATAGATTTTCTTTTTTAAGTATTTGACCATAAGTCGGACTCCCTTCATTTTCATCAATGAATTATAGAGATTGTATTGAAATTGTTAGTACTATTTCACCTTTATCGGTAATTTTAACTCTAAAAAATTATTAAATTATTACATATTTAATGGTTGAAAAATAAAAAAAATAAATGATTAAAAAAATAATTACTAATTTGACAATAAATGAGATAAAACTTTTTCCAGCCTATTTAATAAGTATAAAGTAAGTAATAAATTATTATACAGTCGCACTGCCTAAGTGCACACTCCTAAGTGCAAGTACTATATAAAACCTCTAAATTCATAGTACAATTTGGCCCTAACTTATGAGAACTCCACATATTTTATTTTCTATAAGTGAAGACCCTTTCTAAGTGCAAATTTCAAATTTTTTCACTATGGCCAAAGGTAATATGCTTAGGTGGGTGCACTTATATTAAATATATTAGTTCAATTACCTTTCAGGATCACTTTTAACATATCTTGAAACTACATCTACATCGCAATTTAAAATTAGTTCAATCTTTTTATCATTGGCTTTTTTTCCGTATTTTTCAATTGTACCCTCAAGTAAATCTGATTAATAAAATGTTCTGTTCATTAGAACAACTTTTTGTGCTTCTAATCTTGCTGCATCAAGGATGTCATTTATTATAGATAACACTATATCAGAGGCACATGACATGATATTGATCATATCTTTTTGATCATCAGTTAAGCAACATGTTCAAGGAATGAAAGAATGCCTACTATCACTCCTAACGGTGTTCGTAATTCTATAAGATTTAAAATTAAATTAGCAAAAATAAAGTTTTTGTAGTGCACATAATAATGGAACAATAATATACCGTGAGAAGCATTCGCTAATATTTGACTCTTGGCAATATTTGCAGCTTTAGCAGCTTTTATTTCAATATTCTTTTCAGCACTCTCATCTAATAAATTTTTATGATTAATAGCCAAACTTATTTGATTTGATATTTGCTGTAATAGTTCTATTTCAAAAATGAGCCAAATAGAATTTGAAGGTCTATATGCTTTTATCCATCACCAAATATTATTATTTAATTTTATTTTTGAGATAATATCAATGCATTCTTAAAAATATTCACACAATATATGTCTAAAGAAATAACTATTCCTGGATTATTCTTTAAAAATTCTTGTATATCACAGAACATTTGTGATTTACTTTCATAGTTATCATCAATTTCTGAGGATGAACTATTTTTTCTGCGTCTTCAAATAAAGCAACTATTCTACATCAGCAAATTTTATATATCGATATATATCGATTACTAACTGGTAAGATATATATCGATACTCATCACCCCTGTTGATTACTATCGATAGTGATAGTAATCGATATATATCTGGTTAATCGATATATATCGAATATGATATCAATTAATAATTATTATATTCACATAATCATACTTTTAGCAAATTTTTAAACGTTTTACAGGTTTTCACAAGTTTTCACAATTTTTTAATATAAAATTTTATTTTTTTTATTTATTATTATTATATTTTAAAATATTACATATTTTATTATAAATTATTATTTTTTTTTATTTTTTAATGGCCGTCTACTTTGGCCGACAGTTTTATTGAATATTTGTAATATTTGTTACATGAATGAGTGTACAATTAGCCACATGAGCACTTTTGGTGCCTAATTTAAGTAGTCCGCCCGAAGGTTCTACACTAGCTGTCATACCTGCAGACCAACTACGGAACCTGCCTATTTAAACTCTCTGACCCATGCTTCTCCTATTACTATCTTACCTATAAGCCAGTATATATTATGGTTTTTCTAGGATTATTAACAATAACTACCGACCTTAGGGCTACTTTACCCTCGTAGAAATTGCCAGCCACTTACAAGAATATGTTCCACATCATATAACTATCGTGGTCTTCAGTAACTTGCGCCAAGGCCACATCGTTACCTACATTGCCCTTATAAGGTTCGTTCTGACCCTAGTACAACCTTATTTTGGTAGCACTTATTAGATCTTCTCTACCTCCTTACTCGGGACTTGCCAAATGGGGTTCTGTTTTTCTGGTTCCCTGGATTTGCGGTATAACAAACACTATTGCACCCGAAAGCTCCCATTCACGATGGTAGGACCAAGGTTACAGGTTTCATACCCAACCAATCTGAGCCACAGTTACTGAACACAGGTCTCTTTTTCATTATC
>QKWP01000262.1:160701-310568 GCA_003550325.1 Gigaspora rosea
ATTTGTAGATATATAACGATTTAATATAGAAAATGATATATATTGATTTAGATATATATCGATTTTTAACCGGTTAATCGATATATATCATTATTTTTTAATTGATATAAAACAATTAACTGTTATATATCGATTAATATCTATATATAAAATTTCCTGATATATTACTCTTGGATTCAAATTTTTTATTTGAAATAATTACTATTTTTTCATATGGCAATCTTTGATAGAGTCTTTTAGCAATGTCTTGTAATGTTCCATCTAGATCTAATTTGGAAGCAAGCTTTTCTGATATTGTGAGTAGTAATTGCCTTATTTCTTCTTGCTTACATTGTTGAAATATTATTTTACGACGAAGAAATGAAAGATTAATATTAATACGGTGTTACTATCCGGTTGTGGGATATCAGACCCGCCGGTAGAGCTATCGGGATAGTGAACGATTTTTATGAGTTAACAGCAGAAAAGTCTGGAGAGAGAATTATGAAGGAGTTAGAGTACTTTGGCGTAAAAGGAGTTGAATTAGGTGTAAGGGGTTAAAAAGGAATGAATCGGTATGTAATTAAACAAAAGGGGTTATCTAACGATATCAATTGTTAATCAGCAGAAACAATTAAACAATACAGCAGTTAAATAAATCTATCTATAGTCTTAAATGTATTATCAATAAACAATCAAATATCGGTATGTTGATATGTGTATCAGCAGCAGTATCAAAATAATCAAACAATAAATAAAATAACTAATAAAATAAATAAACAATACAGCAGCGTAATGTTAACAGCAGCGATGAGAATTCGATAATAAAAGTGTATATAAGTTGCATTCGGCTTTAAAATGCCTACTAACTCATATAGAGTCAAGGTTTATTATTAAACAAAGGATCAGATCGAAGTCTGAAGTCTTAATTGAAGGCAGAATTCGAGCCTTTAAAATACATGTTTCTAGATACATAAATTAATTACAGTAGTCTATTCAAGAAAACTTTTATCTGCGTCAACTTATTTTTAGAATTATTCGATTCTTTCCAACACCAATCCCTTCATTAATCATATTAGTTTCAACCATGCCTTTGCCTTATTTAAAAGTTCTGTCCGCGAAAATGAAATTCTGAGACATATCGGCAGATTCCTGAAAATATTTGAATGCCTCGGCATCCAAGATAGGCTAAATAATCAAGTGTCGCCATGAGACACGTACGGAAGGCTTCTTATTCAAGCATGTTGGTGTAATTGGAGGCTGGATGATGACAGTCAATCCATTTTCTGATCAATTATCATATCTATAATAGACTTCGATCCAATACTTAGTATGATATCCCAATAAAGTAATAAGAAATGATATGTATACATATAACAAAGTAGGAAATAAAAGAGATATGTATTTATTAACAAATAAAGAAATAGAAAAGAATATTCGTATGTCAATCGGTCATCGATCAAATCGATGATCGGGGTTTACGGTTCAAGAGTTCAAAGTGATCGACATAATTTGGTCACAGGATACCGATAGGGCTATCGGAAAAGAAAAATTTTAATTTTTTTTTAGTGTAACAAACTCTCCTGCTTAATTATCGAGCTCCTGCAAAATGTAAAGGTCCGGACTACTATCAGTCTGATTCATTCGAGAGTGGTATAACTTCAAACGATTGCCATTGTACTTCTGTTTTAGCACCTTATCGTCCATGGTCCTGAGTTTATAAACACCATTACCAAGAGCGTCATGGATGTAAAAAGGTTCCTCACATTTTTCTTTCAATTTATCATTATGGGTCCCTTCTAGAAATGATTTATAACGAAGGACTTGTTCTCCTATGGCGTAGCTTTCAATGGTATATTTCTGATCATGACGCTTTTTTTGGAACAATTGAGCTTTTTCAGTTCTTTCCTGCGCTTTTCTTTGAACTTCTGGTATATCTCCTAATAATATTGCAACTCTTCAAAGAATATTAAACTGCAGTTCTCTTTCATTAGAAGGGGGTGGTAATTTCAATTCAACAACTTCTCTGGGGAGAATAGCGTCTCTTCCGTAGAGCAGATAGAAGGGCTCTTAACCTGTTACGGCATGTCGGGTGGTCCGATAGACAAATAGAGCGGGGGCGATAAATTGATCCCAATCAAAATGAAATTGGATGGTACACTTGGACAAGACTTCACAGAGGGTTCGATTGAATCGCTCGACCAAGCTATTAGTCTGGGGTGATATGCAGTTGAATACCTATGCTAGAATTGAAGTTGGTCACAGATATGATCGACCAATTGGTTGGCAAAATGTTTTCCTTGGTCTAATAAGAGTTCCTTGGGACTGCCATGCTGGCAAATAATGTCTTCAATTAAAAAAGTGGCGACAGCTAAGGCGGTAGCTTCCGATAGGGCTTGCGCTTCCGGCCATTTGGCGAGATATTCAGTGGCAACAACGATGTATTCCTTTTCAGATTTGGTAGGAACTAAGGGTCCAACAATGTCAATCCCCATACGATCAAAGGGTTGACCAATCTTAATTGGGAAAAGGGGTTCACGTGTTCAGGGTTTTCCTCTTCGTTGGCAAGTATCACAGGACTTTACATACTCTTTAATATCTTCTCCCATTTGCGACCAAAAGAATCTTTGAGAAATTCGCTAGAGAGTAGAATAAAAATTAAAATGTTCGGATAAAGGGTCCGAGTGCATACTAAAAAGAATAGCAGGGACTTCATGAGGTAACAGTACTCAAAGAAGTCGGTGTGGGGGCTGTCGCGATCTTTTAAACAGTAGTTTGTTAGTAACGATATAATGTCTTGTTTGGTTAATTAAACGCTTTTGTTTTTGGAGTTCCACAATAGTTGGGTTGGTAAGGTAATCAAAAAAATGTTTTGTTGAATTCGGGATCCATTGTAATACTGTTTCGGCGAGACAATAAAATATAACAAATAATTAAAAATGTAGAAAAAATGAAAAATAAAAGAAGAAATACTAATAGACGATAATGAAAAAGGGTTTGATAACAGATAGTCAGAAAAATAAGTTGGTATAGATATCAGATGGTTCAGAAATTCAGGATAAGGAATCGGTGTTGGTATGTTGTCTACCGGCTCGGTGTTTAATGGTAAAGTCAAATTCTTGTAGGGATAAAATCCAACGTGCCATACGTCCTCGAGGAAGTTTCCGATTAATCAAAAATTTTAGGGCCGAATGGTCAGTAATCAAGGTGAATCGAGTGCCATGGAGGTACTGACAGAAATAAATCACTGCCCATACAACGGCTAAACATTCTTGTTCTGTGACTGAATAATTCTTTTCTGCTGATGTTAAGGTTCGACTGGCATACGAAATAACTTTCTCTCTACCTTGAGCATCCTTTTGGGAGAGAATAGCACTGAGAGCAATTCCTGAAGCATCGGTAAACAATAAAATTTTTGATCAAAATTTGGATAAGCAAGTACAGAAGTAGAGGTAAGTTTTTCTTTCAATGATTGAAAAGCCTCTTGTTACAACGGGGTCCAAATATAATTTTCTCCTTTCTTCAGAAGAAGGTTAAGAGGGGCAGCAAGTTTTGAGAAATCCTCGATAAATCTACGGTAGTAGGAAGCAAAATCTAAAAATCCACGGAGTTGCCGGAGGGTCGTAGGGACAGAAAAATTTCGGACCACTTCAACTTTCATAGGGTCAGTTGAAATCCCTTGGGCACTAACGATATACTCGAGAAACTTAAGTTCCCTTTTTGCAAAGTGACACTTACAAGGATTTAATTTTAAACCAGCTTCATTGAGACGTTTAAAAACTTCTTTCAAGTGCTGAAGGTGCTCATTAAGACTTGATGAAAAGATATTAATATCATCAAGATATATAACGACAAATTTCCCGTTGATACCTTGAAAAATTTGATCCATTAAACGTTGGAACGTAACCGGGGTATTCGTCAAGCCAAAAGGCATAACTTTAAACTCAAAGGTCCTCAAGTGAAAGATGAAGGCTGTCTTTTCTCGGTCCTTAGGATCCATCTCTATCTGCCAGTATCTACTGGCTAAATCCAGGGATATGTACTATGAAGAATTTTTGAGGATATCGAGAAGATCATTAATAATCGGCAAGGGATAATTATCCTTTTTGGTTACCGCGTTAAGCTTCCTATAGTCGATGCAAAATCGAATTTTATCCTTTTGTTTAACCAATACCACGGGGGAAAACCAAGGGCTGGCTGAAGGTCGGATGATGTTGCCCACTAGCATATCGGCAATTTCATTTTCCAAAAAATCTTTTTCCATTGGTGAGGTCCGATATGCCTTTTGTTTAATCGGAGGGGCTTCAGCAGTAAAAATTTTATGCGTGACTAAACTAGTCCTTCCTAAATCCTGCAGAGTCCAAGCAAAAAGGTCTCTATGCTCAAGAATAAGCTCATGCACATCACCTTGAGCTTCCTCTTCAATGGGTCTGATATCTATTTCGGGGGTTAACTCGAAATGTTCATTGAAGAAAAACTTTTGATCTTCCTCAAAACTTCTTTCCTCAAATTCAGAAACGTACTCATTATTGTCATTTTGATAGTCATCGTCACTATTCATTTCCCATCATGCTTCGTGAACACCCCGTTCTTCAGGTGCAACATTGTATAGCGAAACAGCATCTTCTTCGTCCGAATAATCATAATAATCGGGTGGAAGTTCAGGGGACCGATAGGAGTATCATTAGGGTCATCAGAAGGAAACTGATAATCAGAATTTAAAGTAAAACCCGAAGGGTTATAAAAGTAAGAAATGTCTTCTTCTTCTGAAAATCCGTATAGCCGTTTTTCTAACTCTTCTTCTTCTAACTCTTCTTCTTCGTACTCATCATCAACTTCCTTTTCTTCTTCTATTTCGTATTTATTTCCATTCTCTTCCTCCTTTTCATTTCCAGTTTTTGGGTTGTGGTTTTCTTGTATGGGGTTATGCTATATTCGGCGAAATTCAACCGGAACTATAATTTCTTCGTTCTCCCAATGTAGAGCCATTTCTGAAGCATTATAATCTATTTTTGCCTGAACTTTGGATAACCAGTCGTTTCCAACTATGGCTTGATATGACAAAGCGTCTGTAACGGCAACATCATTTGGAATCCTTATTCCTCTCACAAAAAATGGAAAATTAGAAATTTCTCCAATAGCACGTTTGCTCTGACTATGAACATTAACCATATTGACAGTGGAAGGCCTTTCGACCTTAACACCCAGTTTACTTAATAAATGAGAAGAGACAACACTCCCAGAAGAACCACTATCCACTATGAGCGGAATAATTTTGTTATAAACAACTGTATCACAGTACAGGGCCGTAGAGGTAGGGTTGGTTGTAGATTGACAAAAGTCTGAGACTTCCTCTTAGTGGTAACTTTCTTTTGAAGCCCTTGAACCAATTGTGTACGCATCGCAGGAACCGACCGAAGTAATTGTCCGAAGGTGATATTGGCCGGTTTGTGTTGGATATCGGCTACAATGGAATAGGGGGGTACAAGGGCTGATATTTGTGGAGGATCATTGAGCATCTTCTTTTTTGGATGATCGGAGCCCGATTGGTCTTGGTCTGGGATGGAGGATTCGTCACTGTCTCAGTTGGGCGCACAGCTTCTTTTCTTTGACCTTCTTGAACCAAACCTTCTGCAGTTCGTCGTCTCTTGAGCCGAGTAAATTGGATGGGCCGTTCATTTTCTTCCCCTGCCATGAACATCCGGTCATCTGCATGAAGGTTCAAAAAAGTGTGTGCATTATTTGGCACAGCACCATCATGACCGTTTCCACTATTGTTAACAGGGGCCGGAGGGTTGGGTCGACCTGATTGTTTTGGTTCACAGGGATCACATTGCTACCAGTAGCCACAGTTCCAGAATTATTAGGTGGGGTGGGCTGAGGACAATTTCGCACATAGTGTCCAGTCTGTCCACATCGATAACAGGGATATCGGGGTGGTGAATTCCAATTTCGGCAGGGCGCTTCTTTATTCTCCTTAAGTTGGGCTGCCATGGCTGTAAAGGCTTCTCCAAGCTTAACAATGGCCTCTTCGGTCTTAGAGGGAGCTGGGACCGGGGGAGCAGTTGTCGAAGGGGAGGTTACAAGAACTGGTTGCTGTGGCATGGAAGTGGAAGCAGGTAAATAAGGATTATAATAATAAGGGTTTTGTTTAAAGGATTTTTGAACGCTTTAGCACGTTCATATGCAGCAGTTAGAGAGTTAGGTAAAAATGGGGCTACTGAAGTAGAAAGTTCAGGACGAAGTCTGTTAATAAACATTTGGGCTTTTGCACTTTCAGGATATCGATGTCCACCAGCTTCAACATGGCGGAGCAATTCTTCAACAGCCACGTGATCAGAATCAACTTCCTCACTCATCCCTTGTTTCCTCTGGGTGAGTTGAGCAAACTATTTGCTCTCAAGGGCCAGTGTCCTAAAGTGGGCTATGAAAGAAGGTCGAAAACTTATATCGAGATTGAGACGGTCATTCCATCAATCAATAGGGGCCAACTGAGCTTGATTAGTGACCCACCAAGTGGCGGCGGCACCCTTAAGCAGAGACCCGTAAAAATTTTTTGTGTTATACTAAATCTTTATTTGCGTTATTGCAAAAATTTGTATTAATTTGCAATAAGATATTAACTTTATATTAATTTGCATTTTGTTTCAAAAAACATAAGAAGTTTACTCAAAATTTTGTTCTGACCTTGCTCGTCTTTTATGTTCATTCATTTTTTCTTTCAGAAACTTAATTCAGCACACTTTCTGATATTATTAGCCAATCAAATTTATAGAATACATGTGAATTTTACCCTTAAATATTTGGTTTAATTTGCATTATCAATATAAATTTGCATTAGTTTGTATTAATTTATATACAAATTTTTACGGGTCTCTGCCCTTAAGCTTAGGTACTATCACCAGAATTTTTCTAGTGACCTGCGCCTGGTTGGCTTCAAAAGCTTTCTCCACATCTTCCAACCATGAAATCGGATCCTGTTCACCGGCTGAAAATTCAGGATAGTGAACCAAGTTCAACTCACGATGCTGCTCAGGAATATTAATGGCAGGAGTGTTAATCTGAGGTACCGGAGCAGCTTGCAATTGAATCACGAGATTTCTGATTTGTTGCATGAGGAGGTCCATAGGGTCAGGCTGATCGTCAGCAATAGGGTTAACAATAGCGATAGGAACTTGGGGTTGAGGGACTTCAATGTTCTCATTGTCATCATTGTCAGCCAAAAAATTGTCAAGATCTTCATTGAAATTGTCGTGATCCATATCGGCAGATTCAATTTCTTCTGTATCTTCTTCGAGATTATCAAGATTATTAAAGGGATCTCGATTAAACCTATGGGTTTCTTGATATGCAGTTAGGAATCTAGTTACAAGGGTAGGGAAATCTTCGGCTTCACCGTATCGAAAGCTAAAGATAAATCGAAGGAGTAATCTATCAAGAATATTCTCAAGTCTAAGTTTAACAAGTCTTTTAAATCGACATACAGCGTATTGAGAGTACTGGAGGGCAGTAAAAGAAGTGCTATACCAAGTCCAAAAGTTTTGAAACTGTGGAGAAAGGTCTTCTATGTGAGGAAAACAAACTATACATGACTCGTCACGATAATGTTTAACAAGATAGTTAATGGCCTGTGGAGTCTTCCCAAAGAAATAATGATGAAGGTCGTGGTTTCAGATATTTCGAAAATATTGTTCAAAATTATTCAAAAACGTTCAAAATTGACAAAATCTGAAGTGCGGCGTAAAATTCTACACAATTGGCTCCAAATGTTACTATCCGGTTGGGAGATATCAGACCCGCCAGTAGAGCTATCGGGATAGTGAACGATTTTTACGAGTTAACAGCAGAGAAGCCCGGAGAGAGAATTATGAAGGAGTCAGAGTACTTTGGCGTAAAAGGAGTTGAATCGGGTGTAAGGGGTTAAAAAGGGATAAATCGGTATGTAATTAAACAAAAGGGGTTATCTAACGATATCAATTAAACAATACAGCAGTTAAATAAATCTATCTATAGTCTTAAATGTATTATCAATAAACAATCAAATATCGGTATGTCGATATGTGTATCAGCAGCAGTATCAAAATAATAAACAATAAATAAAATAACTAATAAAACAAATAAACAATACAGCAGCGATGAGAAATCAATAATAAAAGTGTATATAAGTTGCCTTCGGCTTTGAAATGCCTACTAACTTATATAGGGTCAAGGTTTATTATTAAACAAAGGATCAGATCGAAGTCTGAAGTCTTTATTGAAGGCAGAATTTGAGCCTTTAAATACATGTTTCTAGATACATAAATTAATTACAGTAGTCTATTCAAGAAAACTTTTATCCGCGTCAACTTATTTTTAGAATCATTCGATTCTTTCCAACACCAATCCCTTCATTAATCACATTAGTTTCAACCACGCCTTTGCCTTATTTAAAAGTTCCGCCCACGAAAATGAAATTATGAGACATATTGGCAGATTCCTGAAAATATTTGAATGCCTCGGTGCATCTGAGATAGGCTAAATAATCAAGTGTCGCCATGAGACACGTATGGAAGACTTCTTATTCAAGCGCGTTGGTGTAATCTGAGGCCGGATGATGACAGTCGATCCATTTTCCGATCGATTATCGTATCTATAATAGACTTCGATCTAATACTTAGTATGATATCCCAATAAAGTAATAAGAAATGATATGTATACGTATAACAAAGTAGGAAATAAAAGAGATATGTATATATTAACAAATAAAGAAATAGAAAAGAATATTCATATATCAATCGGTCATCAATCAAATCGATGATTGGGTTTTACGGTTCAAGAGTTCAAAGTGATCGACATAATTTGGTCACGGGATACCGATAGGGCTATCGGAAAAGAAAAATTTTAATTTTTTTTTTTTAGCATAACAACGGATACGAGTTATTAGGTCTCGCGCGGAAAATGGTTTTATTAAATAATCATCTGCTCCTTTATTCAAACCTATAAAATAGATAAAAAAAAAAAGGATAGAAAAAATAATAATATAAATATATTAATATAAATATAATAATGTAAATATAATAATATAATTATAATACAGTAATAATATAAATATAATAATATAAATATAATAATGTAAATATAATAATATAAATATAATAATATAAATAGAATAAGGGTTTTAGAATGTAGTGCACCTGCACTGCAGTGCACCCTTTTATGTTTCTCGAAATTTTACTAGGGTAACCTGCTGCATTTTTAACAAAAAAATGATCCTCTCGCAATTCTGTACTAATTTTGATCCTAACCCTAATCCTAACCCTAACTCTAATTATTATTTATATTTGTTACTATAGGGTGCACAGTGGGTGCACTGTAGTGCAGGGTGCACTACTTACTAAAATCCATATAATAATATAACTTTAAGAATTTAATAATTTTAAATTACCTCAGATTATAGAATTTTCACTAGCTTTTGCGGATAATAATATTATAGGGATTGATCGAGTTTTTTTGTTAGATCTTAACGCTTCTAATAATTCATATCCATCCATATTTGGCATCATGATATCTATTAAATTCATATTATACAGTTATTATACGTGATAAATTATAAAAAAAAACATCATTACATATTATATTATATAAATTACTTGCCACTAAGGATTAAATCAGTAATTTATTAAGATTTTTCAAGATTCTTAAAGCATCTTTGCCGTCACGAGCATGATGTACGTCAAATTTTTTTTAACAGATCTGTCAGATGATCACTATAAACACGGTATAAATAATAAGAACAATTTATCAAATTTTAACATAATTGAATAAGAAAATATACACTTTACCGCATATCATTATTATCTTCAACAAATAAGAGTTGCCATTTTTCACTAGTATTAACAATATTACATTCAAGTTTTGATTGTCTATTAACATTTGATCCTTTGTTCCAGTATATTAATATTCATGTTTTGATTATTTATTAACATTTTATCCTCGATTAAATAAAGCTGTCGGTTAATATATAATTCCTTGTCATCTCTTGATTTATTTTCAGCTCTGTTAGAAAATATTTGATTTGTTGGTAAGTGATCACATCCTATTGGGAACCAGCATTTAAACGTCGTTCCTTGATTTATTACAGAAGTTACAGTAATATCACCATCATGACGAGTAATAAGTTCTTTAACGAGAGCGAGATCTATTCCAGTACCTTCATGACTACGTGAGACTTGAGATTCTACACGATAAAAGCGCCGAAATATATTTGGAAGGACGGCTTCCGGAATACCAACTACTGTATAAAAAAAATCCGAATGTAATATTTATAAGTGGTTATAAATATTTATTAATACTAGAGTAATAATTAAAAGAATATTATTAACCTGCATCTGAAACTTCAAGAACTATTTTTTATTATCCTTGTAATCAAGATATAAGCGAATGGTAATGTGTCATTCCAAGTATGCTTTAATGCATTTGAACCTTTAATAAACAAAGTATCTTAATACAGTAAATTTGGCACATTTTAATGAATATTATAACAGCAAAAAAATTTCTTTTTTTTTGTTAGAAAAATACAAAGATTATATAAATTGTTTCATACATATCATGATCCAGATAAATCTTATCGCCTGCTGCTTTATTGAATTATTCAGGAGATGGAATACCTATGTTATACACCAAGCCTAATTTTTTAGCAATATTTTTAAAATCTGAAGCTAGTTCTTGAGTATATTCAATTATATTAGCTTCACGATAATGAGGTTTTAATTAATCAGTTTCTATATTTGAAAACTGTATAAGAAATGGATTAACTTTAATATAATAGAAATTATAAGAATTTATTATACGATATATATTATACGACATATCTAACTAACTTGTAATAAAGTGTTAANTTATACGATATATATTATACGACATATCTAACTAACTTGTAATAAAGTGTTAATAAGTTTAAGCAATCGATGAGCGTTACGTCGTACAATTTGAAGATACGACATCATTAGCGCATCTTGTAGACTTATTAATTACGTCTTCAAGCGGTGAAAGCATTAAGGTTAATGGTGCTAGTATGATAAGAAAAAGGTGAATATATTTGTGCAATACATTAAAAAGAGCTATATTATGGTATTATAAACGAATACTTTTTAGTTCATGACTGATGCCTTGAAAAAAAGAGACTTTCTGAAAATTTAAATCGCCAATATTTTAGCCCGTTTTTTTTCCTCTTCTCTTGACTTTCCTTGTACTAAACATGTATTCATTTGATTTACTACCAACTAAAAAATTATATCGTGTTTTTAATTATAACGAAGCTAATGAAATTTAATTATTTAACCTTCACATACTTGCAAAAATTCTACATACTTCTCACAAGTGTACGAATCGATTAATTCCATAAATTAATATAGCCGACAATTCTTGATTTCCACAAAATGAATTTGCTAATAAGAGAATAGCCTGAGAACCATCTTTTAAATAACTTTTACATGTTTTCCATCCTTTATCACAAGGTCTAATAGCCAAGATTCATCAATTTTACAAATGAATAAGTTGCAACGTGTCGTTTTAATGTTATATATTTATCATCATAACTCTTATCAACATCTTTAAATAAGTCAATTATTTTGGGGGTATCTGGAAAATAATCAAGAAATTGACAGAGACCAGACGTGCAATCATAGATTTAGAGCCAACGCTTGATCTAGGTTCACCAAAATAAACTAACGCATAAGGAATATCTTTATTGTTTCTTAATACTTCTGTCGTAATACAGCAGGCTTTTTCTAATGACTCAATTTCTTTAATAATTATTATAAATGAATTATTATAAAAATGAAGTGCATTAACAAATAAAATTCAAAATATAACATTTTCATAAATACTAACCAGGCATCCTGCGTCCAAAATCATTAAGTATTTTTAATCTTCGAGTGTTTAAAACTTTTGAGTAATTTCTTGCACTATAGCAATTAAAGCTCAAACTGTGCCATCTGATTTAAAAACTGGACTATATGTATAATCAAATTACGCCTCTTCAGTATATCCATCACGGTATAATTTCATAGTAATCATCATTTCTGAATAAGCCTTTTTTGTTGTTCTTATACTATATACAGTATATATATATATATGTATTAGATGTCAATTAAGAAAAATTTTTGGATATCATAAGTGAAATCTCCATTAAATGATCATTTAACATACCTTCAAATAATGGATCAATTATATCATATATTTCAGCCCAAGTTTCTTTAGATGATTTTCCTAGTGCTATATAATATTAATAAGTATTAAATTGACCAAATTAATCATAAATTATTTTTATAGCGGGATTTAATAACTCCTTCAGTATTGATTTCAATGTCACAAGGATCAAATGAAGTTAAAGTTGAATTTTAGAAAGAGAATCAGCTAGTACTTTGATCCTTTCACTACAAATACCATTGCAACCTAGATTTAAAGAAGTTAAAGAGGTGTCGTTGCTGCTAATGCTTTTACTCCTTAATGTCCCATTTCTTTTGAATATAAATCCAAATTTGTTAGATTTTTATTTATATTTAATATCGCTTTCGCCCTTCGGAACCACGCTGATTGGAGGAATTCCCCAGAGAAATTAAAACCGTATTCTTATAAGAGTAGTTCGTAAGAGTGTTCTAATTAAACACCCTTTGATTGTTTGGACTACATTATATGAGGAGTTGATACCGTTTCCTTCGCGCATGATCCAAACACTGTTCTGCATTTTTTAACATTTGGCGTATATTTGAATGATGGTTTTGGAGAATTTGATAGCGTTACGTTATATTTTTGTAAACAGTTTTGACACCTTTTGGCAGTTTTTTAGTTTGACTTATTATAATATGTACCGCTTGAAATTTCCCAAAGGATTTTCCAAAGCTATAAATGTCAGATGTCTTATCGCGTTTATATCCACGCTCAATAAGACATTGAGGTTCGATATATGCCGGAATTCCATGTATGATTGAGTTTGAAGTCATAGACATTTCATTAATCTGCTTTGATAGATCGAAATAAGTAATCTTTGGTTGTCTGTGATGAATGCAAAATTATTAAAATATAATAATTGAATTACGCATTAGTACAGTAGTAAACTTATATGTAAAATATAGATAGCACTATATTTACCAGATTTCTATGAATAATCTTATTATCGTATAGTAAAGGCACGAGTGCTATTTCTTTAGATTGTAATTTCGTAAAATTTGCATTAGGCTTTCTCGTAAAGCTTTGTTGTCAGCGTATTGTAAACCCATATTTAATATCCGTTGCTATCTATACATTCAATTTGACAAACGTTTTTGGTTAACATAATTTAATTGTATACCTTCAAAAATTATAAATTACTTGTTTAACTTTCGTTACGCCGTAGAAGAAACTCTTCGAAGCTAATTATATTAATTAAAGAATTTATTATTCTGTTGTAAGATGCCATTAAAGTTTAAATACGACAATTATTACCTTATTAATAAATCTTGGATTAACATTCATGAGAAACCGTTAATTAATTCACAATTTTTCCACTCGTATATAAGAACTTTCCAAAACCTCCATTGCCGATCAAGTAGTGTCGTGAGTAAATTTATTATAATTGCTATATTTAATATGCCTTTCGGAATAGCTTTTTTCTATTGTACATTTGTCATAATTTTTTTTAGTACGTACGTACTAATCTTGGTCGTAAAATAAGCGACAATATGTACTATCTATGGTATAAACTGCTCTACGCATTGTGAAAACTGCTCTACTTTTCAAGCGACTGCTAACATACCGCAAATCGCTTTCTATCGTGCTGTATCCTGCTGTATTGTGCGAAAGTTAACGACAAAAGAGAAAAAATGTTAATCATTTTTTTTATACTGTATCTGATGTACACGTGGTCATACCCCTGCAGTCTGCTTCCATGAAATATCGTTGCAAATGCACCAATCAGATGATCTACACTAATTAAAACAATTAAAATTTAATTTTTAAAGAAAATCACAGAGGACAATTTTATGGGTGTGTGCATAATGAAAGTACAAATATCGATATATCTTACTAGAGTTAATAAATTTATTTAAAAAATTTTAAAAAGAAAGTAAGTGTCGTCGTATTTCAGCGGCCAGACAGACCCAGGCGTCCTACCCCGGCGAGGATTTAGGAATGCGTGAACGACCGAACTCGTACCAAAGGCCACCAAATGGTGAACCCCAGCACAGCCCGTTAATCTATACTAGGACACTTACGCAAAATTTTTTCATTAACTCCCTAAAACCATTATTTGTGTGTCACCATCATACTGTATATTTGTGGTATTGATAGACGTACCAATGATACAAACCAAAGAAGGAAATTTTTATATGTAGATCGCAAGATCTGCAATGCGCTGGGTGTTTTTTTTATAATTGATCTTGATTTAATAGCGATGCTTTGTTGGTGAAATTTTTGGTTGGTAGAATTACTAGCCCTATATACATGCTACGCTAGTAAACTATGCAATTCAAAACTATATGCTAAAAATTCATTTAATGATCAGGATAGAGATGGGGATAGTGATCGAGATTATTTTCACTTTTGATATATGTTTTAATAGTAAAGTATGACTTTTATGCTAGAGCTAATCGCATTACTTCAACAATTTTAGCATAAATCAATACTTATTAATCATTTTTATGCATTTTTTTTAACGTCAATATTAAATTTCAATTGATTCTATACAAAAATTCTGTTTCAGATTGATGTATTGTGAATATACAAAGAGAGGTATTATCGTTGTAAATAAAAAAAATTAATACATAACGCAAAATTTTTTAAAGTGACCTTGTTATAAACTTGCTTAAGAATCGATTTATGCTAAAATATTCGAAGAAAGTAAAGCGATTCGCTCTGGACATTAAAAACATAAAAGTCATTCTTTACTATATATCAAAATATGTAAAAACGTGATAAATAATCCCTATCACTATCCTTATCATTAAAATTACTCAATAATGTATTTATACGTACGTTCGTACGACGTTACTGCATATAGTTTTGATTTGTATAGTCAACTGTGATAAAATCGTTACCAAAAATTTTTGGATACCATGTGATTAAATGAGATATGGGTAGTTTATTTGAGTACTTCGATCGATAAATACAAAATCAAATTGAATTTAAAATGAAAAAATGATAAATATACTTACTAATTAAATGAATAATTTAATACGCCAATTGGTAATTGATAGTTATCCAAAGTAATAAATGGTTAATCGGAATAATGATAGTGGACAACAGGCGGAATTACAATCACTATTTAGTAATATTGTAAACCTATTGAGCTTGCAAAAATTTTGTAATTTGGCAGATTATAAAAAAGAGATCACTTTAGGTGTATTAAATTATTTTGGCATTCTCAAACATCACACTCTATAAAACTCATGTTCAAAGATTTATTATAAACAATTCACTATAATATATCGGGTTGATTGGTTCACATCAAAATTATTATAACTTCTGTTATAAAACTAACTCACTTTTCTGATAACTACAGTATATTGTTACAGTACTTACTATTCTGACAATAATATTATATAGTTGTTAATTTGTATAAAATTTATTATAATTTCCATGTAATAAAATGTTGAGTTAGTCTGTACTAAAATTATTGATTTCTATTTGTAGGTATTTTAAAAATTCTGTAACAGGACTTATTGTACACTTCTTATGTGAACACCTAGCCATTTTTACACATGTTATTTGGTCAATTCTAATACATGATATACAAAATTTGTTCAACTTCTATCGGAGTTGAATAAAATTTGTGTATCACGTTTAGAATTGACCCAATAAGATGCAGAAAATGGCTAGGTGCTTACGTCAGAAATGTACAATAATGTAGTTATTGGGTCATGTTGTTAACGATAATCACTAATTTCTTCACAGCAGACACCGCGTTATGACGTGCCATTTGGTCATGTCATAAGCACAGTGTTCTAGTGAATAATCAGTTATCATTAACAACATGAAAAATAAGTTAGCTCCGCAGCTGCGATGCTGCACAGGACCAGTATGATTAGCATTTGTATATTTTTTAGGGGTTTTTTTTGCGTGTATTTGTTATTTTAGCATTAGGAAGATTTTTTGGATTGAATTGATTAGGTAGGGATTGACCGAGTAGAAATTATTGTCCAGTTTTGGTCCAAAGTGGCAGATTCCAGGCTGCAGTTTTACGTATAGGCATTAGTGTGTTTGCATACATTACGAGAGTACTTTTAAATGGTAGAAGTCATACTAATGTCCTAATTACCAACTTGCTAAATCTAAACGCCCCTTTCAATTAAGCCATTGTAAGTTATACAACGTATTGTCTTGTGGGGTTACTAATTCATTGTAATCTGGTATCAATGTAAACAATTCCAAAAAGTTCGATATTCCTCCATCCATTTTCTGATTTTAAAATAGCTACTAATTTATAATAATCAATATTAATTTTTTTGAACTACATTATTTATATCATAAAATAAACATTATTACGCTTATTTTTTTTAAACAAAAACTGACCAACTGACCGACCAAACCATGTTCTCAGATTCCATGTAATGCAAAATGAAAAAATCACTTCTCGTAGCCTAAGTCGCATAAGTGACATGATTGTTCATTGTAATTCTTAATTACATAATTATACTGTTATACTGTCTGGTAGTTTCTCAATGTACTGAGGACTTCTGTGGTTGTATTGTCTGACTCTTCTGATGTACTGTGGATAGTTGGGTTGATTATTTGTCCGGGTTTGGTCCCAAAAGGTGGATTCCTGACTGAGGTTTTACATATAAGCTTTAGTGTGTGTAACAAGAGAATACTTTAAGACATACCTACAATTCTAATCACCAACTTGCAAATCTAAACTCCTCTTTTCAATCATATTCATTGCTATAAACAGTTCTGAAATGTTCCAATATCCCTTCATTTATTTCAAAATTTAATGCCTACTAATTTATAATAATCAATAAATAAAAGAAAAATTATTACTCTTGTTTTTTTTTTTTTAAAAAAAAAAAAAACCGGTCCATTTTTCAGATTCCGTGTAATGCAAAATGAAAAATCAACTTTGGTGGCCTAATCTTTCAACACAAAACCTGTAAATTTTGACATTTTTTACAAATAAGTCCAAATATAATTGGCCTTATTAATTCCATACTTAATTACTATATTGACTAGAATTACTTTGGAAAGAGCTGTCAGCAAAATATATAGTTCACAAACTGAACTTATCTATAAATTTATCTTCTGTATAATAAGCTTGTCAGTGAAGTAAGTGTTTGCAAAATAGAAGTACTCATAGGTTATTGACTGAAACCGGATGAACCTAGTTGTTAAATGAACCTATTTTATTTGAATGAAAAATGAAATTATATTCAGAAAAAAACAATAGAGAAAATAAAACAACAAAACCCCAAATTTTTTAAAATATAAAAATTCGATCAGCAGCGTAGATTTATATCATAAAATTTTAATTAATATTGTTAACGCCAGTTACATTATAATGATGAGTTTCGAAATTAATAATCAGTGACGTCAATTTGCATTAGTAAATATAATATACTGTAAGAACTTATCTATAAATTTATAATAAGCTTGTCAAATGAGCGTTGACAAAACGTGTGTCTTTGAAGCAACCATAGGTTATTGATTGAAAACGGATAAACCTATTTGTTAGCGAAACCATTTTATGCGAATGAAAGACGAAATCATGTTCAGAAAAAACTAAGTACATATGCAAAATAATACAATCGTTCTTTTTTTTCCAAAAAATTTTATCGGTATTAAATAACTGATAACAATCGAAAGTCATCAAACATCGGTCACATAACTCCCTTATTAGGAATATATATTGTAATATTTTATTACTACTCGTTATAAGATTACATTTCAAAATCAGATCACGCATGCATTAATTAGCAACACTAAACAGGCATAATTTCAAAAAAAAATTGTATCTCATATTATTAGTCATAGTCAAGATATGATATAAATGTCATTTTTGAAAGTATTCACCGATCACAACATATTTATTTACATTGCACGTGTCATCACCCGTGTCGTCAAAATCACCATAACAATTGCCTGAATTAGAAAAACGAAAACCATTACTCATACTAAAAAAGGATTCTTCAAAAATCAGCATAGCGAACATCAAAAAAGTTGAACGGAAACCATCCCTCACACCTTTCATGTTACACAAGAAACGTGATCGTACTGGTATCATATAACTATAATATATTGTTATTGTTAAACTTCAATAGTTTATTGTGATTCCTATGTGAACCCAGTGATTATTGGAATTGTGTCACCCTCGATATAGTCACTTAATAATTTGATTGGTCAGAAAATATTACAAGATCAGGTGATAATAATACGTAATCGTATCTTGATAATCGTAATGCATTAGGGTGGCATTTTTCATATCACAGATTTTTACGTTACACAAACAACCATTAAATTTATTCAAATTCGGATTATATATTTAACTGTGATTACAGTAAGAACATAATATTACCGGCAATAATAATTGAAATTTCAAAGAGATTCAACTTATTATCAAGAAATCGAATTGCCTTGAAACTTTCACGAATGCTAAAGAATAAAACTATATTTTCAGATTTTTTATCGATATATAAAGTTTGTATATTTGTCTTATATAATAAGTTGAATTTTGTTAATTGAAATAAAAAAAAACTATCGAAACTATAAGTTAAACCTTATTTAGAGCTATCGCAAAAAATTAAATATAGAACCTTCGAAATGGTTCTAAAGAACATTTCTCATCAAAAGAAACACAAAAAATAAGTACAACACTCGTGTGAATCTTTTAGAATATTGCTTTTTTTTTATAATTAAAACAATATAAAATAATATTCAATTTATTACATTAATTTCGCCAAGAAAAATTTGATCATAGTAAATTGATCAATGTATCCAACATAGTTTTGATTTACATAGTTGAGGTTCCACCCTAATCGGCTACCGGCTACGACTATAGCCGGTCACAAACGGCTATAACCGTAACCGTACCCATCCCTAGTTACCGTATACCAAAAATCATTAAAAATTTAATTGATCGGCTGTTGTCTTTTTGAGAGCTACGCCGGAGTAAAATGCATAATTCACGGATTGAGAAGTAATTTTTAATACATTAGTAATTAGTTTTTTTTTGCGCAGAAATAGAAAATTTTTGTTAAGAAATTCACAGAATTTATTTGTTTATGCATAAATATAAATTTTATTATTGCAGGAATTAAGAGCAAATTACCGCAGAATTGGGGTTTAGTTGCCACAGAAAATCATCGTCCCTGCGTGAGACAGTACAATCACGTGATTTTATATAAAACTCATCTATCCTAACCACTAGCTAGAGTGTCCAGGATTAAATGATTGTCAAAAATCGCATATTTCTCGGAAACCTGTATAAGAAACAAACTTTATTGCAAGTATTCCTTGACAATTTATTCAGGGTTGTAAAATTATGGCAACTTATTGGTAAGTTACTAAAATAGTAAGTTACTGGTGAGTTACTGTAAGTTACCGTGAAAGTAATCTAAGCTTTATTCCGAAAGTCTCGGTGCTTCATGTCCGTTAATTCTGATAATGTTCGCACTTTCAAATGATATTTGGTATCCTACCACGGTAATTTACCGCTGTAACCTACCACAATAAGTCACCCTAACAACCTTGATTTTACTATATATCTTGCTAATACACAAACGTAATATAGACACTAACCCTAATTTTAATGAATTATCGATGTGCTACACGTCATGTGACTGCAAATTTTTATGGCGATACTGTGTGCTTACATGTAACCAATTGAGATGCAAAAATGGATCTGTGGTACAACATATATATATTATTTTTTGATCTTGCAGCTGTAATGTAGTAATTTTATTTAATAAATTCAGTGACTTTGTATTAATATAAATAAGAAAATAATGATAATCCCAATTTTAGAATTTACGAAATTAATTACTGCCATATAAATATACAAAACAGTTAGGTTATGATGAATGTTTGAAGATACTACAGTACAAAAGAATCCAACCTTTTTTGTAAATCCAAAATTTAAATATCGGATTACTCATAATTTCAAAAACTTTTTTATCTTAATAAGTTTGAAGTATTCATTTAATTAAACAAACCAGAAATAATTTAAGAGCGTAATTGTCTAATAAAATTTAGAAAGAGTTCATCAGGATACTGTTATATTCCGCAGTAGTTGAGATGCAATACTGGAATATAAAAGTTTGCGATACCAGACGAAATTTTAAAAAAGTTCTTCAAATTTGTTATTTTTCATCCAAACAAAATGTTATTAGATTGTTCCCTATACTAATAAAAATTTGGCGAAGGTTGCGACAAAAAAATGTCGGTTAAAAGTAGGTTATATTATTGATATAACGATAAGCAATTTAATTTTAACGTGGATTATATGTAAACCAATGTGGATATATAAATTGTTATTTTGTAATATGTCAAGGAAATATTTATGTGTAATAAAAAGTATTGTATATATATATACCTTGACAATTTTCTCCGATCGGGAAATATTTGAGTTACTCTTAAATTTACGAATGAAAGATCGATGCAATATAATTTGAAAATTGATGCAGAACATATATACGTAATTAATATGTCCTCAATTGAATTAGGCTATTTTAATTAATATTAAAGGAATATATTTTATAGAATGTGTCGAATATACAGGCTAATATGAAATCCTTGATTTTTTAATCTTATAATCGCGATAACATTAATAATATTTATAGTGATTTAATTACAGATAATACATATAAATTTTACGTGATTGGCAAACCAAGCATAGATCAGTAGATTTAATTTCTAGTTTATACTAAAACTTTACGATGAATTTTTGCTAAATAGTTGAAAATATTAAATTTAAGATTTACATCAGAATTATTATAGTAAAACTCAAACAACCGACATGAATTAAGCTTAATTTAGGTTAAATTTCGAAATAAACCTAGGCGTCATTTTGAGAACCAACAGTACATAAATTTGTCGAAATGTTTTGTTATGAGTATATGTTCTTCGTCATTTTCCATTTACGCCAATCGTAAATTTAAAAATAACGTACGTACGTACGTATGAGTAAAATTTATTAAACGTAAATATTACAAATTTTGATAACATAAATTTTATGTCAAAAATTTCTCGTAAAAAAATAATCGTAAAAAAAAAAGGATTTTGTAATATATTTATCTATCTATCTATTTTTATGCTGGTTGAGTAAAATATCCACACAACTTGTACATAATGTATGGTTTCTTCGACAAAAGCAAAGCTTTAGTTTTTTTACAACTATAGCAATTAAGACGATTTTTTTGATGCACCTCCCTTGAGATGGCATAAAAAAAAAATTTCATTTCGCCCGAAGAATTGTAAAGTCATTGATCACTACATTGTTCATTATTTAAATCAATTTATTTATAAATTACTGTACTGTATTATTAGAAAAATTAATTTCTACATATGTACTGTACATAGCTTAAGAAAGCCTACCGGGCGAATTGGTGGAACTTTCGAAGCTTGTCTGGTGATACAAACTTTATATTCGCAAAATTGTATCTTCAATCTGCTGTGACATGTAACTGTATCTTACTTGGATGTTTTATTGTTTTATCTTGTCCAGACTTTATTCACTTGTGTGTCTTAAGTTTCAGTATCTGATAAAGTATGAGTATCAAATATCTAAAATTCGGGTTATGTAGAAGGTTTGGATTTCTTTTTAACATGTTAAAACACTCACCATAACGGCTTCTATACATTAAACAATGTATATTAAACAATGTATATTTTCCTTTGGTTATCGTAGATGTTCAAGATTCGTTCAAAAGACTCACGAATCAGAATGTTATTATTGAAGAATAAGTTATAAAAGTTTTATTTATTTCATTATGTCAAAAATTTGGTTATTATTATTTTTCCTTATTTGTATCAAGATGAACCACGTCATTATTACTTATTTATTGTAATATAGTTAATTAAATAAGCTATTCTTCAATCGGTGGATATTGAAAAATAACACGCACACGCATCGATTGAGAATCAACGAATTTTGTGATTTACGCTGAACATATATATGATACTAAAATAGATGTGTAGTATTTGCAATGTCGGTATGTCTAGTTAATATATTTTCTAAAGATATACTACCGAGACTTAAATATAGTTGAGTAATTGTTATCGGTAGATAAGACATTGTAATTATTAAGCGTACAAAAACAAATATAAAGAGAATTTAAAGAATAGATTTCAAATTCTCGCAATTAAATAAACAGTGTGTAAGATCAAATTACCTAGAAAAAAACACTCGTGTGATAAGGATGCTTACTACCTTTATTAAATTAATAAAAAAAAATTACGACAATTTTGTAAAATCAAGGTTTTAAGAATTAGATCAGAGAGCAATTGAACTCTCTATAAAAATTACGTAGATATCCTTGATTCTAATTTCATTATCTAAAAGTTGTTGCTGGGTTTTGGCTAACTTGATTTTTTATTTTTTTAGTCATTATCTAAGTTCAATCTGCTTAATTTTAGAAAAAGTGCCTGAGCCATCTTTATTAACTAACTCCTCGTAAGTAATGCGATTAAATTGCGTCGATTTTCAATTCAATTCAGTAAATTACATCGGAAAACCAATCGTTACATCTATATCTGTATCTTCTCATGGAGGCGTCCCGATAAAGTATTAGCTCCAATTTGGAGCTAATACTGTATCGGGACTAGAGGTTAGAGGTTAGACACGATTACAATTTCTTCACACGGGTCACCCGGGTCACCTGTATGACTTGAAATTAGCGACCCGAGTGGAAACGGGTTGCATATATATAGCTATCACCAATCAAGTTCCATAAAAAAAGTTTTTGCGTCCAAATTGATAAACATTGTCGGCGAAATAGTTGTCAGTAAAATATCCTAACGCAATACAGACATGATACATATTTCATGATGCAAAGGAAAATAGGCTTTCGATCATGTAAAATTATTAATCGAAGCCTGGTTTTCCTTTGGTATTAACTAGACAACGTTTTTCAATTATGAACATGTATGAATCGATAATAATGTAAACAATAGTTAAAACTGATAAAACAAAAAATAATATAACTAGCTACATATTACTATATATATACAGTATATTACTATTCACTTTTCCTCACAATCTGTTTTTTCTGTATTTCCTATTTTAGGGGTCGTCTAAAGCCACGTACCCACGTGACATTTTCGTGTAAACCAACCAAACGGAGTCGCGAAATTTTGTTTACACGGATCAGCCCGAAGAAGTCAAAAAAACAAAAAAAACGCAAGAACATAAAAACGGCATTCTAAACCTATCTTGGGCCATTAATAAAAAATGTCGGGAAGGTAATTTTACCTATATTGGTCCTATCCCTAACCCCGACCCTAATGCTAAACAGACTCTAATATGAATTTTAACTAAAATTTCAAAAAATCACGTGGGTACATGGCTTTAGCCATCCCCCTATTTTAGTAAATATATAACCGATTTGAATGACCCGGGTTAACATAAACCGGGTCGCAACTTTATTATTAATCAAAATTCCTTTGCATATGATAAAAACTTTATCCATTATATAAAATTTCAGTTTAAATGGAGTTCAATTTTCGACGATCTGTTAGCATAGTGATTTCGGATTCCATTTATATAAGATTGCAGGTTTCTTTATGTACGTTCGTACGTTGTGACAGTGCCAAATTTTCTAAATTTCATAAATTTTGTAATTCGGGTACTATCAACCAAAATAGCAAAATAGTAGGGATCAACGTAATTCAATAAAAATTAACTCATTTGAGTTCTGAATTTCAAAATAATTTAGTAGAAGTTACAGTAGTTGTCTAGTAGTTATTCCCGTTGTATAGATTCATTCATAATAAATCGGTCGTAAAATTTTTGTCTCCGTGAGATTCGCAAAATCGATATCGTAAAAGTAAAAGAAAGAAAATATTGATTAGTAACCGGGTGCCCAATATTCGATCCCATTATTGTCTCGCGACCACGTGACATCGAAGCCCACGAAACTAACCCGAAATCTTAAATAGATACCCGATCATGTGACACCGTTAGGAGTCTTAACGATTGATTCGAATCTCGACATACCAGAAATCAAAAGAAACCAGGATATTAATATTGAACTAGAATACTAAGAAACAAAATAGTCCAACCTCGAAATACGCACAGTTACGAACCTTGAGACCCAAGCCAAGTCTTCCACGCCTCTTTTTGCAAGGTTTTAGGAGTCTTGACGATTGTGAAATAGTGTTTAGAGTAGATAGTGGTGTTTTTAGTGGTTTTTAGCTGTTCCCCCGTTAGTTCCCCACTTTCACAACGTACATAAACGCATATCTATTGCTATTGAATTAGCCAGATCAAGAAAATCTTTAAGGTTAGGATTAGAATCCAGTTTAGAAACAATACATCCTTTTTTGTAGAACTTTAAAAAAAGTTTAACGTTAATGGCAAACTTTATTTTTTTTTATTGTATGGGCTGATTTGGGTTGATCATTGCCAAATTTGTAGATCCCGGGGCCAAATGATCCGCAAATTTGGGGAAGGTTAAAACGGGGTTAAATTTAGGAATACGTATCACTTCACCGACGCTCATTTCGTAGACATATCATTTCACCGACAAAAATTCACCGAATGTTTATTTCACCGACAATTATTTCGCCGACAAGTTTATTTCACCGACAATTTATTTCACCGAAGCTCATTTCATAGACCCTAATTCTAGCCTGACCCCAACCCTAATTCTAGCCAGATCCTAACGACTATGACCAGAATTATTTTGTCAGTGAAATGAGTTTCGGTGAAATAAACTGTCGGTGAAATGGAAAATAAATGTCGGCGAAATAACATGTCGGTGAATTGTTGTCGGTGAAATGTTATGTCTACGAAACGAGCGTCGGTGAGGTGAGCTGAACCGAAATTAGTTAGTGTTAGGTTGCCTTTTTGATGCAATTTGGAGGTCGTGATCAACCATCAGTCCATACTTGCCGTGACTAGCGTGACTAACTCATATAGGTGTAGTGTCCCATTCCGGGACGGAATACGTTGGAGTGCATCGGAATCATGGTCAGCTGGATCAGAATTGATCAATTTTGCCCAAGATCATAAAAATTTTACTAATAAATCATTATCCACTCATTAAGTAAAAAATGCCCAGCTGATAATTTTGCTATAGAACCTGCTAATAACTAAGGCTAAACACCGACCTAGATCCGACGCATCAGACCCGGAATTTTGGCAACCCTCCGTGTAAAATTCAGCGAGACTAGATGACCTCGAAAAATTTAGTGATGAGACTCAAACTGTTACGGAAATTGGAGGATTACGGGATTTGGTGAATCCTAAATATAAGCTATGTCAAAATTTGAATCCAGCTCTATTACGCTAATATTTTCATTTAAATTTTGTAAATTATATATTTCTGGGCAAGCATTGACGAATAGATTCCAATTAAGGCGCTAGTATCAAGTTAAAAGTGGCGGCTGGAGGAAAAATCCTGGGTTTAATAAGTAAATTTTTATTCCATGTTTTTTACTAGTTCAACAAGGTAGATTTAAACGCTTGTTTTCTGTATTATTGTTTTGATTTGCGACGTATCGGGTTGATTCAATATAAAAAAAAGCTTTCGTTCTTTGATTGGCTATTTTCTTCATCTAACGCTAAAACGTGATAATCAACTTACCAGAATGAAATTCGGCAAATTAATACAGAGACAACCCACCTTAGAACATTATAATGACAAATTGCTTTTGTGAAATTTTGCTCATATAAGCATTCTTATCCTAACTTAAAATTTACTAGTCACGTAAAATTAATTAAATAACATTATTAATTTAAATTTGCCACGCTTTAGTCATCTCTCATTTCTGGTTGCAGAAATAAGACGAGAAATGCCCTATGATAGAAATGGAATAATTTCGTATTAATTAAAAGAAACCAAAATTCTTTTTAAATTTACAATTTGTAAGACTACATTTAATTATACATAATAAATAATGCGCAATTTTTTTTTTGAAAAGTATAAAATAATTATTTATTTAAAAGAAATTTTAATATATTTTGATTGCTTTTTGTTTAATTTATCATTGGTTGGTGCATCAAAATTATTGCCTTTAACATTTAAAGTGATTAATGTCGTCCTATTTGTAAGGTGTTTTGCTAACTCCAACCCTCCTTCAGGCCCTAGATTGTTATTATCAAGGGTTAAAATCTTTAGAGTCTTATTTGTGTTAAGTGCTTCGCAAAGTGCTTTGGCTCCTTTAGGACTAATATTATTGGACCCGAGATTCAGCTCTTCTAAAATATTGTTCTTTAATAGTGCATTTGCTAATGCTCCTCCTCCTTCACGACCAAGATTATTATTTTCAAGTGTTAAAGTCTTTAAAGTCTTATTTTTGTTAAATGCTTCGCTAAATGCTTTGGCTCCCTCAGGACCAATATTATTGGATCCGACATTCAGAATTTTTAAAGTATTGTTCTTTTCCAGCGCATTTGCTAAAGCACACCCTCCTTCACGACAAAGATTATTATTCTCAAGATTTAAAGTCTTTAGCTTAGTATTCGCACATAAAGCCTTTGCTAATGCTATTCCTCCTGCGAATCCAATATTATTTTTAAAAAGGTTCAGTGATGTCAGTGACCTGTTTTTCGAAAGGGCATCCGCTAATGATTCACCACCTTCAAAACTAATTTTATTCTTACTAAGATCCAAAGAAGTTAAAGTTGTATTTATACAAAGAACATCTGACAATATTTTAACTCCTTCATTGTTTAATTTAGTACAACTTAAATTTAAAGAAACTAAACTGGGGTTTCTTTTAAGTGTATCTGCTAATATTTTTGCCTCGTTAATACCAATTTCAATTTTATGCTTTTCAATATTTAAGGTTGACGAATTATTCTCGCAAATAATTTTTATTAATTCATCTTTTTTCCTATTAATCTCTATTAAGCTATTGTCAAGTGAATGGGCTCTTATGTTTTGAATTGTATTTTTAATTTGCGGTGTGGTGAATGTATCTAATGAAGATGCCTTTTTTTGGTTTATCAAAGGTGGTTTATTATTATTAATTTGTGAATGAACTGCTTGATAAGATTGTACGTTGAACAGTAAAGCTAATTCATCAGTATATCTATTATTTTTATTATTAGGTAAAGAAAGTGGAGCTAAAGCATTTATTCCATTAATAATTTGATCTGTTGTGGATGAATAAATAGGTGATGTTGAACTGTTGGAAGTGTTGATGTTTTGTGAACCTTTATTTTTTCCATTAGAGGAACCTTCGCCATTAATTTCAATTAATGGCCCTGATAGTTCAACAATAACTTGCTTTAAAGTTCTATAAACAGATTCTGCTTTTGGACGTTGCTGAGGATGGGTATCCCAACACTTCTTATAAAGATCGATATATTTTAATGGCGTGCCTTCTATTGGAATTTCTCTTACTCCCGAGGCAATTTTACAAGCAATATTTTCTCTTGATTTATTGTTTTCAAATGGTGGCTTACCACTTGAGATTTCCCAGAGGATTACTCCAAAACTATAAATATCTGATTTCATATTACGTTTATATTTACCGGTAGCATCTAAGAAACATTGTGGATCAATATATGCTGGCATTCCATGAACTATCGAATTTGATGTCATTAATGCCTCGTTTATCTGTTTTGATAAACCAAAATCAGCAATCTTCGGTTGACCATCATCTATTAAGATATTCATCGAATGCTATAAAATAATAGTGATTAAAATTATTCGGATAAAGTATTATAAAAATTCATATAATTATGAAATGTAAAAATACTTACAAGATCCCTGTGTGCGATATTTTTCTCATGTAAAAACATGAGACCGTGTACGGTGTCTCTTGCAATTTCTAATTTCTTTATCCAATGTAAATTTGAGAAATTCTTTTCTAGATATTCTCTCAAGTTGCCTTCATTGGCACAGTGCAAAATCATATTGTAATGTCCGTAATTATCTATTTATTTATAATAAATACTCGAATAAGATAACTGTATACATTATTTACTTTTAAAACTTAGAGAGATGTATACCTTTTGTAATTCCATGAAAGGCAATAATTCTCTTATGACCAGTAACTTTATTTATTAATTTAAGCTTTTAATATATGATTTATAGATATTTAATATATTATTTAATATATATAGAAAGAAGTTAGACTTTAATATAATAAATTATACCTCTTGAATAAAATCCTGAATTATTTTTTCACTTAATTCTTTATCAACTTTAAGGCACTTAAGCGCGACGTCAAGGTCGGCACCTTTCCATTTGTACCTAGCGACAGTACCAAATCCTCCTTTACCAATTTCTTTAATAAACGTAAACTTATTATACTCACAAAAATCAATGTATCCTTTAGTAATGGCTTCATTTAGCCATTGTTCTGAAGAATCTCCAACCATTTTTCTAAGATTTATTGCAAATTTAGTCAAAGCGTGCGTATATATAAGATATACACACATAGTACTGTAGTACGTACATGATCCATGTCATACTAGATCTAAATCAATTTTTAACCGAAGAGACTCTAACAATATATCAATATATCCTATTGTTATAATAATTAATTCGGTCGTCATATATACTTTTATAATAAGATATCAAGATAATCATTTACTGTTTATATTAATAAACGGTTATCGAGACTTCCTTATTAATCAAACTTAAAATGTCAAATCTAAAACTTAAAAACGTTATGAAAAGGCTCTCATTTTGGCAATGATAAGAGTTAACCCAGTGATCATCACGATGTCACATGCAGGGTTGTAAATTACGGTAAGTTACCTTAGGTAACTTACCGGTAACTTACTGTAACTTACCGCCAAATTTTATAAATTACCATAAATTTACAACCCTGGTCACATGACAATCAATCGGCCTAAGCTAGGGTTAGTTTGAGAGTATAGTTTAGGCTAGTCTGTGTAATTCTGGTAAACCAATGCCGTCATTATGTGATTGTCGATCACTGGGTTAACTGTTCTTCAAGTGTCCCATAACTGCTACGAACTTTATGTTAATATAATATAGTGGTGTGTCTGATTCACCTTTATTTAAAATAATGAAGTGTAAATAATGTTGCTGGCTTTCTACGCCTCATTCTGAAATAATAACTGTTGATGTTTCATTTGTCTATATTTGTGTACCTTATTCATGCAAACACCCGATATATATTAGAAATTATTAATTTGACTATTTAAAAAATATTTTGCATGTGATAAAAAAAGTTTTTCTATTATGTATAAATTTTCAGATTGCATCCATTATTATGTGAAAAACTTAAAATACAGTCTTGAATTTGGTAAGCTTTTTTTTAACTACGGAATTCAATTTCCGAGGTATCATCAAAATTAAATTCCACAGATGAAACTTACATAAGATTATCAATTACGGTTTGCATTTATTAAGTTTGTCTCCACTTTCTAGTGTTTCCAAATAGAAATAAGCTTGAAAGATGTTTCCGAGGTATCATCAAAATTAAATTCTACAAGAAGAAACTTACATAGGATTATTATCAATTACAGGTTTTCTCTTGACTTCCCTCATATATAGCAAAATCGTGCATTTATTAAGTTTGTCTCCACTTTCTTGCGTTTCCAACTAGAAATAAACTTGAGAGATGCAATAAAACTTGTGATTCACTGATGACGAAATCAAGAGCTTTATCCAGTACAAAAATATTGAAACCAGGATTGAACCCAAGAAATGGTTACTGTCATAAATAAATTGGAAATGTGTACTCTAATGTTTAGAGAAAAAACCCTCAAGATATTTTGTACATTATAGTACTAATCTTATTAATGATCTAATAAATTTCTTCATATTTCAAATCTTTGATTAGATCTTATTATTAAACTCATTCCTAGATCGTTTTAGTTCTCAAAATTAGCAAAACTTCTAATTTGGAATGAATGACCAATTATTTAGATAGTTCTTTTTTTTTAAAAAAAAAAATAATATGGCATGCGCAGTCTAAAAACATCAAATTTACTGGTTTTTTCAATTTGTACTTAGGAAGCCCTATAGAAAGCTAGTTTCCTTAAAAAATTTATTGTTAAAAACTTATTGTAATTAAATTAAAGGTTATTTTTTTGAATTATGCAGGCAAATAATTTAGGCCGGAGGTTATTTTTATTGAAAGTTGTCAGAAGTATGAATATGTATATTTTAAGACTTGCATAGCCCAAAAATATAGCACTATAATTTCTTAGTATAGTAAATGAATAGCAAACTGTTTCACCCAGTTCGAAGGTTAGATAAATTCGATAAGTTTGATTAATTCGATTAATTCATCTAATTTATCCGACCAGTTAATTTATCTAATTATCTGATTAATTTAATTTATTTAATTTATCGAACCTTCAACCTGTTTGAGTAAGTAAGAATAGTAAAATTCGCGAGACAGTTCATTAAGAGACGCAGTGATATAAACAGTATTAATACGATTTCTTTTGGTTTCACAATAAAACTGTTCTAGAGAATGAAGAGCTTAGAGAAGTCCAACTTCGTTAAGTTATAACCTTCGAAATTAGAGTAGAAGTGTTGGCTATAGCAATGCTTCCGATAGATACTTGAATTAGTAAACTATTATTGTTATAAACCGATAACCCCGATATCTAAAAATCTGATCCCGTGATCCTTGAAGTATCGTGACGTAATAAAGCTCTCTAATTTGACACTAGTTACTCGGACCAAGTCTATCATGCCTCAATCGAAGCCTTACTATTATTAGGGTTAAGTTAAGTTAAAGTAGTTTAGTTAGTTTTAGTAGTGTATAGTTGTGATATTTAAACGTAGCCCGATAAGAAAAGTGGTCCGGGTGTTGGTACTGGCCGGCACGGGATTGTCTGGATATGCACGTGTCGTGTGGCACATGCATGAAACACGATGACAGAATGACACGTATATTATGTTTTACGATATCAGGTATTGACACTTGCATTGGGTGGCACGTTTTATTTCGTTACTTTACGTGTAATTACCCGTGCCAAAACACGTAAGTTTTGGTTTAGTTAAATGCAGCAAAACCCGGTCCATTTACGGTCCAAAATGTCCGGATAAACAATTTGCTACAACAATCAATTAATCGATATTCTATATTTTCAATTGAGTTTTGGCTTTGAGTTAATTTGTTTTCAAATTCTTCTTTTTGTTACTGTTTTTCCGCTTCTAGGGAAGAGATGATTTTTTCTAATTCAGCCTTTTCTTTGATTAGTGCTTCATTAACTTCTCTTAGAAGGTAGTTTTGTCCAATTTGGATCAATTCAACGTGTCAACACGGATCACAGACGTACAAACCCGGACATCCGTCGTTCCACATTTAACCGTGTCTCTCCGTAGAAACATGTGCCTACACGGACCACTTTTTTCATAGGGTAGGTTAATATTCGCACTTTCATACCGTTTATGCTGCGTTTAAAAAACTTTGATGGATTATAAAATTTTTTGTTGAATCACTATATAGGGGTGAGTCAATAGAAATCAAACAAATTTTTTATATTATAATTTTGAACAAGATCAACTTAACAGTAACTTAATCAAATTCAATAAAAGTTTTTTTCAAATAATTTTTACAAACTTGTATAATTAATAATTTAAAAGAATTATTATATTTATCGCCATGGCGATGTATCGCTACCCATAACGCTAAATTTTGCCTATGAAACCATCTCCTAAGCTCTAACAAAAAAAATTCCTTACGAAATTTTGGATTAGAAACTCTTCGCTAAAACACACTACCCTGACCCTAACCCAACCCTTACCCTAACCCCTAAACTAACGAATTTATTTATTGTTTTGATTTCACGTTACACCAGATCTTATAGGGTGCGATGTATCGCCTATGCGAAAAAATCAAAAATTCAATTTAAAAAATTTTTATCAAATTTGGTCAAGTATTGTTAAGTTATATTTGTTTAAAATTTAAAATAAAAAAAAACCATTAAAAAATATTTGTCGATTTCTATTGATTCAACACATCTGAAAGTATACATTTTCGGTATATTTCGCATTAGAGGGACTATAACATGAAAACGACCGGCATAGTACTCTCAAATATCTACAGAATCATCTAAATTTTTTTCAGCTCATCTACGAAGGTTTACTCCAATTTGAATACGTGCACTAATAAATGGAGTCCTGCTGAATATATTAAAACTGCCCAAGAAAAAGGATATGACGCTTTGGTAATGGAAATGGACAGGAAGAGAGTTTGGACGCGTAAGATAGCGATAATAATAGTGTGAAATATAATAAAAGAATTAATTTAGCAAAGTTATTATTTCAATTATTAACTTTAGGAATTCTAAGCATTTACAATTAAGTGGTGAAAATAGCGATAAATAAACAAGCAAGTGATCCAATAATTAAACCGAAATAAAGAAAAATAAATTAAATTTAAAATCTTATGTTCTTGAGTTCTCATAGGAACATCATCTCAAAATTGAGAAAATTCCTCTTAAAGAATGTTCTCTTATGTCAATAATTTGTTAGAAATTTATTTGTGAAATCTTATATAAAATTTTTTTATCATTTGAGAACATTAATTGTTGAAATGGTTCTCATGAGAACAAAAATTCAATTTAGATTTCCAACGTGTTAAATTAATTTCAATTATAAATTTTAACTTTTTTTTTATTTATTTAATTTAAATTTTTTTATGATTAGAAATCGGCACTCTGATATCGATTTCTCTTATTAATACTTATATAATGGTAATACTAAAGTTATGACCCATGATTAATTCACAGAGTTGTTCTCGGCATTATCTAAACATTTGATCTGTAAAACAATATTTGTGCTAAAAAACTTAATGTTCGAAAGCAAATTGCAAGTTAATTGTTTTTATTTTTAATTTTTTTTTGATTTTACAATCGGATTGGGCAGTAATAATGGGACTGTCAAATTGTTATACTAATTTTTTGGGACTCTATTGGGATTAGCATGTACTTAAATAATTTTTCTTTTTTTCAGGGGGTTTTTTTTTTTTTTTACAAATTAATGCCATTCATGAAAATTTATGTCTAACGGTCAACATCACTCAGTCTAAACTATAAGATGTTAAATGATTTCAGCCCTTAATTACTGTACGATATGTCTCTTATACGGCTAATTGAATTAATAATAAGCTGTATATTTCTTTATCATATAAAACACTAAAATATAATCACTATCAAGGTTTTCCGTTCCTGGTTTCGCGTGATGATGTTGCGTAATTAACTAGTTCGATTAATGTATGCAATTTAGTTAGAATTTAGCATTTATGCAAACATATGAGAATTCATTTTAATTTATTTATTAGGGGTTTATAATTAATGTTCTGGCATCCGATAAGTGACATATTTACTTCAAAATATGAGATACAACAAATCCTATTTTTTTAACGTGTAGACTTATTTACATAATGCATGTTGACAAAAAGTCAACTGATCGAAAAGACAAGGGAGAGTGGTCAGGGTTACACGCCACGTGCTACAACCCTGCCCGATAACGGAAGTTGGGAATCGAGACCATATCGGTTTTTCATGCAAACACGGCTACGTAATGGAGAAGAGACATCAGACCATATCGATTTGTCATACGAACACAGCTACGTTACAGAAAGAGAAATCAAACCACATCAATTTTTATGCTACGTCACTGAAAAACCACCGATCTCATTAATATAAAAGAGACAGCGATTAAATCAATATTCGACACTCTTCTCTTTCCCCTTGCAACACAATCAAGCATTATAACCGTCATTTTCTCGACCCAACCCTTCCAACCACACACAGGGTTATACTCTCCTGATTCTGCCATTTTCCTATTTAACAGCCGGCATGCTTCGAGCAGGCGGGAAACCACCGGCTGATGCTGCTTCTCACTCATTCTACTGTTACGATGATACCTGGGCGCAATCTCACTTGCTAATTCTCCCGGGAGCATATCATCGTTTCAGTTCAAATTAGCTCAAATTACTCAGTTCAAATTACTCACAATGTATTCTGCGGACTTAAAGTCCTTTTGGCGTGCCGGCATTCTTCCAATCACATGACCAATCGTACTTATCCAAGAACACCTCCAAAAATTAACCAATCAGAATTGGAGATCAGGTGTAACAACAATCGAATTTAAAGAGTAATAAGCTTTAACATTAAGTCAGAGTACATTGAGTTAGAGTTAGGGTAAGGTTAGGGCAAGGTTAGAAGATAGGGTATATGCTAAAATTTGGAGAAATTTTTTTGTTAGAATACGAATTTGTTTTGAATTTTCCTGATCGTGTAACGTTACACCTGATCTTGAAATCTGATTTGTTGCGCAGAATTTTTGGAGGTGTTCTTGGGGTAGTTGTACTTATGCTTTTCGATATTTACGGGTAAACATTTATCAAAAAAGTTGATTTTATTAACGTGTTTACCTATTTAATCCACTGTGTCGGAATTTTAACACCCAACACCCAACCCATTATTTATTTTAATTTAATTTTTTTTTAAAAAAAAGTTTATTCATCTTATTTTAATTATTATTTTTTTTTAATTTATTTCTAAATTTTATTCACTTTTTTTTCATTAATCTGCGAATGGATACCAATTTTAAGCCGAAATATGTCATTTTACGAATAACACATGTCAATTAATAATCGATAGGAATTGAAAATTGATGCGAAACATATAAACTATGTTAAGCTTTTCCTATAGATTTACTGATCTAATTAACATTTAACCTGGTCGCTCACTCCAAATCGCTTAACTGCATTCCACAACGAGAATATTATGATAAGGCTGGGTTGATCATTGTCGATCGCGACAGCCAAAATTGCCCCCGGGCCAAATGATCTGCAAATTTGGGGTCGTCTAAAGCCGTGTAGAATTATTTATTTTGATCGACACGGATCAGTCCGAAGAGCGAAAAAATACAAGAAACAACAGTCAAACACATCTTGATGCATTAATAAAAAATGTCGATGCCTGACGAAATGACGAAACCTGACGAATCCATAAGTTTCGTCATTTCGTCAGGCAGCACTAGTCGGGAGGACAACTTACTACCCTGACCTAACCCCAAACTAATCATTACCATAACTTTAATTAAAAAAATCAAAAACATATGACTGGACATTTAGATCATTCAGTACTGCAGTAACATGTGACCTCGGAAATTTAGTGGTAAGGAGACTCAAACTGTTTACGAAAAATTGGATGATTGGAATTGGCTAATCCTAAATATAAGTTATGCCAAAATTTGAATCCAGCTCTATTACATTAATATTTACATGTAAATTTTGTAAATTATACAGTATATTTCTGGACAAGCATTGCAGATTAGTGATGCCTGACGAAATGACGAACCTGACGAAACCATAAGTTTTGTCATCGACGAAACTTAACGAAACTTATGGTTTCGTCATTTCGTCAAGGCAAAATTAGTTTCGCCAGGCATCTATATTGCAGATAGATTCCAATTAGAGCATTAGCACCAGGTTAATAGTGGCGGTTGGAGGAAAATCGTGGGTTTCTATAAGTAAATTTTATTCTTTTAATTAGTTCAACAAGGTAGATTTAAACGCTCGTTTTCTTGTATTTTTGATTTGATTTGTGAGTATCGGGTTGATTTCCATATAAAAAAGCTTTCGTTCTTTGCTTAGCTATTTTTTTCATCTAACATTAAAGCGTGATAATCAACCTATCACGATGAAATTCGGCAAATTTAATAGAGAAAACTCACCTTTGAGCATTAATGACAATTGTTTTGTGAAATATTATTCATATAAACATTCTTATCCTAATTTAAAAATTACTAGCCACGTAAAATTAATTAACTAACATTATTAATTTGAATTTACCTCGCTTTAGTCATCTCACATTTCTGGTTGCAGAAATAACATTTAGGGAAGCGCTCTATAATAGAAATGGATAATTTTGTATTAATTAAAAAAAAAAACTAAAATTCTTATTACAGTTTCAATTTGCAATAATGCATTTAATTATACAAAAATATATAATATGTATGCTATAATGTTAAAAAAAAATTTTTTTTTGAAAAATTTAACATAATTTTAAAAGCAATAATTTACTTAAAAGAAATTTCAATATATTTTGATCGCTTTAAGTTTAATATTTGTTTGGTTGGTGGATCAAAATTATTGTCTTTAACATTTAGAGTGATAAATGTCATCCTATTTATAAGAAGTTTTGATAATTCCATCCCTCCTTCAGACCCTAGATTATTATTCTCAAGGATTAAAGTCTTTAAAGTCTTATTTTTGTTAATTGCTTCGCAAAATGCTTTGGCTCCTTCAGGACCAATATTATTTGACCCGACATTCAGAGCTTCTAAAGTATTGTTCTTTGTTAGTGCATTTGCGAGAGCTCCTCCTCCTTCATGACCAAGACTATTATATCTAACATTTAATGTCTTTAGCTTAGTATTCACACATAAAGCCTTTGCTAATGCTTTTCCTCCTTCGGATCCAAGGTTATTGCTAAAAAGGTTCAGTGAAGTCAATGACTTGTTTTTCGAGAGGGCATCCGCTAATGATACTCCACCTTCAGAACTAAGTTTATTCATACTAAGATCCAAAAAAGTTAAAGTCGTATTAATACAAAGAGCCTCTGACAATATATTTGCCCCTTCATTGTTTAATTTAGTAAAACTTAAATTTAAAGAACCTAAACCGGGGTTTCTTCTAAGTGTATCTGCTAATAATTTTGCCTCCTTAATACCAATTACAATTTTATGCTTTTCAATATCTAAGGTGGGCGATTTATTCTCGCGAATTATTTTTTCTAATTCATCTTTTTTCCCATTAATCTCGATTAACTTATTATCAAATGAATGAGCTCTTATATTTTGACTTGTACTTTTAAGTTCATTGAATGATAAAGCTAATTCATATTCATTAGTAGATCCATTATTTTTATTAGTAGATAAAAAAAGTGATGATGTTGAACTATTGAAAGTGTTGTTATTTTGTAAAACTTTATTTTTTCGATTAGAGGAACCTTCACCATTAATTTCAATTGATGGTATGTTAAATCTGTTTGTAGAACAACTTCCCCCCGATAGTTCAACAATAAATTGCTTTAAAGTTTTAGAAACAGATTCTGCTTTTGGACGTTGCGAAGGATGGGTATCCCAACACTTCTTATAAAGCTCGACATATTTTAATGGTGTGCCTTCTCTTGGAATTTCTCTTACTCCCGAGGCAATTTTACAAGCAAGACTTTCTCTTGATCTATTGAATTCAAATTGTGGCTTACCACTTGAGATTTCCCAGAGGATTACGCCAAAACTATAAATATCTGATTTCATATCACGTTTATATTTATCATCTAAGAAACATTGTGGATCAATATATGCTGGAATTCCATGAACATTCGAATTTGAAGTCATTAATGCTTCGTTTATCTGTTTTGATAAACCAAAATCAGCAATCATCGGTTGACCATTATCTATTAATATATTCATCGAATGCTATAAAATAATATTGATTAATATTATTGGGTACAGTATTATTAAAAATTCATAATTATGAAATGTAAAAATATTTACAAGATCCCTGTGTGCAATATTGTTCTCATGTAAATACATGAGACCATGGACTGTGTTTCTTGCAATATATAATTTCTGTATCCATTGTAACTTTGAAAAATTTTTTTGTAGGTATTCTCTCAAGTTGCCATCGTTGGCACAGTGCAAAATCATATTGTAATGACCGTCCTTGTCTATTTATTTATAATAAATACTCGAATAAGATAACTGTATACATTATACTTTTTATACTTTTAACACTTAGAAAGATGTATACCTTTTGTAATTCCATGAAAGGCAATAATTCTCTTATGACCAGAAACTTTATGTAATAAATTTAAGCTTTTATTATATGAGTTATAGATATTTAATATATTATTTAATGTATGTAGAAAGGAAATTAGGCTTCAATATAATAAATTATACCTCTTTAATAAAATTCCGAATCATTTTTCCACTTAATTCTTTATCAACTTTAAGGCACTTGAGCGCGACGTCAAGTTCGGCGCCTTTCCATTTGTACCTAGCGACGGAACCAAATCCTCCTTTACCAATTGGTTTAATAAACGTAAACTTATTAAACTCACAAAAATTAATGTATTCTTTAGTAATGGCTTCATTGAGCCATTGTTCTGAAGAATCTGCAACCATTTTTTTAAAGATTCATTGCAAGTTTAGTCAAAGCGTACGTATATATAGGATATACACATAGTACTGTAATACGTACATGATCCATGCCATACTAGATCTAAATCAAATTTTAACCGAAGAGATGCAACAATATATCAATATATCCTATTGTTATATAATTAATTCGGTCGTCATGTATAGTTAATCTATACTTTTATAATAAGATATCAAGATAATCATTTATACTGTTTATATTGATAAACGGCTATCAAGACTTCCCTATTAATCAAACATAAATGTCAACCTAAAACTTACTGTTATGAAAAGGCTCTCATTTTGGCAATGATGATTGCTATGTACTTCATGCTAAAAGTTAATATAATATAGTGATGGCTTATTTAAAATAATGAAGCCGTAAATAATGTTGCTGGATTCTACGTCGTGCTACTCATTACTTCGGAAATAATAACTGTTGATGGTTGATTTGTCTATATCTGTGTACCTTATTCATGCAAACACTTGATATATATTAGAAATTATTAATTTGGCTATTTAAAAAATATTTGCATGTGATAAAAAAAGTTTAATCTATTATGTATAAATTTTCAAATTGCATCCATTATTATGTGAAAAACCTATAATTCAGTCTTGAATTCAGTAAATTTTTTTTTTAACTACGGAATTCAATTTCCGAGGTATCATCAAAATTAAATTCCACAAGATGAAACTTACATAAGATTATCAATTACATGTTTCTTTTGACTTCCCTCATATATGCCAAAATCGTGCATTTATTAAGTTTGTCTCCACTTTCTTGCGTTTCCAACTAGAAATAAACCTGATTCAATAAAACTTGTGATATCACTGATAACATAGTGTATGACGAAATCAAGAGCTTTATCCAGTACAAAAATATTGAAACCAGGATTGAGCCCAAGAAATAGTTACTGTCGTAAATAAATTGAAAAAGTGTATTCTAATGTTTAGAGAAAAAACCCTCATCTTCAAGATATATTGACATTATAGTACGAACGTACATAAGTACTTATCAATGATCTAATAAATCTCTTCAAATTTCAAATCTTTGATTAGATCTTATTATTAAACTCATTCCAGATGTTTTTGTTCTCAAAATTAGCAAAACTTCTAATTTGGAATGAATGAACAATTATTTAGATAGTTCTTTTTTTAAAAAAAAATAATATGGCATGTACAGTCTAAAAACATCAAATTTACTGGTTTTTTTTCCATTTTGACTTAGGAAGTCCTATAGAAAGCTAGTTTCCTTAAAATTTTATTGTTAAAAACTTATTGTAATTTAAATTAAAGGTTATTTTTTTGGATTATGCCGGCACATAATTAGACCGGAGGTTATTTTTATTTGAAGTTGTCAGAAGTATGAATATGTATATTTAGTAAGACTTGCATAACCCCCAAATATAGTATTATACTATAATTTCTTAGTATAATAAATGAATGACTAACTGTTTCACCCGGTTCGAAGGTTAGATAAATTCGATAAGTTTGATTAATTCGATTAATTCAATTTATCTAATTTATTTGACCAGTTAATTTATCTAATTTATCTGATTTATCTGATTAATCTAATTTATTTAATTTATCGAACTTTCGAACCTGTTTGAGTAGGTAAGATAATAGAATTAGCGAGCCAGTTCATTAAGTGACGCAGTAATGTAAGCAGTATTAATACGATTTCTTTTGTCTTCACAATAAAACAGTTCTAGAGAAGGAAGAGCTCAGAGAAGTTCAACTTCGTTATGTTATAACCTTATAGAAGTGTTGGCTTTAGCAATGCTTCCGATAGATACTTGAATTAGTAAACTATTATTGTTATAAACAGATAACCGTGATCCTTGAAGTCACTGATGTAATACAGTCAAACCTCTCTAAGTGCACCCTCTCTAAGTGCACACCCTCTCTAAATGCACTTAAGTGCTGGCCCAAATATATACTTGACCTCTATAAATGCATTTTTTCTTATTATTCTCTAAATGCACGTTATGAAAGTGTGGTCCCAAGGGCGTGCACTTAGAGAGGTTTGACTGTATAAAGCTCTATTTGACACTAGTTACCCGGACAAAGTCTATCCACGTCTCAATCGAAGCCTTACCATTATTAGGGATAGTTTAGTAGTTTTAGTAGTGTATAATTGTGATATTTAGACGTAGGGTAATACAGTATTCGCACTTTTATACCGTTCATGCTGCGTTTAAAAAACTTTGGTGGATTGTAAAATTTTTTGTTGAATCACAATATGGGAGTAAGTCAATAGAAATCAAACAAATTTTTTATAATAAAGATTTTTTATAATTTTGAACAAGATTAATTGAACAGAAACTTAATCAAATTAAATAAAAAGTTTTCAAATAATTTTTACAAACTTGTATAATTAATCATTTAAAAAATTTTTTATCAAATTTGGTCAAGTACTGTTAAGTTATATTGGTTTAAAATTTAAAATAAAAAAAAGCCATTAAAATTATTCGTCGATTTCTATTGATTCAACCCATATGAAAGTATACATTTTCGAGATATTTCGCCTTAGAGGACTATAACATGAAAATGACCGGCATAGTACTCCCAAATATCTACAGAATCATCTAAATTTTTTTTCAGCTCATCTACAAATGTTTACTCCAATTTGAATAAGTGCACCAATAAATGGTAATGGAAATGGACAAGAGGAGAGTTTGAAATATAATATAAGAATTAATTCATCAAAGTTATTATTCCAATTATTAACTTTAGGAATTTTAAGCATTTACAATTAAGCAGTAAAAGTAGGGATAAATAAACAAGGAAGAGATCCAATAATTTAATTAAACCGAAATAAAGAAAAAATAAATTAAATTTGAATAAAAATCTAGAACCAAAAAACATGTCAAAGACTAAAATCAAAATCAAAGGCAATTGCATTACATGTTTGGGAAAAAAGATTAAAATAACATAAACATTCTAAAATGATACTATTTTTATTCTAAAGCTACACGACTATATTATAATTGATTAGTAGTGATTTAAAACGAAATAGTAGGAAAATAGTATGAAGCCATAATAAAATAGATCTATTATTACGTGTATGGACAAAACGTAAGATGAGCTATCTAGTAGTACAGTGAAATATGCACAAATCAGGGCTAGAAATTGTTACGGTTTAGGATGTGACTAGCAGTTAGGCATGCCTGGTATTGGAAATCTTATGTTCTTAAATTCTCATAGGAACATCATCTCAAAATGGAGAAAATTCCATGTCAATAATTTGTTAGAAATTTATTTGTGAAATCTGATATGAATTTTTTTTAACATTTGAGAACATTAATTTTTGAAATGCTCCCATGAGAATGGTAAAATTCAATTTAAATTTCCAACGTATTTAAATTAATGTTTATTGTAAATTTTGAAATTTTCTTATTTTTATTTATTTTAATTAAATTTTTTTTTAATTTTTTCTAATAATCAGGAATCGGCAAAATTATCGTTTAGATAGGGCACTCTGATACCGATTCAAAAAATGCTTAGTAATAATGGGAATACTATTAAAGGTATGACCCATGATTAATCCACAAAGTTGTTCTCGGTAAGTTAAGTCTGCTTGTAGAAAAACTTTCGACTGATAGTTCTGGCCTGTTTGTAGAATAATTCCCCCCTGATAGTTCAACAATAAATTGCTTTAAAATTTTAAAAACAGATTCTGCTTTTGGACGTTGCGAAGGATGGGTATCCCAACAATTCTTATAAAGTTCGATATATTTTAATGGTGTGCCTTCTATTGGAATTTCTCTTACTCCCAAGGCAATTTTACAAGCAATATGTTCTCTTAATCTACTGAATTCAAATGGTGGCTTTCCACTTGAAATTTCCCAGAGGATTACTCCAAAACTATAAATATCTGATTTCATATCACGTCTATATTTTTCATCGATGAAACATTGAGGCTCAATATACGCTGGCATTCCATGAACTTTCGAATTTGAAGTCATTAATGTCTCATTTATCTGTTTTGATAAACCAAAATCAGCAATTATCGGTCGACCATTATCTATTAAGATATTCATCGAATGCTATAAAATAATATTTGTTAAAATTATTTGGGTCAGTATTATTAAAAATTCATAATTACGAAATGTAAAAATACTTACAAGATCCCTGTGTGCAATATTGTTCTCATGTAAATACATGAGACCATGAACTGTGTCTCTTGCAATACATAATTTCTGTATCCATTGTAACTTTGAAAAATTCTTTTGTAGGTATTCTCTCAAGTTGCCATCGTTGGCACAGTCCAAAATCATATTGTAATGTCCGTCCTTGTCTATTTATTTATAATAAATACTCGAATAAGATAACTGTAGACATTATTTACTTTTAAACTTAGAGATATGTATACCTTTTGTAATTCCATGAAAGGCAATAATATTCTTATGATTAGCAACTTTCCGTAATAATTTAAGCTTTTATTATATGAGTTATAGATATTTAATACAGTATATTATTTAATGTATATAGAAAGAAGTTAGGCTTCAATATAATAAACTATACCTCTTGAATGAAATCCCGAATCATTTTTTCACTAAATTCTTTATCAACTTTAAGGCACTTGAGCGCGACGTCAAGTTCGGCGTCATTCCATTTGTATTTGGCGACGGAACCAAATCCTCCTTCACCAATTTTTTTAATAAACGTAAACTTATTAAACTCATAAAAATTAATGTGATCGTTAGTAATGGCTTCATCGAGCCTTGTAGAATAATTTCCCCCTGATAGTTCAACAATAAATTGCCTTAAAGTTTTAAAAACAGATTCTGCTTTTGGACGTTGCGAAGGATGGGTATCCCAACAATTCTTATAAAGTTCGATATATTTTAATGGTGTGCCTTCTATTGGAATTTCTCTTACTCCCAAGGCAATTTTACAAGCAATAAATTCACTTAATCTAATGAATTAAAATGGTGGCTTTCCACTTGAAATTTCCCAGAGGATTACTCCAAAACTATAAATATCTGATTTCATATCACGCCTATATTTTTCATCGAAGAAACATTGTGGATCAATATATGCTGCCATTCCATGAACTTTCGAATTTGAAGTCATTAATGTCTCATTTATCTGTTTTGATAAACTAAAACCAGCAATCATCGGTCGACCATTATCTATTAAGATATTCTTTGAATGCTATAAAATAATATTTATTAAAATTATTTGGGTACAGTATTATTAAAAATTCATAATTACGAAATGTAAAAATACTCACCAGATCCCAGTGAGCAATATTATTCTCATGTAAATACATGAGACCATGAACTGTGTCTCTTGCAATACATAATTTCTGTATCCATTGTAATTTTGAGAAATTCTTTTGTAGGTATTCTCTCAAGTTACCATCGTTTGCACAGTCCAAAATCATATTGTAATGTCCGTCATTGTCTATTTATTTATAATAAATACTCGAATAAGATAACTGTAGACATTATTTACTTTTAAACTTAGAGAGATGATACCTTTTGTAATTCCGTGAAAGCCAATAATATTCTTATGATTAGCAACTTTCCGTAATAATTTAAGCTTTTATTATATGAGTTATAGATATTTAATACATTATTTAATGTATATAGAAAGAAGTTAGACTTAAATATAATAAACTATACCTCTTGAATGAAATCCCGAATCATTTTTCCACTTAAGTCTTTATCAACTTTACGGCACTTGAGCGCGACGTCAAGTTCGGCGTCATTCCATTTGTATTTGGCGACGGAACCAAATCCTCCTTCATCAATTTTTTTAATAAACGTAAACTTATTAAACTCATAAAAATTAATGTGATCGTTAGTAATGGCTTCATTGAGCCATTGCTCTGAAGAATCGACAAACATTTTTCTAAAGATTTATTGCAAATTTAGTCAAAGCGTACATATCTATAGGATATACATACATAGTACTGAAGTACGTACATATCCATGCCATACTAGATCTAAATCAAATTTTAACCGAAGAAATGCATGTTACGACTCTAACAATATTTCAATATATTCTATTGTTATAATACTTAATTCGGTCGTCATGTGTAGTTAATCTATACTTTTATAATAAGATATCATTTATACAGTTTATATTGATAAACAGTTATCAAGACTTCCCTATTAATCAAACTTAAATGTCAAATCAAGTTATGAAAAGGATCTCATTTTAGCAATGATGACTGCTACATACTTTATGTTAGAAGTTAATATAATATAGTGGTGTCTGATTCAGATTTACCCTTATTTAAATTAATGAAACCGTAAATAATGTTGCTGGCCTCAACGTTAGTGCTACTCATTACTTCGGGAATAATAACTGTTGATGGTTCATTTGTCTATATCTGTGTACCTTATTCATGCAAACACCTTATATATATTAGAAATTATTAATTTGACTATTAAAAAATATTTTGTATGTGATAAAAAAAGCTTAGTCTATAAATTTTCGAAAAACTTACAATACAGTCTTGAATTCGGTAAGTTTTTTTTTAACTACGGGATTCAATTTCCGAGTTATCAAACTTACATAAGATTATCAATTACAGGTTTTCTCTCGACCTCCCTCATATATGCCAAAATCGTGCATTTATTAAGTTTGTCTCCACTTTCTAGCGTTTCCAACTAGAAATAAACTTGAAAGATGTTTCCGAGGTATCATCCAAATTAAATTCCACAATATGAAACTTACTTAAGATTATTTTCGATTACAGGTTTTCTCTTGATTTCCTCATATATGCCAAAATCGTGCATTTATTTAGTTTGTCTCCACTTTCTTGCGTTTCCAACTTCCAACTAGAAATAAACTTGAGAGATGCAATAAAACTTGTGATATCACTGCACTGATAACATAGTTTATGACGAAACCAAATGCTTTATCCAGTGCGTCTGAATCTCCCTTATGATCATCACCCCTGTTATTCCGCCCCTCACCATCACGATCCGATCGCCTTAATTCGATCATCCTTAAACCTTGAACCGTCCCACTAATAATGATCGTTCATCCCTTCCTAAATCATGACACCTATACCTACCCTACATTATTGCCTATGCGTCCTTCGAATTGCTATATTTTTCGCAATTCTTCTAGCTTGATAAAGTGATAATACAGGAATGTTGAGTGGTAATAATTCGGGTATAAGACTTTAATTAGATAGAGACACGAGGGGAAAGTTTAATTGTGTTAAGGGAAATGTGTATTAATAATGACGGGAAGGATGTTGACCCAGGAATTATAGCTAGCTAACATGTATAAAAGAACATTGTATTCGCCCTGATTGTATCTTTAGGCAATGTCTGAGTGAATTCCTCTTTTATAATAAAATTTACCGAGTGATTACTTTTTATATCGTATTGGCTGAATTGTTGACATTGTGTTTATTGAATTGTTTATATTGAAGTTATGACTAATTGATACATTGAGTGATTATTTGATACATTATTCGTTATTACATATTTTCCTCCTTTATTTATTATAAACCCTAATATTTATAGATAAAATGCCAAATTTAAATTTTTAATATATATAAAAATAAAATCAATTGTTTAAAGAGGCCAAATTTGCTTTTTTTTTATATATATAAAAGATTACCAAATTTCATATTTAATAATAAAAATACTATAACTTCAACTTGCTATAACTTTTTTATAAATATATTTAAAAAAATTTTAAGAATGTAGAAGTGTTTAGTTTGTTTTGATTAGTGAATTAACTCGACAAAAAAATTGTTGATCGATAATTGATTAAAAAAAGTTTTTAATAATTAATCAAAAATCGATTATGTATATTTAATTGAGTATAATCAATCAAGCATAAAATTTATAAAATCTCAAGCATATATAATCAATTAATCATTGGATCAATCATTAATCGATTATCAAATTAAAAATAGGTAGCTATGTAACATATAGTGCTCTTAAGCACTTAAATTACAATTACTTTGTAGGCATTTTATTTCACAAACAATTAGACTTTTTTGTCTTGCATACTCAATAACCATCATGTAAGTGTTCACAAACAAATATTAGGGCCATAAAAATTTTAATACTTCTAATTTTTCTCTTTTTGTTTAGTTAATAGATCTGTGTTCAATATTTAATTAGTGGAATATAATTAGGACAACATAATTAGGACAACCAAGTGAGCTTGCTATTGCAATAATTAATCAATGATTAATTATTCCATTATTGATTACTAAAATCATACCATATTGATACCTGATCCTGATTTGACTCTTACAACCTTCTAACACTAATGTAAGATACCCATATTACATTTTCATTTTTTAGATACCTTTTGCTAACCCGATTCTTTATTTTTTTTTGAAACTATGCAACAATTAGGGTTCCTCAAATTCAAATCAAATCAAATATTGGATCAATTTGAATTTGATCAAATCAAATTGACCCTGATTTGAATTTGATTTGATTCAAATATTTGAATTTGAATTTGATTTGAATTTGAATTTTTAATAGTAATTGTCAAATAAAATCAAATATTTGTCAAATCAAATCAAATTTGACCATATTTGAATTTGATCAAATCAAATATAGTCAAATTTGAATTTGAATTTGATCAAATATTTGATTCAAATATTTGAAGATCAAATCAAATTGCGGAACCCTAGCAACAATTATTTAGCAATTAATTTATTAGAGGGCTTCAGATCTAAGGTTCAGGACTTTGATTTCAAATTAAATTAGTGATGTATTTGTTTTAAAATAAGTAATTTATAGATTCTATTTATTTTTACTTATCCCTTAATATATTATGCAGGCAAATTTGCCTTCAAATTTTATTTTTTGCATAATTGCTAAAAAAGTAGACAGGAGAGATCCCTCTAAAACATATTTAAATTAATTTAGTTACTTTATACAATACTTTGACAAAGTATTAATTTTAAATTAGTCATATCAAAAATGTTTACTAACTAAAGTTTATATTATCGCCTATATATAACATTATATCAAAAATATTAAAATCTTTAACAGCGAATAACTTTTGATCCACTGATCCTTGGATAATTTAACTACCAAAATAATTTCCTAAATGAGACGATTCTAATGAGCCTAAAATCCTAAAATTTGATCACAGAATCCCAAGATTGATGATATTTTTATTTAAATTACAAATATTTATCGATCTTAGAATCCAGTTATCAGATTTTAACTATTTTGGATTTATTAGAATTGTCTCATGGAAATGATCATTTTGATAGTTAAATCATCCAAAACAGATTAGTAGGTCAAGAGTTATTCAATGTTAAAGATTTTTAATATATTAATAATTACTGTATTTCAATATATATAAATATAATACTTTTAGACCAATTTTAACCAATTTTTTTGATAATAGTTAATTTTTTATTTTTAGTAAAACTTAAAATAAAAATTTTAATATTAATTTGGGGATCAAATATAGTTAAAAAAAATTTTTAAAATTTATAACTTTAATTATTTTTTTTAATTTTAAAAAATAGATTAATTTTAACTTTGTATAAATTTATATATAATTTAGATATTTATCTGTTATTATAATTTACTATTTAAAAACAAAATATAAATCTAAAAGAATTTTATATCAAAAATCAAATAAAATTTTTTAAAAAAATTTTTTTAAAAATATTATATAAATTTTTGCAGGCAAATTTGCCTGTACCTACCCTATATATTAAGAGATAAGCTTTTTTATATTAATATAGTTATAAATAAATACTAGAGTTTTTTAAAAAAAATTTAAGCAATAGTATAAAGAATTTTTAAAATACTTTAAGTAATAATATACAGTATTAAAGTTTTTTTAAAAAAATTTTTTTAAGCGATGATAGTTATTAAAAAAAATTTAATTAATGATACATTAATTAAAAAAAATTTTAAGTGATAATTATAATTTTTTGAAATTTCAAACCAGAAATAGGACTTTTCAAACTTCCATTTATTTTCAAAATAAGTTAATTTTGAAACCTCTATTGGTTATTTGATGCACAATTCCAATTAAAATCTTTACTTTAATCATTTAATTAGTAGTTTGCAGTTATAGAGTACAAATTTTATAGTAAAAATTGGTGAGCATATAACTAGTTGCCTTATATAGAGATCGGTTAAAACGAAGTAAAATTTAGTTAGGTTAGGGTTACCTTTTTGATAAGTTAGAAGGTTTTTTATATAGAAATATCAAGAATCCAATTTATGCAGTATATAAATCATATATTGAGCTAACTCTGCTTTAACTGACTCCTTTACATAGTAAGTAGGCCATGTAATTTAATTTATAAGAAAAAAACTCTAGTAAATAATTGAAAAATACTCATAACTTATGTTTATCAAACTGATTTTAATGATTTTACTACTATTAAATCACAAGAATTAGCTATACTTAATAAAAAAATTACTTTTATATATAAGCAAGCCCCATTTCTATACTATAGAAAAAATATATGAATTTTTAATTTTGTTTATTATACGATTTATTATTTTTTGTTTTCTTTAACTGCGATCCACTAATTAATTTTTATTGCTATTTGTTGATGCATTATAAAAAAATTGAAAATTATTTTTTTAATTTCTGTTTTTATCTATTTTTGAAAAAATTAATTTTGGATTGTCAATCAAAAAATTAATTTTGTTTTCTACTTTGCAGTATATAATATTATAACTAGTAATGTGCCATATAGTACAGTATACAAAATTTTTTAGAATATTTTAGAATAAATTATAAAACTATTTATATCTTAAATTTTTCATTATGGATCTGCTTTCTATTTTCTAAGCAAAATTATTTCTTGCAATAAATAGTTTATATATTATATGTATACTGTACTATATGTATTTTATCAGTGTAGTAAATAATCATATAAATAATACTATGAAAGATGTTGTGTAAGCCACTAAAAAAAGAAAAGTGTATAGTATACTTGTACGTATAAAAAATTATTTTTTAAAAGAGAATAGTATATATATATATATAAAATTTTTGAGTTAGTTATACTAATTTGTGTATATATACAGTATTAAATTTTTTATTAATAGCTTGTACATGTGATTTGCATTAATTAATTTAATTAGGGTTGGGAGTTAATTGTTTAAATTTATAGTTTATATTTATACAATCAATAACGACAAGAAAATTTACATGATACAATCAATAAATTAATTAATAATGAGCAGTGCAATTGATCGAAAAACAAAATTTATTATAAGTACATAGATTTTATTCAAATCGATATACAAGAAAAAAATGATAATCGCGTATCCAGCCTTTAAACAGGCTTTTACTCAAATATTTGTGAGTATTATTACTGATTATTTTCTCATACATGTATAATATTTGCGTGTACCTAATACTTATTCTTCAAGACCATATTCACACTCTTTTATAGCGTTAAAAATTCGTAATTCTCTTAATTTTTCTTTATCTTCTGCAATCATTAATATGTGCTCCTTATATTCGAGCTTTTCCATCATCATCATGCCCAATTCTTTAGATTCATTATCATTCAAATTAATTTTTTGAGATTCCTGTAGTGCATCATTAGTTAATCAATTAATTTTGATATACATAGTTTTTTATTTTGTCATTTCATTGAAGAACCAGCTTTAGATTGCCATTTAGCTATAGTATTATATAAAAAAATATATACAATTTAGTAAGGACTCAATTAGGTATCGCATACTGCGAAGTGCTTGTATATCGCACCCCAATGATCTTCCAAAAAATTTGAAGATTAGGTGTAATGTGCAAATTTTCTTTGTATAAAAAATAAAGAAATTTTTCTAAAATTTGTAATATCAAAAAATTTTATCTACTTAATCACTTTTTACGCTCTAACAAAAAAATTCCTTGCAAAATTTGTATATATTATCATTTACTCTAAGGGGCGTGCCATTTATCACATAATATTTTTTACTTAATAGCCACCCCCATCCATGTATGGTGTGATCACCCTAATCTCAATTCTGATTGGTTAATATAATGACTAATATTTATAATATATTATATAAATATATATAATATTAAATAACTTTTTTCTACTGGTCCGTTTTGGATGATTTTACTACCAAAATGTTCGTCTCAATGAGACGATTCTAACAAGCCCAAAATCATTAAAATCTAATCACAGGGTCATAAGATCGCTAAGGTTTTGCATTATTGAATATATATATTATATATTAAAATTTATATACCGGTATATAATAATACAAAACCTTAACGATCTTGTGACCCTGTGATTGGATTTTAATAATTTTGGGCTTGATAGAATCGTCTCATTGAGACGAACATTTTAGTAGTAAAATCATCCAAAACGGACCAGTAGAAAAAAAGTTACTTAATATTAAATAATATATATAATGTATATATTATATATAAATTATATACCGTATATAATTTAATATATATATTATATATATTATATATAGACGTGATCACCACCCTGACCCATGTATCCATGGTATAAATCACGTGATAAATGGCACGCCCCTAACTTCTAGCACTAATCCTTACCTAACCTTATATTAATTTAAATTTTGTTATATAGAACATTTGTTATACAGATCTACAATATATGTTTACATATATGTGTGTGATGAATTAGCATATCGCAGAGTGCGTTGCATATATTTATCTATTTAGTAAATGTAAATATTAAAACTAAATAAAATTTAAATTAATATTTTAAAGAAAAAAATGCAAACTACTTCACTTAATTGCCAATTTTTTTCTCTCTTTATCTTGACCGCTTATACTAACATTATAATTAGCTTTTATATCAATTCTTATAAAATTGCGCATATCTAATTTTTTCTTCTACGTAAAAAAAATCAACTAATGAGTATAATACTGTATATTCCTGAAAATAAGCAACCTATTTTGGTCAAAAAATTACACAAAAAAATGAGGGTTGCTTATTTTCGAAATATTGAGTTTTTTGAAAAAATTGAAATATGTACTAATAAAAAGTTGTCCAAATTATACCAAATTTTTACTTTAAATGTATTTTCATGCGCTGAACAACTTTACTTAATCAGTTTTTTAAAGTTTACTTAGTAAAAAAAGTTTATATGTAGCAACTGCTAATACATTTTTTGAGATTTTTGAAAAAAATCAGATTTTAGGGGTTGCTTATTTTGGGGAATCTACAGTATATATAATATAAAAAAATTATAATATTTTCCAATTAGCACATTCAATAAAGTAGGTAGATTCAGAATGATCTCGATGTAATAAGCGACGTAAAACAGGTTTTCCTTTACACAATTGTTTGTTTTTTCAAAAATTACAAGGTGTTTTACGAGTGGCAAGATAAAGTCTAAAATTAAAATTAAAAATTTAATTTAATTATTACAGTATTATAAAACCTTTTAAATATTATTACTTACTCAAAAGTATTAGTATCCATATTCTGGATAAAATTTCTTGAGATATTTGCATTATAAGATTAGAATTAATATCAACACATTGATGTGTTTAATTATGTAATTCAGCTGCAGCAAATTCATAGAGCTTTGAACCTTGACAGGTTCACATTTCACATTTAACTTAAACAACAAGATAAGAAGACATGACCTTATATTCGCCACCAGGTTTGCCAATTGAATATTGAATCTAAAAATAAAAATATTACAAATAGTATAAATAAGTAAAATGTAATAACTATAATAACAAATAATTAAAATAAAATAAATAAATCCTAAAATTACTAACATCTTATAAAATGCAGCTAAAGGTTCTTCCCAACCTTTAACATTATATACATAAGCAACACTATCCAGGTTTGTTTCAGGATATTCTCTAGGTGTTAAAATATGATAAACAATATTTGAATCTAATCCCTTGGTAAAGTATGTTATAGTATTTTTATTGAAATCATCCACAATATTATCCTTGATATCTTGTTGAAGTTCATTATTGAAGGTCACATCTTTTGTAATTATTTAATTTTGGTTATTTATAAATTTTAAAAAAAAAACCAATATTTTAATATATACTTTCATTTTCGAAAGATTCTAAGTCCTCTTCATAAATAGTTTCAACCCCAACATTAATGTAAAAGTCTGGATCATCATTGATGTAAAAGTCTGGATCATCATTGATGTAAAAGTCTGCTTATTGTCAAAGTCAATCTCAGGATTATTGATAATATAAAAGTAAGAATCATTGTTAATATGAAAGTTAGGATCATTGTTGGTTTCGAGATTATCCATTTTGAGAAATTGAGTGTAAGTCAGAAGTCAAAAGTAAAATACAAACTTTATATTGGTTGCCTTTAATTATTATTTAAAAATTACGAAAGTTTCTTACATATGTTACATCATAATAACTCTAATATTGCATGATTTTCTCTTTATTCAGCATTATCAAACTGCAACTATTATATCGATTAATACTGAAATTTTGATATATACAATGATCTTGACATTATTAATAGTTGATTATTTAATATACGTAACAAACATACAAGTATGAACATCTTTACTTATAAGTATGATCTCTCTTTATACTTATAAGTATGATAAATCTGGTTATTAAATATACGTATAAGTATAATATATAAAATTGTACTATTCTACTACTTTTATTTTTTATACTATACTACTTTATATATTACTCGTGTTTCATATACTATACACACTATAAAACTATATGTACTGTACTTACTGTACATACTGTATGCTAAAAAAATTCAAACATCATATAAATAGAAATCACTAATTATAACCCATTAAAACAAGAAAAACATTTAGGTCCTGTAATAGGTTCCTAAACTGATATTTTTCTATATAGAATCATATTAAAATTTTTTTGGTTGATCAAATATATACTTATTTAATCGTAATTAGTATTATCAATTATTGATTGATCTATTGTTGCTCAAGCCCATTAATTGGTGCTTAATTATTAATCTAAATTGATCAATAATCGAGTATTCTATAATCAAGTCAATTTACTAGTTTTGATTTAATATTTTAAGATAGTATTTTTTATTTAATATTTTTTTTGAAGAAGGATTAGCAATTTGAATATTATCAATTTTATTGCTTGAAACTAGGTTGTTTGTACTGTAGTTAAAAATTTCTTTTAAGTTAGTTTATTTTTAGCTTATAAGCAATCAAAATTAAATATTACTATATTATAATAGTATCTTTTTTAAATCTATTTATTAAAAAATTTCTATTCATATATTTAAAATTTTAAATAAAGTATATTATAAACAATTTCTAAACAAATTTGTTTAAAATTATTTAAAGAATAATAAATATATATTGCATGAATAGCTATTATTTTTAATTCTTTAAAATATATTTATATAGTACTTTATAATATTTAAATTATTATTAAAACAAGTAAATAAAAAAATAAAATTAATTAATTTTAAAATTTGAAAGTTTAAAATAGAACAAAAATATAGTTTATATTAAAATTTTGCAATAAATTTTTTTGTTAAACTTTAAAAATAGTTATTAACAGTTAGGGCACTAACATTTATTAGGTAATATTTTAGGGGTGGGGGGTCAAGAAAAATCTTACCTTAGTTAAATTTGATTGGCTAAAATTCTATTTATAGATCTTACCTGGGAGTGTAAGCCCCTATAGTAAATGGATATTAGATAATAAATGTCAGTGCCCTTATATAATATATCAATATAAAATTTTTATAGAGTACATTTATTTTTTATCTGGGTGAGATTTGATATTTCTTACCCACATTATGCTATCTCAAAATTTTATTAAGGTAACTCCTGTCATATTATTAACAAAAAATTAAATTTAAATTTAACTATGACCCTATTGCTAATTCTAACTCCAACTCTAACTCTAGCCCTAATATAACTAAAGTTTATTTAAGTTTATTTTGAGAGAGGATAAATAATTCACTTGGGTAATAAATAAACTATTTCAATTTTTAATTATAGATCAAATAATTGATGCACCTAAATTTTATACCAATCTTATTTTTCTTTGGAATCCAAAAATTAAATCCTGTAAAGGTAAATTATTTTTCTTTCTTATAAATATTAATATAATAACACGTTATAATATTAATACAATAACACGTCATAATATTAATACAATAACACTTCATAATACTAGAAACCGGAAACCGGTATAAGTCCAGAGCTCATGACACAAGCATTCAGTAATACACATGTTGCAGATCACATTTTTCAGGGGCGTTACAGACGGAAAATGCTGAAACTACGGTTTTGATATTTCTATTATGAATGCATCAAAATCGTAATTTCGGTCATCAAAGCGCATAGAAATATAAGTCCTTCGCTTCGCTCCGGACAATTAATACAATAACACGTTATTAATTATTGGATCAATGTAGTAAAACTAAAGTAAATTATTATTTTTCGTATTTATATTACTAGGATAGTACATCGATTATTGAGTCATTGTAGTAGATAAAATTTTTTTATTTATATTAAAAACGATAGTATGTCACCAACCATTAAAGCATTGAAATGCATCTAATAATTGACTTTAAGAACCGACCTAAGTTATTTTCCAATCGGTAGAGATTGAAAAATAACACGTCGATTGAGAATCGACGAATTTTGTGATTGACGCAGAACATAGTAATAAATAAATAAATAAAAAATTAGTAGTCAGTTCGAATAACAAAATTTTAACAATTATTCTACTTACCGTATAGGCGCGTAATAACGCACAGATGCGCGTTTTTTTGAGACCCTCGCGTTATTTTGAAATTATTATACTAATTTAACACGTTGATTGAGAATCGACGAATATTGTGATTGACGCAGAACATAGTAAAAAATAAATAAATAAAAATTAGTAGTTGGTTCGAATAACAAAAATTAACAAAAAGTTTGACAATTATTCTATTTACCGGCGCGTTATTTTGGAACGCGCATGCACGATAATTCGGATTATCATACTAATTTAATATGTCGATTGAGAATCGGCGATTTTATGATTGACGCAGAACATAAATAAATAAAAATTAGCAGTCAGTTCGAATAACAAAAATCAAAAAAAGTTTGAACAATTATTCTATTTATCGTATAGGCGCGTAATAATGCACAGATGCGCGTTTTTTCGAGACCCAAACGCGCATACGCGATGATTCGATCATACTAATTTAACACATCGATTGAGAATCGGCAAATTTTGTGATTGACGCAGAACATAGTAATAAATAAATAAATAAAAAATTAGTAGTCAGTTGAATAACAAAATCAACAAAAGTTTGAACAATTAGTCTATTTACCGTATAGGCGCGTTTTTTTGAGACCCAAACGCGCATGCGCGATAATTCGAATTATCATACTAATTTAACACGTCGATTGAGAATCGGCGAATTATGTGATTGACGCAGAACATAGTAATAAATAAATAAATATTAGTAGTCAGTTCGAATAACAAAATCAACAAAAAGTTCGAACAATTATTCTATTTACCGTATAGGCGCGTAATAACTCACAGATGCGCGTTTTTTTTTGAGACCCAAACGCGCATGCACGATAATTCGAATTATCATACTAATTTAACACGTCGATTGAGAATCAGTGAATTTTGTGATTGACGCAGAACATAGTAATAAATAAATAAATAAAAAAAAATTAGTAGTCAGTTCGAATAACAAAATTAACAAAAATTATTCTATTTACCGTATAGGCGCGTAATAACGCACAGATGCGTGTGTTTTCGAGACCTTGCGTGTTACTTTGAACGTGCATGCGCGATAATTTGAATTATCATACTAATTTTGAAGGAAAAAGTTACAGATATTGAAAACTTCACGCGAATTTATCCTGGGAGCGCGTTATTTCGGGGATGCAGATGGGCGTTATTTTTAGTTAAATATGCAAATTTCAAAAAATTGGAATTTCGAAATAGCGCCCATGTGAGTTATTACGCCTATACAGTTATCTAGCAGTTTGAAACTTGAAAAGCGATTGTAAAAAAAAAAAAAAAAAGAATCAGTGCAAAAGCTTGCTAGTCAGCAAAAAATCGCTCTTAATGTGGTTTCCTAAAAATTTAGTTGAAGACAAATCAAAATAAAAACCTCAATTAGTGCTTTATAGCTTTTATCAATGTTATATCAAAAAAAAAATTTTCGATTGTGATACAAAAACATGGAAATGTTTAAAAATGATTCTATTTACCTATTAGTTCTGAAATTTTGAAATGGCTATAAAAAAAAAAAGATGATTTGATGCAGATATTTGCTGGCCAGTAAAATATCGCTCTTAAAGGTAGAGTGTAACGTAGATCATTTTTAATAGTAATCACGTTGCAAATTATGCAAATCATAACAAATCATATGATGATCATATGATTTACATAGATTCTAACCAATCAGAGTTGATAATTTATGTAGATCTCCTCGTAAAAATTAACAACTCCTCGCAAAATTTTATAGTATTGAAAAATTGAAAAATATATTGAAATATTCTTGTTTATATTTACATAAGATTAAAAATCAATTTTTAAATTGTTTTCGACTAATTTATTTTAATTTTTAAAATTATTCTAACTTTGTTTATATAAACCGCTGATTTTTGTATGTACAACAAATAATTCGGCATTTATATTTATATTGTATTACACTATACCTTTAATGTTGCTGATAATTAGTAATGTTCAATTGCACTAATTCTATATAGCATAGTAATAAAAAAAGAATTAGTAGCTTGAACAATAATTCTATTTACCCAGTAGTTCCGAAATCTGCAAAAAAAAGATGAATATTTGCAAATGTTTGCTAACAGGCACAGGTAGCATTCTTGACATGATTTGCAAGCAATTTTTTTGGTAATGCTCATAAATCAAAATAAGAACTCATTTAGTGTTAAGCAACTTTATCGATTCTATGTGTCATAATGATAATAAAAATAAAATCAGTAGCTATTGTTGATAATGAAGACACATAACAAATGGCTAAATGCTTGAACAATAATTCTATTACCCTAATACTTGAACAACCAGAGCAAAAAGGTGGCTTTGGTCAAAAAGTTTATTGGCTAGAATGAAATACTGTTGTTAGGCGAAACCTGGAAATATTTTTATATATTAAAGGGTAAATAATTATAAATTTGTTAATACTGTAATAGGTTTACAAATAATTTCGTACTGATGACATTTTTCATCAATTAAAACTACTAAAACTCCCAATAAAAAAAAGACAAAGGATGGCAAACCTCAAAAACTGGAAAAACTGATTTGTTCGAAAAATATGTACCGTTTGTGCTTTCATCAACTTTAGCTTCGGTATTGTCAAACCTAAAAGAACAAAGTTTTTAGTAAAAAGAAAAAATTGACGATCTTAATTTATTTACCAAAATCGTCCGGAAGATTTACATAAAATATTATTTGCCAAGAACAACCTTAATATCTTAACGTCACTATAATAAACCTTGCATTATTCGGTGCAAACTTTGTTGAAACAGTGGGGAGTAGTAAACGTAATTAAATTTGTTACAGTATTGATTGATTTAGATCAGCGAACTATAATATTAAATAGAAGCTTTAAAATTATTAAGTTTCTCTAATGCGTGCCGTCAGGAGAAAACCAATTTTTGACTTCGAATTTATTACTTTACCAGACTCTGCTCTTGAAAAATCTAATCAATGTTTAATACATATTTAGTCATATACGTGCCTTTAATTATATGCCTCTGATCAGATTTATTAAGAACCAAGTGGTGGGGTTAATCCAGATATAACATTAAAATTTGACCAAATTATGAAACTTTCCTTGCCTTTCAAATCACAGTAACGGCCTTCCATTTCCTTCTTTTCGTGAAGAAAACTGCTAAAAAGTTTCTTGAGACATCGTTCCTGTATTAATGACTGACTTCTAATTAAAATAAAGGTCAAACGCTTAGAAATTACTTGTCGATTATGTACGTACAAAATAATAGTTCATATAATTAAGGAACTAATTTTGAAATTCCATATCAAGAATTCGTTCTTGTGATTGAAATTATTACTCTAATTTAATCTTTGCTTATTATTTTTGCCTTGTACATATAACTTTCGCTGTTTAGCTTGTCGCGAAATCAAAATTGGTTTTATTAAAATAAATAGTAACACGACATTTACGTGTAGTATTAATGTCAACTACGAAGACGGCCCTGGGGTTATCAAACATTCTGACGGTCCAGGAGTTACTGGACAGAATAGATGTGGCTGATGGCTGCACATGATGATCTGCAAAGAAAAGAAATTATTGGTAGAAACAAATTAGGAGTTTGTATTACCCGCGCAAATAAGTAAAATGCTTTTCAGGCACGACAAAAGATTACATTTATATGTACTTTTATATTACTAATATTTACAGCTAATTCTCTTCTCTCTTTTAAGTATACATACCAATCTCTAATACCCGATTGACTTCTATCTCATCATACTGAAACTCTATTGCATACATTTAGTTCATGCCCAATTTGATGGTCTTGCAATTATCGGGTTGTTATCCAATTTTGATTCGATCATGTCATAATAGTTAAGTATCTCTCTTTGTAAATGCTTTCATCCTATAAATATTTTTTTTATTTACTTGTACTAATTACTGGATATTCTTTTGATATCAAATATATAGCTTATTTAATTTAATAGTCCCATGGATCTATCAATTTGTGAAACAAGAACTCAGATTTATCGCAATAGGCAATAGTACTTCAGAGATTTTTAATAGCAGTAATTTCTAAGTATAAGCTTTAAGAATTATGCTTTATTATGATTAAAAAAATTATACGAANTAATTTAATAGTCCCATGGATCTATCAATTTGTGAATGACGAAGGCAAAGATTATATGGTTGATCACTGTGATATAATCTTATTTTCTTTTTTTCTGATAGATAATAATTTAACAATTATTTTTCAGTGACAAGAAGATATAGTGAAACAAGAACTCAGATTTATCGCAATAAGCAATAGTACTTCGGAGACTTTTACTAGCAGTGATTTTGAAGTATAAGCTTTAAGAATTATGCTTTATTACGATTAAAAAAATTATACGAATATATAAGATTATACTATTATCACTACATTATATTTAGCAATTGGAATTTGAGAGCACTTATTTTAATGTAATATTTATATATAATTGAATAATTTTTGTACAGGTTATATACAATTTTTATTTAAGGTTTATCTAGAAATTTTGGAGTTTTTTGAATAATATTTATACATTTTTTTTTAGAGTTTGTATATAGTAGTAATTAAATATATAGTATAATGATATAATTTTCACACTTTATTAATGAATTATATACAATTTTTATTCAGAATTTGTCTAAAAAACTTATATATTTTATATAGTATAAAACATACCGAAAGTTACAAGATTTGGTATAAAACATATATACTATAATATATAGAAAATATACATATAAATCTGTATAAAAAATAGATATATTCCGTATATTAAACTGTTTATAGGGGGATTTACCATCGCTACAGTTAATGTTTTTACTCTATTTCATTCGAATATAAATCCAAATCTGAGATATTTAATGAAAGAGCCATCGTTTTCGCCCCTTCAGAACCAATTTGATTAAAGGAAAGCCCCAGAGAAATTAAAACCGTATTATAAAGAATGTTTGCTATTTCATTTATTTCATTCACCACTTCTTCATCTAGTCCATTCGAGGAAATACCAAATGACTTTAAACCCGAATCCGAATTTAATATTTGTATCAGTTTCAATACGACGTCTTTTTTAGGCGATTATCATGCAGGTCTAATAGAGTCAATGTGCTATTATTTCGAACAGCATCGACTAAAATATCCGCTTCAATTTCATTTATTTCGACTCTGTAGTAAACCATTTATTATGCGCCCCTTCCCCGCGCATAATAGTCGTAGTCGTCCCTTTAATACTACGTCCGTGAGAGCTTCAGAGTTTTTAAGTTTGTGTTCCACCAACCATAAAGTCCAAGTCCTTCGACAAAGTTTGGGTCACAAAGCTCGTCAGATATGAGTACGATTCCCTTTCTTCCAAGATTATTGTTGGAAAACCCCTTGTGTGGTATTGATTCTAATACTTTTGCCAAAGTACTAAAATATTGAACATGCTCGATTTCAAAAAAGTTTAGGTCTTGAATTATAGAGCTCGTTCGTAAGAGTACCGGTATTTTCTTCATGTTTGATAATTCCTTCTTCAGAAAAGACAACATTTTTTTAAGGGGTTGTTGTGTTGTGTTGTGTGTGTTTTTGTGGACTATCCGTTATTGGAAAGAAGTTAATTTTTTAATGACGAATGTTGTAATTGTATTAGGTATGTCATTGTGATGAAATAGTTGCGTCATTTTATGTGTATGTATGTACGTATGTAGCGTACAAAACTTGCGATCAATCTCTATATGTATCATGTGACATTCCATTCATGAAATTTTTTTGATATGCGTATGTAACGTAAGGGATTTCCGTTTGTTTGTTTAAAAGAGTTATGTCTCTTTGGGTATATGATATTGACGGCGGTATTTATTCTTATATGCGAGAAAATATACGAAAGTATGTGTATATATACGATTAACGTAAGAATTCACAAACGATTATATTCCATTAACAAAATCAAATGCAAAATAGGTGTCGATGAATGTAATCATGATCATTATGACTCATTATGACTGTATTTGATCATTATGACTAAATTTTGATGGATTATGACTATATGACGAGACTATATTTGATGATTATAGACTATGGCAATTTTCAAACCTAATAGTGTCGGTAACAGGGTATGTCTTATTATGGTTAGACCTGAATCACGGGTATATGTCGATTTCTAAATAGAACAATACACTGTGTTATGTCAACTTTTATCACATCGTTCATATGATTAATACATACATACGTACATACCTACGCGGCAAACATTTTGATTAGAGCGTGTTATATAACTTTTTGATTATCCAGGAACTGTTAAATTAAGAACAAGTAAAGAGGAGGGATGGCATGGAATTGTGGATAGGTGAGACAGTGATGCTGCGAATTGTATAAGTATGAAATAGTATCCATTGTAATTTTTTGACCACTTTAGTCTTTGAATATTTTCTATAAAGTAATTTATGAATGTAAAATAATATTATATCATAAATTAAATAAAAATTAAATAATGTATAGTAATAACCTTTACTATAATAATGCATTTTATCCGAAAAGCTTAACCTGTGATAATTAATTTTTCCCAATATAACTTTGTTTTAAAGGATAGGAGTTTCGAAATCTGGTTATTTCCGTCAAAGATGTTATATAGATTTTAAAGGTTGTTGAAAAGCTAATAAAAGCAATAATGCATTGATTTTAAATAACATTTAACAATAAAATATAAAGATTAATTCTATAATTCATAAATAGGGAATACAATAAAATATTACTTTCCAGCACGATGAATTTCTATAAATTCATTATCAATCTCTACTGACAAACTAATTTCAACAAATACACAACTTTGAAACGGGTGACAATCAAATAAGTTCAGTTCACATTGTACCAGCTTTAACCTTCTTGGGTTCCCGGGTATCAGGTTCATCAGATGACATAAAGCTCAAGCTCATATCCACATATTATACTCATTGTCTTGTGATGTACCTCAAGAAACATGGCTATAGAAATAAGCTTGGCAAAATGGCTGTTATAATTGAGCATATGAGTATAAATTTAAATCGCTCTTTTAACATGTAACCCAACAAAGGCTATAAGTATGGATAATCGAAATTAGACTTTGCACTCAAAAATTTATAATATTACAGTATCATTGTCTGAAGGTAAATTTTTTTAGTAAAATACATCATGATATAAAGATTTTAAATACTATCACAGTATTCACTAGATACTGTACAGTTACATTTCACAATCATTCGTTAAAAGAATTGAACTTGTATAAGACGAAAATTTTAAATCAGTAGTAGCAAAACCAATCGCTGCTAATAATTTCTTAATCAAGTTTATTTAATATCAATGGCTAGCTTCCAAATTGCGACTTTAATTCTATTAGTTGTATGATATTCCTTCAAAAATTTATAATTGTGCGAGAAGCTTCATAAGAGCAATTAGTAACACAAATAAGTAATATAAATTCGCTGCAATTGTAAAAAAACAAAATTATTTCAGAAGTAGCCGCATCCCAATAATCACGTTTGTAAGAATTAGTCTAAAATATATACTAAATGTATGCATAAAAGCTTTGCATGTTGCTGCTTAAATTTTAAAATTGAAAATGCGGCTAAGTGGATTCGGAATCAACTTAAGTTATTTCGAAATTTAACTATTTGAGTGGATTAAAATTTCAACTTAAATTCATTTAGAATCAACTCGAGTTTTCTAAATCTACCAAGATTCGACGCACAATATTTGCATTATTGTTAACAAGCATTAAAATAAACTACAGTACTTTTAATTTTGTAGGATGCTTGTTAAGAAAGAGAGATAAGCAATAATTACTGCAAAATAATAAGCATCATTGTATTGGGTTATTAATAAATCAAGTTGTATGGTTGGCGAAAGAAAATCAGAATTGGATTTCAGGCGTACTAATCAGATATCGCCTCTGGAAATCTGTTCAATAAGATCAGATTTGGTGATATAATAATAAAGCATGAAAATTAATTAAATTAATCGTGCTTTGTTCAATATGCAATCTGGTTGGCTTTAATTTTTAGAAAAATTCTCATTCTTTAATTAACCATATTTAATTCTATTACAATTTTTTATTGCATAAAGTTTTATATTTTTTATAATTAGCGAATGAATCCTTTTCTGCATTTAATCAATAGCGTCATTGTTTAATTATTGTCATTATTATATTTTTAGCATCCAATATTTAATTTTACATTACATTTTGACACAATAGCATCTTATATTCGAATTCTGAACAATTTTAAATTCACATGTCTTTAAATTTAATGCATGAATTTCTAACGCTAAGGTACAAATTTACTGCGGTTAGAAATTGATGCAGTGATGGTAAATGACAAGGTCATAAAAATTTTTATGAAAATGACTATAAATGACATGTCATTTTAAAATGACAATGTCATTTATTATAAAAAAAATTTATTGGTAATATGACAAGTCATAAAAAATATTTTTATAAATGACATTAAAATGACAAATAAATGACAGTATTACTATTATCAAAAACATTACCAAAAAATAATTATCTATGATCATAAAATTCATCACATTCCTTCAAATCAGCTGAATTCGATACTATCTATATCGGAGTTATTATTCAACATTTCTAAATTGGACTTTCCTTATAAATGCAAAATAACTCCCAAAACTGTAATTTCGAATTATGATCGAATTAAGCTTTATCTTGGCCATTACTCAAACCATGCCCCTAGACGTTATTTTGCATTTTTTACAGTTTAACATCCATTCCTGGTTTAGCGTGACTTAGTGTTCCAAATTGTTAGTTGAAAAACCTACTAGTTGGCAACTTTTCAACTAATCGATTTATTATCAACTGGTTCAATTACAATTAATTGCTAGTTATCAACTAGTTATCAACTAACTATAATTTATATTAATCAACTAAACGATATAACAGAAATCACAACCATGGATTGGTAATTAATAATACTTCTCAGTTTGAGATGTATCTGTTGTGCATTTTTTTTTATTTCAACTTGCCAGTTTTCAGTGTGTTTTACACCAACAGGTAATACTCCAAAGCATAAAGGCATTATTCTTCGTATATAATATGAATTGCTCCGGGTATCAAATCATAGAGTCAGTACTTTACAGTTGTCATTTTTCAATTTTCACTTATTGAAAAAATGATTCGGGCGATTCTTGACGTAATAGATTAATAATAATAAACATAGTTCATATTTGTTAATGATTTAATAATTTAAAGTAGTTCTTTTAGTGTCACATGTTTCATTTTTTTCAATTATACTTAAATCGTTCTTTTTTTGTTTTATATCTATATTTGAATCGCCCTTTTTTTTTAAATCACTACTAAATATTAGACCTACCATTAAACTATAGGTTAGATTTAACCATGTTTTAATCAATTTTACAGTATATAATCTATTATAGTAGAGCTTTGGATCATTATCTGTGTTCATATTCAATTTAACGGATATTCGACAGATTTTATTATTAACTTTAGTATACAAGTGATAACAAATCCAAGTTCTATAATGTGGTTATAATATTCTGCGAAATATAGGTGAACAATCTACGTCTTTTTCAAATTTCCATTACATAATAAGCGAGATGTAAAATAATGAAACTATTAAAGGAGGGAGAGCGTATACGTTTAACCGATTTAACTTTAATAGATACTAGAAGATAAGTTTCTGATTTACTCGAATAAAGGTCTCTTCAGCTCTACACTAGCTTACTTCCTTTATTTTCATTAAGTAAAATCGGAGGGAACCCCTCTTCATCTGTCTCTCTCTTTATTGAAGTCAAATTCATTCGTTTATATACATTTGAATTTAATATACGACACATTGATGTGTTATTTGCCACGTTAACATACTGTTTTAACACTACGTGCTTTTCAACAATGGTACTACTAAGCTTAACACGTTGACGTGCTATCGAGAATGTTTATAATCTGTGTCCCTAACACACATAAGTGCTAACACGTTAACGTGTTATGAAGATTTTACAAAAAGGGGTTATTTATGTTAATCAAGTTTACACGGATTAACATTTAAATATAATCATTCTAACAGCTCATTATGGTCAGCATTATCATTCTAACAACTTTTGATGATTAGTGTTAAATAATCATTCTAATAGTTTTTATGATTAATGTTAAATAATCATTCTAGCAGCTCTTTATAGTTAGCGATAAATAACCATTCTAAAAACTCCTTATGGTTATGTTAAATAATTATCCTAACGGCTCTTTATTGTTGCCATTCTAACAAGCTCTTTCGGATAAGCATTTAGTGTTTGGATTAGGATGGTTGAGATATGGTTCATGATTCGTGAGACATTTGATCAAATATTATCAACAAACGGCGATGTTTAATTGATAGATATCACTATAATGAGCTTTTAAATATATATTTTCAAAATTCTTCGTATCAATGCAAATACCAATGTGATTATTAATAATTATTATATAAACTATAAATGACAAGTATAGTCATAAAAAGATAAATGATTTTTTATGACAAAAATGACTTGTCATATGACAAGGTGTCATTTATTTTTAAATGACGATGTACGTACGATCAAATTTGTAGATCGAAGCGCACCCACACAATCATATGATTAAAATGCGAAATATATTTAATAAAAAATATTATTTTCGCAAATTTTGCCGTTATTTATGCTCACTAACAATCGCGCAACTGGACAACAATCAGTAGATTGTTAAACCGTGATAAAATTCATCATACTGGATGTAAACTCAGAAAATTTGATTTGAATTGCATGATGCTTACATAATTGAAGCAAATTGTATCTTTGTATTAAATAATAAAAATACTCTTTATTACATAAACGTGAAATAATGCTTGTGGGCATTATTTTGAAAATTGGCTCTTCAAAAATAGTAACATGGTCCTGAAGTAATGCACATGGTGATCCAAAATAACATGTATGATATCACATTATAATATAATGTTCTTAGTACGATACATAGTATATTGTATTCAGAAAATCAATTGAATAAAACATATGGGTGTATTCAAATACATGCAAGTCAATTATCATGGTTTGCAAAATGATTTGATCTTGGATCAAATTTGTAGATAGCTGTACACTAATACAATCGAATACAATCACTTGAACAATCACCTGATTGTTTACCGGTTGCACGATTGTATGATGATTTTTTAGTGAATATAGATATAACTGACAAATTTTATGAAAATAAAATATTAATATTGAATTTTTTGCCAAAAAACGCACTTTACAATCTTTTACAATCGCGCAAATGGACAACAATCGGGGGATTGTGCTGTATGAATATGCAGCAATTTTCAAATTTGATCAAAGTTACATCATTTTGCAACCCGCGATAATTAACGCACATGTAGTCATTATTTTACATTTATATAGTAAAAGTACATTATAGTAATAATCTAAATTTGTACGTAAATGGGTTTTCTTGATGATATTTATATAAATACTGTATTTATCTTCTTTTTTTTTTGTTTTATATCAACATCAATATTAAATTTATATCTCTATATTTTAAATTATTACATTATTACCTATTTTATATTAATTAACCAATTTAAATTACACTATATATAAATAAAATGGCATTCAATTTTCAACAAAATCAACTTTTTACTGAAGCTGATGAATGCAGTAGTAATGAAAGTAACAATAATATGGATTTGGATTCAGATAATAAATCAAGCGATGATGAATTAGAACTTATTCAATTTTGTTCTTTTTATCCACAAATTTTAAATTCTGAACCTTCTCGTTATAATCATCCTAAATCAGATGATTGGGTAAAAAATGGATTATTTAATTATGATGAAACTAGATTTTGAAGAACTTTAAGAATGAACAAGTCTACTTTTTTTGCATTAGTAAATCAAATTAAAAATCATTCTATTTTTCATTCTAATTCAAATAATCTTCAAACAGATGTTGAAATTCAACTTGCTGTAACATTATATCGTTTAGGTGCTCTATCAACTATTTGGAATGTTTCTATGTTGTTTGGTATTGCTGAAGGTACTGTGCTTTTATTTATGGATAGAGTAACTACTGCTATAAGATCTTTAAAATCACAATATGTTCAATGGCCATCTGGAAACTATAAAAAAGAAATACATGATAAATTTCAAGAAATGCAAGGATTTTCTTTAGTTATAGGTGCAATTAATGATTCTCATATACCATTATTTCAGGCTCCTGATAGAATTAATAAAGATGTAATTTTCCAGAAAACATAAATATGGAATTCATTTACAAGGAATAGTGGACCATAAAGGTCATTTTATTCATTATGATATTGGATGGCCAGCATCTGTACATGATGCAAAAGTATTTCAAAATTCAAGTATTTATAATCAACAAAATATTTTTTTTGAAGGTGAAGAGTATCTTTTAGCTGATTTAGCATATCCATTACTTCCATTTACTATGACACCATTTAAAGTTCCAAATGGACTACAACAACAACAACAAATAAATTATAATATTAAACACAGTAAAACTAGAGTTGTAGTTGAACAAGCTTTTGGACATTTAAAAGCAAGTTTTTTATTTTTAAAAGAAATAAGAATTAGGGATCCACCAAAAGGAATAGAATTATTGATACTGTATTAATTTTACATAATTTTATAGAAAAACATGGAAATGCATGGGGGCAGTCAGATTATGATGATAGTCAAATTGAACTTCAGCCTGAAGAAGATGGAGAATTAATTGATCAAACTTTAGAGTCAAATAATATAATTCAAAAAGAATATGCAAAAATCAAATGACAAAATTTATTAGAACTTTTAAATTTTTAAATATTTAAATTTATTAATATATATTAATATAATTATTTATAATTAATTTAATTTTTTTTATATAATTTATAATTATTATTGTTTGATTATTATTTAATTCAATTCAATTGTATTACAGTATTAGGATGTTAACGGAGTGCTCCAGGGTGGTGTGGTGCATACTCTGGCAGAGTATCCCTTAACACTACACCACACTGAAGTATGAATCAGAGCATACTCCAAAGTGTAACCCGGAGTATAACCCAGAGTATAGCCGGAGTACTATGTGCTAAGCACTATGTAATACTCTGGAGTTTATAGTACCGTATTTTCCCAGGGAAATATGGTAAAAAATTTAGATATAATAATATTCCGGAGTATAATTCATTTTGTATTAGTAGTATTACTCCGGAGTAATTACTCCTATTAATAATATCTTAGTAATCCAAGGTGGTGTCATGCCTAGACCACACCGGCATGGAGTAGGCTATACTCCACAGTTACTCTGGAGTACCTTACTCCATTAACATCCCTATACAGTATATAGAAATATATATAGAAATAGATTTACCACTTATAGATATTTACTTATACTATATTTAATTCAATCCTATTTTTTTATAGTTTATAATAAACATATTCAATTAGGTTATTTATATACATAAATTAAACTAATATATTAGAAATAGCAAGGGAAGAGATTATTAGAACTTTGTTTCTGTTCTATTATTCTTAATTTTATTTGTTATTTTACACTTTTTTGTTCAAATAGTATATATATTATCAAGCTATCTCGTCTTATTTATATTACTATTTAAGACTTTTATACTACCAAGCAAATATAGAACCTTAAATACATTATCAAAATAGCTACTAACCTGAGCAGATCTTAATTAAAAAATCATTATATGGGCTAGGTGCTGAAAAAAGGGCCCAAAATAACAATTTCAGAATTAAAAAAATAATAGTGTATTTCAAAAATAAATAAGAGTTTAAAAAATCTTATTTGTGTATCAAAATTTTGAAATCAGAAAAATGAAATGGAGAGTTTAAATACTCCCATTTGACGAACTAAGTAAAAATTTTTTTATTATGAGATCAGGCAAACTATTTAAAAATACAGAGTAAATAATAAAACTATCACTCAAATTACTTACTGAACCTTTGTTCAAAAATTACTTACTTAATCTTTGCTCAAATTAGGGAATTGACTCAACAAAAAAATTGTTGATCGATGATTGACCCCAAAAAAATTTTTTTAATCGAACAAAAATCAAGGATGCATGCTTGATCGAGTATGATCGATCAAGCATGTAATTTATGAGCTTGAATAGATATAATCGATCAATCATTAAGTCAATCATTGATCGATTATTAAAAGTTATTGTCACGTAAGTGGATAATAACTCCCAGGGTTCTTATCATTTTATACTATTTTTTTTTAAATTAAAATTTTTTCATTTTCATTAAACGTAATACTTCATTCATTTGTTACCTTTTTCTTTAATTTTCTGTGCAGGTCTTCAAAAATTTAATAATCTGCGCAGATTATAAAAAATAATTCCAATATGCTCGCCTAAATATTAAATGCTAGTTAAATTTTCATATATTAAAAGAATACATTCAAATATTCATATATATTTTATCAATGTAATTAATAATTGAATTTCTAATATTAACCAGAGGGAAATTTCCCATTACACTTTAAGTAGTTTATTTAAAATATTTAAAAGTTGCTGCATGACAAATTCCCAAAATGTCATTACGCGACGAATATAATCAGTCTAACAATAACCATCGCATAAATAACTGCCATTATAAAACCTACCTAAACCTAACCGTAAACCCTACCTAACCTAACACTAACTGTTCTACGATGAAACCCACCACTTCTTCTCTTGCTTATTATGACGATGTCATTTTTTAGCATGACAGTGGTATTGTTTCAAACATTTTGTTTGATAATAATTAGTGTAAGAGGCAAGTCAGTGGATTTCTTAGTATATGTTTGCCTGTGTGCAATACTATAAGTTAAGGCAAAATGACAAGTAACGGCACCGGAATATGGCAACTCGAGGTAAAGTGTTTTTTTATTCAATTGTGAACTAGTATTAATGAGTAAAAAGAAATATTTAAATAAATATTTAAATAAACATTTAATTTTTATGAAATAACAAATACAAACCAATTATTCGAATTAATACCAAGTAATGTAAAAACGAAATACTCAAAATACACCATGAATCAGGAAAAACAATACTCACAATACACCATAAATTAGCGATACTACCAACGACGTAAACGACGGCATCAAAGAAAGCATCATTATGTAGAAAAAATAAATTAGCATACAAGCGCCAGTTAAAGCGAAACGACCTTACGACACCAACAGTATCAGCATACTGTGACTTCAAGCGAAATACCACTACAACGCAACCAATGACGACAACAGCAAATGATTGAAAAAGAAAAAGTACAGCACAAAAAAAAAAGAAATTAGTATTCAGGCACCAGTTAAAACAAAAAGACAGCAAGACACGAACAGTACAGTACAAGTACACAATTTCAAGCAACGCAAAAGCGAATAGGCAACACCAGCAAGGACGACACAAACTAACGACGATACCGGAAAACAACCGAATGGAAAAGTACAGTACTACTCACAGAAAAAATTTCGCTATGTAATATGTGGTAGAAAAAAAAATAAATTAGTTAAGTAAAAAAAAAAAAACAAACGATGTGAGAAAAAAATAGATATCTGATATATTTATACCTGATCTGTGTAACCAGAAATGAAATTTTTCTCCCAGTTAAATTTACTTGATATCAAAAAAAAGAAAAGAAATGTATAATTCTAATTAAAGTAGTCACACATTAATCGATCAATATTACTTATTTGATCGATCAGCATCATCAATCATTGATTGACCTATTGTTGCTCGAGCTTATTAATTGGTGCTCGATTATTGACCTAAATCGATCAATGATCGAGCATAATATAATCGAGTCAATACACTAGCTCAAATTACTTATTAAACCTTTGCTCAAATTATTTTATTATATAACTTACTGAACCTTGGCTTAAATTACTTACTTACTGAACCTTCACTCAAATTACTTAAGATCCTTCGCTTACTGAACCTTTGCTCAAATCACTTATTAAACCTTCGTTTAAATTATTTTTTATATAACTTGATGAACCTTTGCTCAAATTACTTACTGAACCTTTGCTCAAATTATTTATTAAACTGTCACTTAAGTTATTTTTCTATATAACTTACTAAACTTTTGCTCAAATTACTTATTAGGCCTTGTTCAAATTATTCTTTTATATAATTTTCTAAACCCTCGCTTAAATTATTTTTTTATGTTACATACTAAACCTTTGTTTAAATTATTTTTTATATAACTTATTAAACATTCGTTTAAATTATTTTTTATACTAAATAAATGCACAGCATTGTATAGTTGGTGGTAGAATTAATTTTACAAATTAATATGGTTATGCATTTCTGTATTTTTTGCCGTAATTGCTGTGAACCGTAAAGCCATAATGCCGTAATGCCGTAATGTCGTAATGCCATAATGCTGTAATGCCGTAATACCATAATGCAGAAATATTATTTGCTATCAGCTATAATACCAGTTATTAAAGTTCTTTACTGCATTATGGTTTCCTTTAAATAATATATGTACTATTAAATATTTTTCCAAATTTGATTCTGTCAGCTTCATTGATTTAGTTTATATAATGACTATGAATAAAAGGGTTTGTAGACCTAGGTTTTATTTTGACTTAACCTATTTTGGCCAATTAGGCCAGTCTATAAGTCATTGTTTGAGAACATCTTTAGCGAGCTAATTGATCAGAAATAATATCATTGTTAACAGCATTTATGGCTTCTATATAATACATGCCTGTATACATACTTAATGTGGTTTAAAATTTATTATAACTATTGTATTCTATTGCAGAATATACTTTAAATTACTTTTCCACTTACTGATTAATTAATTGGCTAGAGCTGAGGGAAACGAGGTGAAAGCCTTTCAATTACTGTACTGAATTTTCGGAAATGTCCAGCTCCCGCTTAACCATAACCCAAATTTTAGGTTCAATTACCAAAATTGAGCTTAAATTAGAATCAACGTCTGGATATCTGATTCTTGGTTTAAATATAATAGCTGACATTTAAAATAATATATAAATTGACTTTTAATAAAAGAATAGTTAGTCAATTAGAAAGTAAGAATTAAATACGTCAAAAAAATAAAATTAATAAATAAAGTAAGAATTAAATACATCAAAAAAATAAAATTAATAAATAAAGTAAGAATTAAATATGTCAAAAAAATAAAATTAATAAATAAAGTAAGAATTAAATACGTCAAAAAAATAAAATTAATAATAAAGTAAGAATTAAATACGTCAAAAAAATAAAATTAATAAATAGTTTATCAATTAGAAAATATAATATGTCATTGTATCGTAGGCAAGTATTTTGAATAAATAAAAGACGACTTTGTTACGTTCTTTTTTTATTTTGATTAAAATGCAAAAACGAAAAAGAACTTATACACCTGAACAAGTGGCTATAAGAAATGCAATACACAAGTCACAAGGTTTAACATTACACAAGCTGTAATAGACCTTGGAAATAGGGAATTTGCTCTTGGCCTTACATTTGTAGGTGTATCGAGAGTTCACACTCTTGATGATCTTCTTTTTGATAGTGCATTCACCTTTGAAAGATTACAAAAATTAGAATAACATGCATGTTTACAGCAAAGATTAATGGAAGAACAAAGATTACTTTCTTTATAAATTATTATAAATTAGGAATTTACTAAAATTATGAAATTATTATAAATATAATTTACAAATAATAGCCATTTATAAAACTTTAAATACTATTTTTATAAATAGAAAAAATGTGTTGTCACCGGCGGTGACAGTCACCGGAGCATGATCGACCAATTAGATTGTGTAATGTTATGATCAAAACAAAAACAAAGCGTCAAAACTTACTATCGTTAGGGTCGGGGTTAGAGCCATAGATAGGGTTCGGGTAAAGCTTAGTATATAGTAAAATTTTGCAAGGAATTTTTTTTTCCATAAAAAAAAGTAGTTTCATAGACAAAATTTTAAGTTAGAAGTGATTATTCAAAAAATCTAAGTTTTTGCATTTTTACATTACACATGATCCTTTGATCTAATTGGTCGATCACACTCCGGTGACTGTCACCGCCGGTGACAAATAGATTTACTCTTATAAATAATAGCAATTTATAAAATTTAAATTGTATATCAAATTAATTTAATTCTAAAGTATACGCCGTTTTTCTAGTGTAAATAAAATGCTTGTATGGCAAATAACAACATATTCATCAGTTTCCGGTTTGGAGTGACCGGTTGTCATTACAATATTGTGTTATTGCGGCATTACGGCATTACGGAATTGCGCATTACGGAATTGCGGCATTGCGGCATTACGGCATTACGGCATTACAACATTACGGCATCACGGCATTACGGCATATAATTTTTATGGCAATTAGATGCTATGCTGTAATTAATTCTACCACTGGTAAAATGCCGTAATTGCCGTAATTCAGTAATTCCACCACCAACTATAAGCTGACGCTATATGATCGGCTGGCTAATATGGCTTAAGATCACATGATTACTATAACACAATTTAGTTAATGCCGGGCTGTATTAAGTAATATTAAGAATTTTACAGAAAATTAAATTTTCATCACAAAACATTACAATAATTCGGTCAGTATTATTGCATCATTTGATTTGAATGTACGACCCGAATTGAATCACCGAAAATTTGATCCAAGAAACTAAATGTCATGTGTCCAAAATTATTTAACGAATCTTATCAGTTAACTCAAAATTATTTAACGAATCTTATCAGTTAACTCAAAATTATGTAAAATTTCTATAATTTGACATCCCTACATAAGGTTGCGAAAAAAAAATCAAATACCTCAGATAATTTCTGAATACAATCTTAGCCATTGATAGCCGCTTAGCCGATATTTTTATCGGCTGGTTAAGCCAGCCGATAAAAACCTTACGGCTTGTAACAAGTAGTGATGTGCCGCGTATAGTACAGTACGCAAAAAATTTTTTAGAATATTCTAGAACAAATCATAAAACTATTCATATCTTAAATTTTCCCTTATGAAACAGCCTTTTATTTTCTAAGCAAATTTATTCCTTGCAAAATTTTGTATATAGATAGTTTATATATCATATGCGTACTATACGTATTTCACATACTATACACACTATACAACTGTACGTACTGTACGCTAAAAATATTCAGACATCATATAAATGGCATATCACTAGTCATGAGTGACATTTAGTGCGACAGGGGATTAATTTATTTATTTGTTTGTTTTTTTTTTTTTTTTTTAACAAAAAAAAAAAATTATTTCATCTTATTTTAATTATTTTTTAATTTATTTCTAAATGTTTTTCGCTTTTTATTTCATTAATCTGCGAATGGATACCGATTTTAAACCGAAATATGTCATTTCACATTTTACGAATGTTAATTGAAAAATGACGCGAAACATATAGACTATGATAAGCTTTTCCTACAAATTTACTGATTTAATTAACATTTAACCTAGTTGTTTACTCCAAATCGTTTACTTGTATTCCACACGTTAACACGCACGAGAATACAATCACGACCGCCAAAATTGGGGGTCGTCTAAAACGATGTACCCACGTGACATTTTCGTGTAAATCAACCAAACGGAGTCACGAAATTTTGTTTACACGGATCAGCCCAAAGAAGTCAAAAAACAAAAAAACGCAAGAACATAAAAACGGCATTCTAAACCTATCTTGGGTCATTAATAAAAAATGTCGGGAAAGCAATTTTTCCTATGCTGGTCCTAACCTTAACTCGACCCTAATGTTAAACGGGCTCTGACACGAATTTTAACTAAAATTTCAAAAAATCACGTGGTAACATGACCATCATAAATATAAGCTATATCAAAATTTGAATCCAGCTCTATCACGTTAATACTTTTATGTAAATTTTATAAATTATATACTTCTGGACAAGCATGACAGATAGATTCCAATTAGGGCACTAGGACTAGGTTAAAAGTGGCGATTGGAAGAAAAAGCGTGGGTTTCAATAAGTAAATTTTAATCCCCGTAATTTTTAACTAGTTCAACAAAGGTAGATTTAAACACTCGTTTTCTTGTATTTTTTTTTGTTTTGTGACCTATCGGGTTGATTCATATAAAAAAAGCTTTCGCTCTATGATTAGCTATTTTCTTCATCAACGCTAAAGAATGATAATCAACCTATCACGATGAAATTCGGCAAATTAATACAGAGAAAACCCACCTTTGAACATTAATGACAAATTGCTTTTGTTAAATTTTGCTCATATAAATATTCTTATCCCAACTTAAAATTTACTAGTCACGTAAAATTAATTAAATAACATTATTAATTTGATTTTGCTACGCTTTAGTCATCTCTCATTTCTGGTTGCAGAAATAAGACGGGAAATGCTCTATGATAGAAATGGAATAATTCGTATTAATTAAAAAAACCAAAATTCTTTTTAAATTTACAATTTATTACCACTACATTTAATTATATGGAAATATATAATTCGTGGGTTATAATGATTAATGTTATAAAAACAATTTTTTTTTGAAAAGTATAACATAATCTTAAAAGCAATAAATTATTTAAAAAAAATTTTAATATATTTTGATTGCTTTTCGTTTAATATTTTTTTGGTTGATGCATCAAAATTATTGTCTTTAACATTTACAGTAATTAGTGTCATCCTGTTGGTAAGTTTTGCTAATTCCATCCCTCCTTCAGACCCTAGTTTATTATTCTCAAGGGTTAAAGTCCTTAGGGTCATATTTTTGTTAAGTGCTTCGCAAAATGTTTTGGCTCCTTCACGACCAATATTATTGAACCCGACATTCAGAGTTTCTAAGGAATTGTTCTTTGTCAGTGCATTTGCTAAAGCTCTTCCTCCTTCACGACCAAGATTATTATAACCAACATTTAATATCTTTAGCATAGTATTCACACATAAAGCCTTTGCTAATGCTTTTCCTCCTTTGGATCCAATATTATTTCTAAAAAGGTTCAGTGATGTCAATGACTTGTTTTTCGAAAGGGCATCCGCTAATGATTCTCCACCTTCAGAACTAAGTTCATTCATACTAAGATCCAAAGAAGTTAAAGTCTTATTAGTACAAAGAACATCTGACAATATTTTTGCACCTTCATTATTTAATTTAGTACAACTTAAACTTAAAGAAATTAAAATGGGGTTGCTTCTAAGTGTATTTGCTAATAATTTTGCTTCCTTAATACCAATTTCAATTTTATGCTTTTCAATCTCTAAGGTTGGCGAATTATTCTCGCGGATAATTTTTTCTAATTCATCTTTTTTCCTGTTAATCTCGATTAAATTATTATCAAGTGAATTAGCTCTTATATTTTGACTTGTACTTTTAATTTTTGCTGTGGTAATTGTATCTAAAGAAGTTGCCTTTTTTTGGTTTATCAAAGATGGTTTATTATTATTAATTTGTCGAGGAGCGGCTTTATAAGATTGTTCGTTGAATTGTAAAGCTAATTCATTAGTAAATTCAATATTTTTATTAGTAGATAAAGAAACTGGAGCCAAAGATTTTATTCCATTAATAAGTCCGTTAATTTGATTTGTTATGGATGAATAAATTGATGCTGTTGAACTATTGGAAGTTTGGATATTTTGTGTACCTTTATTTTTTCGTTTAGAAGAACCTTCACCATTAATTTCAATTGATGGTAAGTTAAATCTGTTTGTAGAAAAACTTTCGACTGGTTGCTCATCAATAAATTGCTTTAAAATTTTAAAAACAAATTCTGCTTTTGGACGTTTCGAAGGATCGGTATCCCAACATTTCTTATAAAGTTCGATATATTTTAATGGTGTGTCTTCTATTGGAATTTCTCTTACTCCTGCGACAATTTTACAAGCAATATGTTCTCTTGATCTACTAGATTCAAATGGTGGCTTTCCACTTGAAATTTCCCAGAGGATTACTCCAAAACTATAAATATCTGATTTCATATCACGTCTATATTTTTCATCGATGAAACATTGAGGCTCAATATACGCTGGCATTCCATGAACTTTCGAATTTGAAGTCATTAATGTCTCATTTATCTGTTTTGATAAACCAAAATCAGCAATCATCGGTCGACCATTATCTATTAAAATATTCATTGAATGCTATAAAATAATATTTATTAAAATTATTTGGGTACAGTATTATTAAAAATTCATAATTACGAAATGTAAAAATACTTACAAGATCCCTGTGAGCAATATTATTCTCATGTAAATACATGAGACCATGAACTGTGTCTCTTGCAATACATAATTTTTGTATCCATCGTAATTTTGAGAAATTCTTTTGTAGGTATTCTCTCAAGTTGCCTTCGTTGGCACAGTCCAAAATCATATTGTAATGTCCGTCCTTGTCTATTTATTTATAATAAATACTCGAATAAGATAACTGTAGACATTATTTACTTTTAAACTTAGAGAGATGTATACCTTTTGTAATTCCATGAAAGGCGATAATATTCTTATGATTAGCAACTTTCCGTAATAATTTAAGCTTTTATTATATGAGTTATAGATATTTAATATATTATTTAATGTATATTAGAAAGAAGTTAGGCTTCAATATAATAAATTATACCTCTTGAATGAAATCTCGAATCATTTTTCCACTTAATTCTTTATCAACTTTAAGGCATTTGAGCGCGACGTCAAGTTCAGCGCCTTTCCATTTGTACCTAGCGACGGAACCAAATCCTCCTTCACCAATTTCTTTAATAAACGTAAATTTATTAAACTCACAAAAATTAATGTGATCTTTATTAATGGCTTCATTGAGCCATTGTTCTGAAGAATCTGCCACCATTTTTTTAAAGATTCATTGCAAGTTTAGTCAAAGCGTACGTATATATAGGATATACACACTTGGTACGTACATGATCCATGTCGTACGAAATCTAAATCAAATTTTAACCGAAGAGATGCAAGAAATGCATATTCACGACTCTAACAATATATCATTATATTCTATTGTTATAATAATTAATTCGGTCGTCATGTATAGTTAATCTATACTTTTATAATAAGATATCATCATTTATACTGTTTATATTGATAAACGGTTATCAAGACTTCCCTATTAATCAAACTTAAATGTCAAATCTAGAACTTACCGTTATGAAAAGGATCTCATTTTAGCAATGATGACTGCTACATACTTTATGTTAAAAGTTAATATAATATATTGGTGTCTGATTCACCTTTATTTAAAATAATAAAGGCGTAAATAATGTTGCTGGATTTCTACGCCTCAAGTTAGTGCTACTCCCATTACTTTGGAAATAATAACTGTTGATGGTTCATTTGTCTATATCTGTGTACCTTATTCATGCAAACACCCGATATATATTAGAAATTATTAATTTGACTATTTAAAAAATTTTTTTGCATATGATAAAAAAAGCTTGTCTATTATGTATAAATTTACAGACTGCATCCACTATTATGCGAAAAATTTACAATTCAGTCTTGAATTCGGTAATTTTTTTTTAACTACGGAATTCAATTTCCGAAAATTGAATTCTACAAGATAAAACTTACATAAGATTATCAATTACAGGTTTTCTCTTGACTTTAAATCATATATGCAAAAATCGTGCATTTATTAAGCTTGTCTCCACTTTCTTGCGTTTCCAACTAGAAATAAACTTGGGAGATGTTTCCGAGGTATCATCAAAATTAAATTCCACAAGATGAAACTTACATAAGATTATTATCAATTACAGGTTTTCTCATTGATTTTCCTCATATATGCCAAAATTATGCATTTGTTAAGTTTGTCTCCAATTTCTTGTGTTTCTAACTAGAAATAAACTTGAGAGATGCAATAAAACTTGTGATATCACTGATAACGTAATGTATGACGAAATCAAGTGCTTTATCCAGTACAAAAATATTGAATCAGGATTAACCCAAGAAATAATTACTGTCATAAACTCTAATATTGTACACTACAGTACGAACGTACACAAGTACTTAGGCCGTTCAAAGTTGATTAGTCGGTTAGCGTCACATTTTGGGTTCAGACGCAAGGGGGGAGGGAGGATTTAAACAAACACATATATGCCAAAGAATATTTGATTAAATAAAGAAGTCTTTTCTGTGTCATGATTGGCTTGTTTAATTTCGGGGGGACAGCTAACCAAGAGGGGGGGATGACGTTAACCAACTAATCAACTTTGAATGGCCTTATCAATGATCTAATAAATTTCTTCATATTTCAAATCTTTGATTAGATCGTATTATTAAACTCATTCCAGATCATTTTAGTTCTCAAAATTAGCAAAACTTCTAATTTGGAATGAATGAATAATTATTTAGATAGTTATTTTTTAAAATATTATGCCATGCGCAGTCTAAAAACATCAAATCTACTGATTTTTTTTTTCGATTTTGACTTAGGAAGTCCTAGGGAAAGTTAGTTCCCTTAAAAATTTATTGTTAAAACCTTATTGTAATTAAATACAAGTATTATGCTGTATATTTATTAAGACTTGCATAGCCCCCCGAATATGGCACTATAATTTCTTAGTAAGAGGTTAGACCCAGACGCAATTTTTTTACCCAGGTCACCTGTGAAACCTGAAATCGGGTAACCCAGATAAAACAGGTTAATACACTATCTGAAATTTTGATTGGTTAGATAAGTTTAACTTATCTAACCAATCAAAATTTTAGGATATAGTTAAAAATTAAACTGTGATCGTAATTGTATCTCATCCCTATAACAAATTGCAGCACGGAATGATACTGCAACACAGGAAAAGTTTGGATATGGAACCACACACGAACCTGCACGTAAATCTATATGAGACAATGTATGAGAAAGCACGTTTACAGCACGTAATAAGGCGCGGATTCCGTGCAACAGTGCACGTACTAACGTGCAATTTTATGTGTTTTCTCGTGCATTGTCTCGTGCATATTTACGTGCAGGTAACATATAATAGCATATATCCATACATATACATCTAATAACATATATCCGTATATACATTTATATATATTATTTTATTAACTAAAATTTCATAATTTTATTAACTAAATTTATAATTTTTATTAACTAAAATTTATATTTTATTAATTAACTTTTACAGTATTATTTTATTAATTAAATTTTATAATACAAATACTTTAATTTAATAATTTACATTCCAAATAAGAAAATACTTCTAATCACTAAAACTACTTACTTTCACAGACAACCTAATTCACGGACGATATTATATTATACAGACGATTAAGTTCATAGACAAATTAAAAATAACCCAGCAACTAATAATATCGAAAAAAACAAAGTAAAGCAATAGTACCAAAATGAAAAATTCAAAAAAAAATCGAAATGACTACTCTAGAAATAACTCCAATAGTGACAACTCCAATTACGCCAACTCCAATGATAGTAACTCAAGAGAGATGCTAAAATACAATAATATACAGTAAGTAAATAAAAATAAAAGAAAAAAATAATAGTAATAAAAAAAACAAAGCCGCGTTACCTCCAAAAATGATGAAAAACATACACCAAAAACGATTATGATTCCAAAAGAGCAATTTTCAAGGCAATAACTCAAAGGATGGTTTCAAAACAATGACAATAACTAAAAAAATTATTTAAAATTTAGTGAGTTGTAAAAAAAAAAATTATAAAACAATAAAAGAAAATAATAAAAATTGTAAGTGTTAAAAAAAAACAAATAATCAAATGCTTATTTACTTACAAATTGAACGTAATTTTGCGCATCAATGCACGGAAATTATTATCATTAAGTGCAAAAAAAACAAAGAACAAAAATGCAATATTTATTTACTTACAAAATAAATGTTTTTGTACACGTTATTGTACAGAAATTATAATCATTAAGAATCTTAATGATCATCACGTTAATGCACAGAATTATGATCTTCATCACTTTAGTACATTGAATATGATCGTTAAAGATCTTAATGATTGTGCACGTTAGTGCACAGAAATTATATGATCATTAAGATTAATGTATGTCAATATATGGATATAATACTATGCACGATAGTGCACAGATTTTAATTTTTCGTGTGATAATGTATATTAAATTTTATGGACGATCAGTTTTCATACAGTTTTCGTGAAGTAATTATGAAACCATGCTTACTTGCATACAATTTTGTATTTATGCATGCATTTCCATGTATCGAGTTTTCATAAGGCCCTATAACAAATTGCAGTACGAAATGATACTGCAATATATGAGAAAGTTTGAATATGGAACCACACAAACCTGCACGTAAATCTATATGAGACAATGTATGGGAAAGCACGTTTACAGCATGTAATAAGTGCAGATTCTGTACAATAGTGCACATACTAATGTGCAATTTTATGTGTTTTCTAATACATTGTCTCGTGCATATTTACATGCATATAACATATAATAGCATATATCTGTATATATAGGGCTTTGTAGTAGAAAGTGTGGATATGTCAATATATATAATTTTGAGATAATTGAATTTAATTACTTTGTTTTGATTTTGGACTGATCCGAGTTAATCAAACTTCACAATTTTGATTGGTTAAATATAACATGTAACTAACAGGTAATTTCGTGATATGCTTGGTTTTGACCTTGTGCAACTTTCTTTTTACATTATGTATCTTTATTTTTTATTATACAAATTGACTTTCATTTATAATTGAAAAATGTTGATCACATTGAAATTTACCAGAATTTAATAAAAATTTTTTTTTCATTTTGGGGTCATATCCACCTTTTCTACTGCAAAGCCCCATATACATATAATAACATATATCATATATACATTATTTTATTAGCTAAATTTTATAATTTTATTAACTATATTTTATAAGTTTTATTAACTAAATTTTGTATTTTATTAACTAATTTTAATTATTTATTAATTAATTTTATAATACAAATGCGTTAATTTAATAATTTACATTTCAAATAAGAAAATACTTCTAATTACTAAAACTACCAACTTTAAAAATAACCTAGCAACTAATAATATTGAAAAAAATAAAATAAAGTAATAGTACCAAAATGAAAGGTTTTTTAAAAAAATCGAAATAACTACTCTAAAAATAACTCCAATAGGGACAACTCCGATTGTAGTGATTCTAATAGCAGTAACTCAAGAAAGATACTAAAATACACACTAGTCAAAATATCAAAATTCGGCACTACAAGGTTCGTATACAAATCGGCATTAAAAGAGAGAAATTGATTAACATTCGGCTATAACTAAATGTTTAAAAAGCAAATTTGGTATAATATCTGTTTGTTTACTGATTTTTATAAATAAAAATCGGCAAAAATCAGCAGCCGAATCTTATCGTTTTTATAAATTATATAAATTGTATAATTTCGGCTATTTTAACAATTCGTATAAGTTTCGTCAAATAAACATATAATTCGCATATATCAAAGAAATTTTTAAATAAGATGGATATTGATATGATTTTATCGATGTGAACTTGAATAATTGCAATCGATTGTAAACAATATAAGGCAATGTAAATTAAAAAATTGGTAAAAATAGTTTAAAAATCGCATTATTAATTACTAAATTTAGATTAAATATATTAAATATTAAATTTACGATTTAAAGGAATTACAGCTAAATATTCTCGAGAATTTTGTCTATCTGATATTTTATACTTGAATGGTATAAATCGACTAAAAATGTTATGTACTGGAATAATGCATTTACAACGAATCAGATAAAATTGAGTGTCCCAAAGTTCGACATTACATGTTTTGGCATCATCATTGCTGCTAAAATAAAATCGAGTTGCCGCTGAACTTACAGGCTTATACTATTTGATGTATACCAATTTGTGTTCAATAAACCCATTCGGCAGATTTACTGAATGACTAATGAAATATTGGACTTGTTCAGAATACAAATCAATACTTCTATCTTGATTCACAAACCGGCCAAAACAAACGAACTTTTTACAAGCCGAGATGACATGTCGGAACCAAATATTTTCAATCCTATTCTGCATCTTCCATATTGGTCTGCCTGGTTAAGAACAATAATTGAGTCATCAAGATTGTCAGCAAAAGGTTTTCTAAAACTCAAATTTTCATAAGTCGCAGTATAATATTCTACTAGCAAGTCCAATAAATCGGCAGGAATTATTAACTTTTGCCGTTGAGGTAGTAATAACTCGCCAGAAAATCGTTCTGAACCAGTAATAACCAATTTTTGAATATTATACGTATTAAATAAAAACCTACACATTTCATCAGAAGAAAACTGATTTGCATCTGAAAGTGACCTACTTCTGATCGATTTGGCAACAATTCCAGTCCTTCAACTTTAGATGCAGCTGTTAAGCTAACAATGCGACTATCATTCATTAGTCTTCGCATTAATTCAGGTTCTATTTTTCGATTGCTATTCGGCAAGGACCCTAATATTCCATTCATCCTTTTGAATGAAAAACACCAAAAGAAATATAGTAGACCATAATCCTGTGCACATTTACATAAATGTAGCGAAAGATGTAGATTAGGAGTAATTTTTTCTGGCCCATATTTTCTTTCCATAAGTTTTATCAAATTGATCAACCTTTCGTGAGCTTCATTTATTAGGTCACACTCTATTATTCTGGATACTAAGATCTGGCAAATTTTTACAAATTGTGTTAAAATTTGCCGATTATCATTTGAAAGGTGTTCCCAGAGAACAACAGTAGCATAAATTGTAAAAAAATTTCACCACTAATCAGCTGTAAAATTCAAAAATCCATCTCCACTGCTCACATTCACTGGAATCCGGCCGATATATGACGGAACTTGGATCCTATTCACCTTAGATTGAATTTGTGTAAGCATATTTTGGATCAATATGCCTTTGTCGATCCATATTTGCTTAACAATCCACTTAGCAATGCCCAAAAAAAGGCAATGCATAGGATCAATGATAACATGACGAATAGGATTAAAATAATTTAGACGAAGTAATTCTGACCATTGAACTTTATTGTCTTTAACAAAATGCTTTCTTTCAGTATCAGAACTACAATGTCTCCATTCAAGAGCCTTTTCCTGATGTACTGCTAAATCTTTTTAAATGAACTATTCATCCATATTTTGCATACCGCCAAAATTAAAATGTCTGTTAATGTAATTAGCACTTTTCTCGCAATGATGACATGATACTAATGCCGATATATGCCCACATAACTTTCGAGCAGCTGGAATATTACATAAAATTAGTATCAAAGCAGCACGAATCGTTCTTCCTTCTGAAAACTCAGCTGTTGAATTTAGTGCCACACTACGCCAAAGAGACTCTAATTCGTCAATAACTGGGGAAAGATAATGGTTTATTTTATGCAAACTCACTTTATCCGGCCCAGGTAATATGCCTAAAACTAACATATTTTCATGCTTAAACCGAATGTCACGTGGCAAATTCGCAATAGATGCATATAATACACCAGTACTATGCGATACACCATCGAATAGTTGAAACCAATCAATTCCAAATATAAATCCGCCTTTTCATTACAGAAAAATGGCGCTGAATCTTCGCCGAATGGTTTATCTTTAAAGGTTTTCCAAATTTCACCATCATAAATATCGCATAAAATATTATCGAAGCTTGAACGATTTACCCAATGCCAAAGACTATTCTCAAAACCTGGACGCTGGTACATGTTATCAAATTGGTGTCTAATTGGGCTGTAAGAAAAAATTAACTCTGGTAGATTTACAATCTTTCCATCTAACAACTTAGATTGCATTGATAAATTGGTGCCGCAAATCTTGTTTTTTCTAATTTTCGAATTAGGAAATTCTATATGGGTACAACTCATAATCGACACCTGGTTATTATGCTTAAACTTTATCACTTCTTCCTCCTTGTATAGTTTATGACTTTTAGGACATGACACAAAACTAATAAATTCGTCAGACAATCAAGTGCTTTGTTGACTTTATTCTTGGATGTATGAAAGTTGTTAAATTCAATACCACCAATTACAATTAGTACTAACTTTATAAACTTTAGAAGCGATTCAATTGCACCTTTCGATATATTATACTGTATTTTGAAGATCATGATCCATAAAAGTATCTATGTAAATTGATTATCATTATGTACATTTTTGGGTTCTCGTGGCATTTCAAAATCGGGGGCCGAATAGTCTTCGAAAACATTATCGCTATTGTCAGAGCTTTTATCAGATTCAGTGCTAGTTTCAGAAAAGTTGTCATCTTCGGTATACACATAGAGTGTTTCATCAAACTCATCTTTAGCTACTGAATTTGAACCAAACTCTTCACTTGCTGAATGTTCATAATCAACATTAAAAGACATAACCCTATATAACGCCGGATTTCTGACTCTGGGCTTAAAAATATATTCGTTCACATCAGACACTGGAGTGTCAGTAACTTCTTCAATTTCTTCCATTAAATCTTGTGAAGAACTTGGACCACCTATTTCTTCTTGTTCTTGTGACGATAATGCCGAACTTTGTCTTTTTGGTGGTTGTTGTATTCTACTTTCATGAGCAACTATCGTTCTATAATCAACAAGTGATCCATTGCACTTATCGCAATTACATATAACCTTTTTTCTTTGTTTTGTATTTTTTTGTGGTAGTTTTGATACACCTTCTTCATTTAATAAAGACGAAAGCGATCATTTTCTTGATGACATTTTAATAATTGATTTTTTTTTGTTGTTAAGGTGAGGTTTTGCCTCTATCTTTATTGATAAACTGTGTGAGATTCCTCAATGGGTTTCTCAATATTACAAGAATATTTTTAATACCGTTTATATTACAAGAGTTTAGACTCAGACTATAGACAAAATTAATATTATCTAATTTATCTGCAACCTAAACCTACTAGAGTGGTTAAAACTCACCTAGATTTGGATATAGAGTATAGAATTAGTATTTGAGCTATATTTGATTCATTGGTAGAACCAGGTATCAATTTTTCAAAGTGCACGACCAGTAGGTGGACATGTATTTGTATTTTCATCATGTAGCTGGTCAGGGAGACCACAGATGCTACTATAGGTATAGTGAATTCTAGTACCGGTATGTTTATATACAGAAGTGTATGGATTTGGAAGAATAGTAGATGTTGGGCTAAAGTTTTGAGAGGTTTTCCATTGTGCAAGTTTAATACAGTAAGGTTTCCAAAGTTGTTCATAAGTATTATAAGAGATATTTAGGAGAATTTTAAGAGCAATATTAGAAGCTATTTTGTAAGAAGAACATTTTAATAATTAATAAAGATGGAATTTGCAAAAGATAATAGCTTTTTTCTAAACGAAAATTGATGATTTTTATACAATTTTTTCTAAACGAAAATTGATGATTTTTATACAATTTTTCTAAACGAAAATTGATGATTTTTTTACAATTTTTCTAAACGAAAATTGATGATTTTTTTACAATTTTTCTAAACGAAAATTGATGATTTTTATATGATTCAATATTGATTATTTTTGTTTAATATTATAAAATAACAATACAAAGAGCAACTATGTCAAAAATCAACCTTCAAAAAATACGAATAATATATGATTTGATTATTGCGATTTGTTTCAAATTGATAGATCACTGACAATCGCTTGAACAATCACCTGATTGTTGACCGATTGCTTCGCAATATTTTTTAGTAAACATAAATATAGTCAATGAAAATAATATATTTATATTGAATTTTTAGCAAAAAAATACACTTTACAATTTTTTACAATCATGCAATCAGATAACAATCAAGTATGCGATAAAAATTTGAACAAAAGTATATCATTTTGCAAAGCATAATAATTAGTCCCTAATGACAAAACATATTAACAATATATTAAAATAATTTAGTTCTTATTTGCGAACAATACATAATTAAATCACTTGTTTCAGCAAATAAAAAAAAAACTATTGTTTTCGGCATATTAAAAATTTAGCATTGTGTAATAAAAAATTCGAAAACATTAGAACTATTACAGTATTATGCAGGATTAAATTAAATTTTGTTAATTGTTTAATTTTTTACACGATTTGTCTAACTTTTGATTTATTGATTGTATAAGATTCGATCGATTGCATAAAACGAACTTAATTAATCATAGACCCGATCGATTACTGCAGAATGTATAAAATCAGGTTTTTCTTGATGCCACCTTAGGATTTCGAATGTCTATCCCATGATCATGAATTGATCACAAATATGATGACTGTATAATATCTCCGCCATAAGTTTCAATTATGTCAAAGTTTAAACAAAATTGCAAACAATACAGTTGCATACAAAATCGGAGATTGAATGAAATCTATAAAAGTTAAGACTTTTCTCTACGAATTTTTTTTTCTGCAACTTCAATTTTTTTTTCATCACTAAACCAAACTCTTTTTTTTCATTACTAAACCAAACTCTTTTTTTTCTTTTGAATACTTATAACCTACCTTTTTTTTTCTCAAATATTTCTTTTAATATATTTTTTTCCCTACACTTCTCAAATATTTCCTCAATATTTTTTTTTTTTTACAATGTCAAAATGACCAAAAAAACAACGAAAACCTTTAAAATGCGATACATCCGAAAGTCAACAACAAGATCCTCTCGTTGTAATCGAACCTTTAACTGAAAATCCTTTACCTTCATCCGAAACTTTACCTTCAACTGGACTTCGTTAAACAGGCACTTCTACAACTCAAAATTCTCCCATTCGATTTGCACCACATTTACCCATTCGATCTGCACCATATTCGCCCATTCGATCTTTACCACATTCTCCCGTTTGATATTCACTACTTGCTAGACCTTCAACACCTGCTTTCAGTCATCCATCTTCACCTGTTATTATCTCATCACCTGAATTAACTTTTGCTTTATCCAACTTAAAGCAAAGATATCCATCACTTCGATTACCCGAAAGCATGTACAAAGAAAAACAACAAAATATTCAACGACAAAAGTCATTTGAAGAGCCAGAAGCAGGTTTTGTAATCAATTCAGTTATAAAAAATTTCGGCTGCTGTTTCCCAACATATATGTTGGGAAACGGCAGCCGAAAGTTGTGATAATTTTGATTATCTTCCTCATTTTTGTATGGTTTATTTTGATACTCTTTTGTTTTTATTACCTATTTTTATAGAAAATGAAAGTTTGAGTGAAGAAATTGTAAAGTTAAAGTGCAGAGTAGCCGATTTGGAGGCTGAAAACAAACAAGGCAAAGAAGAAATCGAGGCCCTAATCATTATCAATGAAAGTTTTGGCAAGGAATCGGACCTGCAATCCAAAACTGCAGGATCAACGATTTCAGAAAGCGAAAAAAGTGAAAGTGAAGGTGAATTATCTGATGGTAATGATGGTAAAAGTAGTTCCGAAATACAGGCATCTCAACTAAGTGCAAAAAGATTTTCTAATCCGAAAGAAGCTTGGGTAAGTTTAATACAAATTTTTACAATTTTTAATTTTGTTTGCGATTTTTCAGTTTTTTCTTATCTTTTATGATTAACTTTTTTTTTACGATTTTTTTCTTTTAACAATTTGATTTTTTTTATATTTATTTACGATTTTTAATTTATTTTACAATTTATATCTTTTCATTATTACGATTTTCAATTTTCTTTTTAATTTTTATTTCGATTTTTTTTATGATTTTTATTTATGCTTTATTGATTTTTTTACGAATTTTAAAATTTTTACGATTCCATTTTACAATTATTTCCTTTTAATAATTTATTTTTATCTTTTGATTGATTTTTTTTATGATTTTAACCTTACTATTTTTCTTTTTTGCAAATTTTTAATATTTTTTATACGATTTCCCTTTTATAATTTTTTGCAAAAATTTTTTTTATGATTTTTTAAAGGTAGGGTGAACGTAGATCATTTTTCATATAATATTGGTAGCAAATTTTTTTTGTATAACAGCAATTACACAAATGGAAATCGAACACGTATAAAATCTTCCATGATATACGTACGTACGTACATAGCAGCTAGAGACAATTTACTTTTGCGCTACTTGGAAGGCAAGTAAAGATAATTAAATTTTATTGTATTTTTTTTTATTTTAATTTTTTTTTTACTTTTTTTTTCTTTTTTACTAAAAGCATATTTTTTCTTTTTTTTTTTTATTTAGAATCACCGTCATTGCTTGTTGGTGCCTTTTTTTCTATTTCGTCACTTTCTGGTACTGTGCCGTGTTGCATTCGTGTGAGTTGGCCATGTCATGTTGCAGTTCACCGGTGCACTGTCATGTTGTATTACTAGTTCGTGTTGACTTTTTTTTTCTATACTAGTATTTTAGCAATGTCGTTATATTGTTGATTTCTTTGGCTTATTGTTTGTCTTTCCTTTGCTAGTGTTTAGGTTGTTTGACGATGTATAAAGTAATGATTAAGAAAAAGATTAGGGTTATGTATAGGTTTAGAAAGAGGGTTAGAGGCCGTAGAGTGGTTTAATAACAAGTTTAGGGTTGGCGGGATTAGTGTAAAAGTTTTTGATAGTTGTGCGGGTCTAGAGTTAGGTTGGTATTAAATAACAAAATAAATTTTAGCATTAGGTTGTGAAAGAAATACAAAATAAATAAAAAATAAATACAATAAAATACTGATACTTTATTGTTTTAAAAACTTTGAAGTCTGATTGTTAGACGAGATTTTTTTTTTTAAAAAAAAAAAGAACAGTGGCATATATTATTATAAATTAAAAAATAAATTTATAAAAAAAGATTTATTTAATTGTTTTAATTTATTAAATATTACCGACAAAAAATAGTAGCCCAATTCAAGTAAATATCTTTTTATATAATAAACAAATTTTAAAAAAAGAATTCTCAAAAATTTTTTATCTTCTCAAATGCAAGTTGTAATTTATTTTTTAAACAAATAATAAATTGGATGTTTTAAATTGTTTGCCATAACCCACCCTCTTCAAAAAGACATTAGGCATAAGCTTAAACATTTTTTCAACGAAATCTGCAAGGTCAAGACCATGCTTCGAAAGACCATTGCATTCGTGCAGTGGTGAGAGTAATTTCGACACAGTTGTATACCTAACAAGGTATGTATAAAGATTTGAATTACAAAAAAAAAATTAATAAATTTTAATTTATTTAGTATCTTCAAAACGAATAAATAAAATCTAACCTTGTCTGTTCTCAATGCCACTCTGGTCATAAACCCAAAAGCTTTATTAAAAAGCTTTAAATTAAAAGTTTTTAGAGAGAGAGAGAGAGTAAAGTTACAAGTCTGGACCAAAAGCAAACCAAGCTCATATTTCTCATAGGCAAGTAACATCTAATTCATTACGCTCCCTTTTACCTACTGATTACTAATCAAGAAAGAGAAAGAGAAGTTGTGTCGTGAAAAATTTGTTAAAAAAGTTGAAACAATGCTAGCCACTTTTTTTACTGCATCACGTCCTGAAACTAATTCCTGTTTGGCTTCTAATGCCTTAATTTCTTCTTTAGTTAGTTTTTGAACCATTGTATAATGACTAAATAATGGACGTATAACGACGAAATAATAGACGAAATAATGGTCATATAATAACGAAATAATGGATGTAAAATTTGAGTGTTATAAGATTCTGTTTGAATCTGATTGGATGTTTATTTGTTCTAGAAACGGATAGAACCTCTTTTTTTTTGTGCGTCCTAAGGAAATTTGGGTCCACCTAAGAGAATTCTATGATATATAAAGTTGCTTTTTTTTAAATGCACGAAGTTCTAGAATTTCATGACTATAAAAACGAACTCTTGTTCTATGTCCTGTCACGTTTTGGTAAAAATTAGTCATCAGTTTAAAAAATTTTATCAGGTGTGCATTTTTATGGTACTATGTAAATTTTATTGTACAATGTAAATCATATGAAAAATGATCTACGTTTACCTACCCTTAATGTTTTTTTGACGATTTAATTTTTTTTCTGTTTTTTCGATTTAATTATTTTTCTTCATTTTTAATAGGCTGAGATGAAAATTTTATTAAAAATGATCCCGCACAAATATCAACTTAATATTGATAAAGTTTTTTTGAGCCCGAACAATAAACAAATTCTTAACAAACTAAATCCGGAATTAGAACGATTGTTGGCGCCGACTTTCACTCCTACCTGAAAAGAGATTTGGGATTGGTTAAGTGCTTTACACCAACACCAAAGGGGCCGGCATCTGAAAGTTGAGCAAGGAAAAATAGATGAAGACAATCGACGTCTTCATGCCAATAATAGGATGAATGAAGTATGAAAATTTTATGTTTTTATTTTAAAAAAAAAACCAGTTTTCGGATATTAATATTTATAACTTACCGAACTTAGCCTGCAGGCTAAGTTCGGTAAGTATAAATATTAAAATCCGAAACATGACTGTTTATATTATATTTATTTTTTATTTAATGCATTTATATATTTTTTGCTTACAGAAAAAAGCACGAAGAATTAAAGGTGCACAATCGTTATATGAATGACAAGCAAAGCGAATTATTAAATATGAGCAAAAAGGGTTGATGAATTTACTTTCAAGGACCGAAATACATTCACCAAAAATAAGTGAGACTGATGCTGAAGACAACAAGAAAAGAAATGCTAATGTGTATGATTATACGTGGCGTTCTGACAAGGTAAATTGATTTTTGATCAAATTATTGCTAAATTTCAACAATCGTAGAAATCATAAATTTCAATTAATCATGCTAACTATTTTAATAATACTAACGATATTTTTATAGTTACATAATTTGCTAAGAAAAACTTTGGATGAACAAGCAAAAAAGATCTCATCATCGCAACAAATGAGGAAACGTTTTATGCCGATAATGTGTTCTTTTTAGATGTAGCTAGACCTGAAGATTTATCTGATTTGGCCTACGTTTCTGAAGAAGAAGAAGTTGCACATGATCGTATGAAAGAACAAAAAAGAAGAAAAATCGAAGAAGCATTAAAAAGCATAGAAGCAGAAAAAAGCAAAGCGGCGGAAAAAAGCAAAGTAGCGTAAAAAGGCATAGAAGCAGAAAAAAACAAAGTGGCAGAAAAAACAAAGCAGCAGAAAAAGCAAAGCGGCGGAAAAAAACAAAGCGGCGGAAAAAAGCAAAGCGACGGATAAAGGCACAGAAACTGATAAAGGTACAAAAACTGTTAAAAGCACAAAACTGATAAAGGCAAAGCAACGGAAAAAGGCAAAGCACCGGAAAAAGGCAAAGCACCAGAAAAAGGCAAAGCACCAGAAAAAAGAAAAGAACCGGAAGATGACCCTGTTGAAAGACCAGCGAAAAGAGGCCGATTTTATAGTGGCGACTATAATAAACAAGTTTTGTACTCAAGAAAATGAGAGTACAGAACTGGCGAAAGTGCAAGTATAGGCGAGATTCGTGGCACACTTAAATACACTGCGGAATATACAAGCAAAGATTCGGACGATGAGTCTGTGGTATCTGTAGAAGAAGCACCTAAGGAATAATTTTTTTTGAAAAAATCGGTTTTTTTAGTTTTTTGTTTTTTAATATATTTTATAATGATTTATGTAGTAGTATCTTTTAACCCCGATTTCTAACAATTTTTATCGATTTTATGTTTAAATAAACTATTTTTTATAACTATTTTAATGATTTAAAACAAATGTATTGTGTTACTTTTAACGAATAGTTACGAAATTTTTTGTTTCGATTTTTATCGATTTTTGATGTTTAAATAAACGATTGTTATGGCTATTTTTAATGATTTAAAACGAATGTACTGTGCTACTTTTAACAATTTATTTACAAATGGTTACGAAAATTCTATTTCGATTTTTTATCGATTTTGATGTTTAAATAATCAAATGTTATGGCTATTTTAACGATTTAAAATGAATGTACTGTGCTACTTTTAACGATTTATTTACGAATGGTTATGAAATTCTATTTCGATTCCAATTTACGATTTCATGCTGATTTTTAGAGTGGCGGATGATTGCTGAGTGACAGCAATTGCCGCCAAACAGCAATCATTCGACTTATAATAAAGACAATAAAAATCATTGTACATTCGGCTTGAAAACCTATAACATTCATCATAACGAGTGGCAATATTTCGACTAGTGACAATAATATACAGATAGTAATAAAAATAAAAAAAAAAAATAGTAAAAAAAAATAAAGCTGTGATACCACCAAAAATGATAGTAATTCCAAAAGAGCAACTCCCAAGACAAAAACTCTAAAGGATAGTTTAAAAACAATGAAAATAATTAAAAAAAAATTATATAAAAATTAATGAGTTGTAAACAAAAATTTATAAAAAAATAAAGAAAACAATAAATAAAAATTATAAAGGTAAACAAGAAAAAAAAGCAAATATTTATTTGCTTACAAATCAAATATAATTTGCACGTGTCAATGCATGGAACTTATTATTGTTAAGTGCAATAAAAACAAAAAACAACACCAAATGAATGTTTTTGTGTGCATCAATGCACAGAATTTATAATTATTAACAATCATCATATTAATACATGGAACTATGATTGTTAAGGATCTTAAGATCATCATATTAGTATATAAAATGATGATCATTAAGAATCTTAACAATTGTGACAATTGTGATATTATGCACAAAAATTATATTTATTAAGAATCTTAATGATTGTGATGACCATGATATTACTGTCTTAATGAACTGAAATTATGACTATTAAAGAGTCTTAACATCAGGGATGGCATGTTATAATATTGGACATTTGGACAATTTGGACATTTGGACATTTGGACAATGTCCAGTTGTCCAAATAATTTTTGTTTGGACATAGTAGCTTTTTATTGGACATTAAAAAAATTAGTTTAATCTTGGTCTAAATTAAACTTAATTCTGGCCAATATTTACTAATACAAAATATCTTTAATTTACAGTACCGTATTTACTCAAAATAATGCACATGGGCATTATTTCAAAAATTGCATCTTCTTAAATAGCATGTCAGTTTCAAATAACACCTATTGCGTCCTAATATAATGCACACTCCAAATGCCGAATTAATAATTTGCTGAAATAATGAATTCAAATAACAAGCAGAAATAAGAATTTTTTTAGTCAAAAACTCCAACTTAGATCAGAAAGGCTATATATAAAATTAAGAAATACAGGTTTTTTATACATCATATATATATAATGCACAATTTTTTTTAGAAATTAGACCTTTACTCTGAAATAATGCCCATGTGCATACTCATAATAATGCGCATCCCCTGGAAATAACATGTAGATGTGCATTATTTCGAGTAAATATGGTATATTTAAAAGTGTACTGATAATTATAATAATTACAATTATACAAATAATTATAATTATTATAAATATATGCATATGTACAGTACATATATATTCATACTACTAAATCAACTTATATTCCATTTTTCTTACAATATATATATTTGATATTGGCTAATAAAATATGATTAATCAAACAGAGTTTTAGACTGTAAAATAATTGTATTTCAAAAAGAATAATAGCAATAGTTTATTTTATTTTTAATTTTAAAATAAAGGTATATTATAAAGAAAACAGGGTAGCTTATTTCAGATAATCAATTTTTTTTAATTGCAAATAGGTGCTACATAGTAAATTCTAAATTTTACTATATAAATCGATTAAAGTTGCTTAAGTAAGCTTATTCAGGAGATCAAAATACACTTAACCCAAAATTTTTACTAGGAATAGAGAACTTTTTATTATTTGATTTTTGATTTTTATGTTCGTTGAATATATTTTTTTAAAAAATTTTAATTTTTTTGTAAAACGTAAAAATCAAAACTCAAATAATAAAAAGTTTTCCAATACTAATAAAAATTTTATAGTAAGTGTAATTTGATCACTTGAAGAAGTTTACTTAAACGACTTTAATTGATTTGTATAGTAAAGTTTGAACTTTACGATATAGCAACTATTGTCAATCGTGAGGTAGCTTATTTTTAGATCAAAGATGTTTTTGAGTTTTTTGACCAAAAGAGAGGGGTAACCTATTTTCAGCTTTTATCATCATAAATTAAAATTGTCCAATAAAGTTATTGGACCATTGGACATATGTTCAATTGACAATTTGGACATATGTCTATTAAAATTGATCATTAAGAAATTTTAACAATTGTGGTCAGTGCACTAAAATTTTGATCATTAAGAATCTTAATGTCAGAGCATGAAATTATAATTATGATTGTTAAGAATCTTAATGATTGTACACATTAGTGCACGAAAATTATGATTGTTAAGAATCTCAATGATTGTGCATATCAGTGCACAAAAATTATGATCAAGAATTTTTAAACGATTATGCTGTTAGTGCACAGATCATTAAGATTAATACACGTCAATATTTGGATAGAATAATGTTTTTTAATATTACATTTTAAAACTTTTTTTTCAAATCCAATCTTTAATATACTTCATTAAACAAACTATATTAGATTATAACTAAGGTTGCTCCAATAACTGCATCAACTAATAATCAAGAATAAATGAATGTTATAGATTAAAAATCAGCTTGAATGTACAATTATGTATGTTGTATGTAATAGATTTTTAATAGATTTAGAATCAATATAAGTTAATTCTAAATGCACTTATATTGAAATGAATCACTCAAATCAGTAAAGAATTTCAAACTAACTTAAAGATCCATTAGTGCATATTTATTTGAAATATAAATTCATTTAATTAGTAGCTATAATATTTATGTATATAGGTTTTCTCAATTTATATCAATTATTATTTGAAAATAATATACATAATTTTTGCAAATAGTATAAATTAATAAAGTCATTTAATCTTTTTAATTTTGATTAACCTTTTTTTGTTAAAAAATTATTTAATAATTTAAAATATTTAATTTATGAAAAAAGAGTTTATAGAACTACTTTACAGAAACTATTTAATTTTTTTTAATTGATTTATTATAATCTTAAAGATTATAATAAAATTATCAAAATTATATTTTATAATAATCTTATAATATTTATAATAATCTTACAATAATCTTAAAATAATCTTATAATAATCTTATCTTATAATAATCTTAAAATCATCTTAAAATAATCTTATAATAATCTTAAAATAATCTTATAATCATCTTAAAAAAATCTTAATAAAATCTTAAAAACGTTTTAAAAATATCTTAAAATAATTTTAAATAATAATAATTTAATTATTTTATATGGGTAATCTCATTACTTCTGAACAAAAAAATTAATAGTTCAAAGTAATTATATAATAAAGTTTTGATTTTTATGAATTAAAATTTTAAAAAAATTATATATAATATTAGACATATATATAATTTATTTATAAAAAAAAATTCTATAAATTATTAATTTAACATTTTTTAAAAAATTTTTAAAATTGTTTAATTTTTAAAATAAAAAAAATTAAAAAATTAAAATTTACCCAATTAAAATCAAGTATATTTTTGTGATAATTCGCAAGTGCCTTGGTGTAACTATCAAGAACAAACCTGCAAAATTTCAAATAAGATTATTATGTAAAAAAAAAGTTATAGTATAATTTATAATACTAATTTAAACTAATTTACTACTATTTTATATAGTAAAAATAATACCTATTTTAGGTTAAAAAAGTTAAAAAATCAATATATTTTTAAATTTAAAAATTTTATATGCATATATATATATAAAATAATCCTTTAAACTCTAATTTTAAACTAATATTAACTAAAAATTTATTGATTATAAATTTTATTAATTTGTCATATAAGTATATAATATTAAAAATTAGTATATTTATTTTATTTACTAGTTTTTAACCTATAAACTATATTAATAACAAATATTTTAAATTTTATAAAATTTTTATTATATATACAAAAATATCACTAGAATTATTTTTTTTATAAAAAAATATAGTTTGTATAATAAAAAAAAATACAACAATTTATAAATATATAAACTACCTATTATTTTTTAATATATAAATTAACAATAAAAAATATTTAATTTTTATACAATAAATTTATATTTGTAGCTTGATATTATAATATATACTTTCCCAAAAGATATATTTAAAATAACAATAATTAAATAAAGAATTTAATATTTTTGCGCATGTGCGCTGTAGCGCACCTCATATGATTTGGTGTAATGTGAAATCAAAACAACCAAAATAACACAATTTTTTGTTAGTTAGGGTTAGGGTGAGGTTAGAATAGTGTGTAGGTGAGAAGAGGGGCTTTATAGTAAAATTTTGCAAGGAATTTTTTTGTTAGAGCACGAAGAGTGGTTTTATAATCAAAATTATGAGCCACAGGCGATTTTTTAAAAGATCGCTATGTTTTCTCGATTTCACGTTATACCTGATCCTACGATCTGATTGGTTTATCAGATGGGTGCATTACAACGCATATGCGCTAAAATTACATAAACCTTAAATAAAATATTATTTATAAATATTTTTAACTTGCTATATTAATATATGATATGTCAGAAGTGACGAGATAACTCATAATAATTTATAATTATTAAACTATAATAATAATATTATTTTTGGATATTAAATTTTACAATAATCTTTTAATTATAAAAAATATACTATTGATAACTTTAATATTATCTTAAACTATCTTAAACTTATTAACAAACAAGTGCCATATTCTGTAAAGTACTTAACAAACTTAATAATTTATTCATTACAAAGAAAAAAATTGGTTTATAATAATTATTTAATAAACATAATAATATTTAATAAACTTTTTTTTATTTTTTTAAATAAGCTAGGGTTCTGAAGTTCAGTTTAGTTCATAATATATATGCATGTTACCTAAATCACAAAGTTAGAATCAATTAGTAAAATTTAGAAATCATAAAAATATATATAATTTTATTAATAAAATTATATAAAATTTCTATGATTCTCTAAATTTTATAATTTATCATAACTTCTTGCACTAGAGCTTTGACCAAAATCAGAAAATAGTAATCTGGGCAGGTCAGATATTTATCCAGGTCATGATCTGGGTCAATGTGTTATATGAACAATTATAAAGTTTTTTGCACATTTTAATTACCAAATTAGGAAGGCAATTGAATTTTATAAATCTTATATAACAATAGATCATAAATTCATAAATTTGATTTTGAAAAGATCAAAAATGTGCATTCGCTTTAAATAGAAATTATGTGACAAGAAGCAAAAATTATTGTAGTATTTACAGATAGTTTAAACTTAAATGAAATAGAATTATTCTTTTACAAATTAACTATGTTTAAATTAATTCTCTGCAAATTAATTTTTTGTGAAGTAATTATTTTTTTCCATTCGGCAATCCTGCCCTCTGTGTCTGTAGACTTTAATATATATAACTGCACATATGTTTGACTGTATATACATTTATTTTACTATAACAGAAGAGCTCACCCGATTTTATCCAGATGCGACCTGCCTAGCAAAAATTTTGCCTCAATTCGGATTCTCAACTTACTGAGAATATGATCCCTCCTATCACTGGCTGGTACATGCTAACCATATCAGAATTGCCTTCTTTTTAGACTTTCTTCTCCTACCTTTTCTAGTAGAAAGAACCTACTACAAGAAAATCTATAGCAACTGAGGAGAAATAATAAAAGGAAAATAAAGTGGGGAAGTACCAACTACTCCTAAACAAAAAACCAAGTTCGATAAAAAGTAAAAATGAAAAGAAAGAAGAAAAAAGCAAAAAGAAATAGCAAGATAAAAATTATATAATACTGCGCAAGAAAACGGCTCGCCAAAGTATTATATGTACATGACAAGAAAAAGAAAAATCTAGAATTTAGTTTTCGCAGATCTGCCTACTCCATTGTGCCATGTCTCATTACACGTCCGTTCATGTTTATCCACCTGCATGCCTTCTTCCCGATTAGGATAGGAACAACAATGCCGATCTTTTGGAGGGGGTATACCGAATTTCCCACTTTTCGTCCAAAATTCTAGAGAAAAGACTTCTAGCGAGAATATGGTAGTAGGAATATGTTCTAATATGTTCTTGTATCCAAAAAACCTTAGGGAGAGTGTTGAAAAACTCATTTTTTAGTTCACCGCCTAGCCAAGCTATAATACTTTCGTCGACGAAAGAAAACTTCCACCAGAATTTCTTGTACCAAGGGCACCCACTGCCTGTTATCTTGCACAATTGACACTTCTGGCTTGTGTGCTGAATATATAAAGGAGTCCCCAAGAACAGAGAAGTAGGTTGACCTTTATAAAAACCAGTTTTAATAGCTGCTTTGTCTTTTACTAAGCAAATTTTTTGTTTTTCGTTTGTTCGGAAATTTGTACAAGTGATCGTTGGAAAGAGTTTGTATGCTTATTTTTTGTTTGTGAAGTAATTATTAGAAATCAATTATAACCTAATACCATTAAATAAATATTAAATAAAAAAACTTAATAAAATTGAATTAATATATCTAAGCAAAATTGCAATAAATATAATTTGAATTTTAAGGTGATCTGTTAGTAATGATAAAAAGTAGATTATGTTTTCTTATTTTGTATCATTTCTGAATTTATGTTAATTCTAAATTGTTATTTTAGAATTAGTATCCATTTAACAATTATTAAAAAAAAAAGCAAGCAAAAAAAATTTAGAAATAATAATAATAAAATAAATAATAATAATAATAATTAAAAAATAAAGGATTAAAAAAAATATAGATATAAATACATTTGAATATTTATTGATAATTAGTAATTCATATTAATTGAACTATATTAATTATTACATATATATGTAAACTATGTGCAATAAATTTTAATTTATTCAGAATAATACAAGTTTTGTATCTTGTCAAAAATTTAAAAATATGCAAAGGAATTAAGAAATTACTATAAAAGATTATATACAAGACCTATGTCTTTTAAATTATACCAAAAAAATTAATTGTAAAAAAAAAGAAATTAATTAGTAAAAAATGAGGATGGTTCTGATATATGGAGGTCTTGTATATGGCCTTTTATAGTACTATCTTTGGTAACAAACAGGTATGCTTAATTATAGGCAGCTAAAAATATTTTTGCACTAAAAATATTTTAGACTGCCTAAAATATTTTTGCCATTACAACATTATATCAAGCAAAAAATAATTTAGACCCACATGTATAATTTTATTCATAATGTATTATTGCCAACATATTAGTGTAGAAAAAAAAAGTAATAAATGTTTTATGTTGCAACAGGACTTACATATATATGATCTAAACATGAAAGATAGAAATAATAACTGTCAATTATGTTTTAAATGGAATGACCTTATTACAATATATCTGTAAATTAAGCATACAATTCTATTAGTATAAACTAAAAAATAAAATAAAAAAAAAATTAAAAAAGCCAACATATGTATGTAAAAAAATACTATATATAATTATATGCATGTTTTTTTTTAATAAAACAAATACAGACAAACTAAGTTTCAGATTGTACAGGTCAACTCATTTTAAGGCCAATTTACAATTCATAGCAGAGCTTTACTATATAGTAAATTATTTCTTTCTACCTATAAATAGTTATATTAGTTAAATTGCACAATATAGTGTTTTTGCCTATTTGGAATTCTGATCTATTTGACCCAGGCCAGAGCAATTTTTGACCCATGATCTACTGGGTCAGATAACCTATGGATCACCCAACCTGGGTCAAAGCTCTATCTTGCACTAATTAAACTTCTTTAGTACCAAAATATACAACAAATTAGTATATTTTATTTTTCTTTTTTTAAAATTTAAAAAAAGGATGCTTAATTTTGAAAATTTATCAAAAATTCAAAATTAAGCATCTTTGATACAAATTTTAAAAAAAATAAAATAAATATACTGATATAATGTATTTTTTGCTACTAAACAAGTTTAATTAGAGCAAAAGTAAAATTTAAAGAATCATAGAAATTTTTTGTATAATTTTATTAATAAAATTACATAAGGCCATATAAACTTAATTTTTTGGTTCTTATAACCCAACTGGATCATATTTTGAAAATTTTTTGAAACCAATTTTTTATATTTTTAATAGCTGGGTGGAATTTCAAAAAATTTTTTTAAAAATATTATAAAATTTAAAATTTTTATATATAAAATTTTTAGAAAAAAACCTAATTTGACACTAGTTGTTTGAAATATAGATTTTGTGTAACATGTAAATCAAAATAATTTTTATCAAATAAACAAAGAAATAACTAAAATTTTTGCTAATATTAAAGTTAGAGTTAGGGCCTGGGATGGAATAGGGCATGTTTTATACCAAAATTTCATGAAAAATTTTTTTTACTAGAGCCCCAAAGATAATTTTATAGACAAAATTTTGAGATATAATTTAGTTTGGGTTTTTTGCTTTGTTTTTGTTGTACAAAAAATAATCTGCATATGATCTACAAAGTGCATTTAATTCGATATTTTGATTGGCTTTTATATTTATTTTGTATAACTAAGTGTCAATATACCTAGTATCCAAATAGTAATAGTATAGTAATTGTCAAATTTTTAAATAATGTTCATGAGAGCAGGTTATTACTTTATTTAATATATAATGCCCAGGTTATTATTTTTAAAATTAAAATTTAAATTTTATAATTTAAAAATTTTATAAATTTTTAAATAAAAACTCAAAGCTGTCAGGTTATTTTTTTTATATTATGAAAACCAAAAAATTAATTTTATATGGCCTAAAGTTCTATTATTTTCTAAATTTTACTAATTAAAACTAACTGCTTTAATTAAACTTGTTCTGCACCAAAAAAATATATCATATTGGTATGTTCTATTTTATTTTTTTTTAAATTTGTATTAAAAATACTTAATTTGAAATTTGATAAAAATTTTAAAAATTAAGTATTCTTTCTTCAAATTTTAAAAAAAGTAGAATAAATTATAGTACTTTGATGTATTTTTTAGTGCTGAAAAAGTTTACTTAGTGCAAATAGGTAGAATCAATTAGTAAAATTTAGAAAATCATAGAAGTTTGTATAATTGTATTAATAAAATTATACATTTTTTTATAATTCTCTAAATTTTACTAATTGATTCTAATTTTCACTCTAAGTAAACTTGTTTAGCACCAAAAAATAATTATATTGATATATTTTATTTTATTTTTGTAAAGATACTTAATTTTGATTTTTTGATAAAAATTTTTAAAATTAAGCATCCTTTCTTCAAATTTTAAGAAAAATAAAATAAAATATACCAATTTGTTATATTTTTTGGTGTTGAACAAGTTTATTTAGTTCAAGAAGTTATGATCAATTAGTATACAAAATGAGATTTTTAATAACTTCATTAATATAATTATGCAAAATGCTATGATTCTCTAAATTTTACTAATCAATTTATACTTCTCACCCTAAGTAAACTTGTTTAGTATCTGAAAATATATATGTTATTCATATTCAAACTAGTTTGCAAACTTTGGACTAGCCCAGACCAAACTTATAATTGAGTAATTGAGTTCGAGTTTAGTATAAAGTTTGAAATAATAAAATTTAAAGTTTGAGTCTGGTCTGAACTAGACCAAACATGGACCCAAAACTAGGAGCACTAGTTTATATAAATGTATATGAATGCTCTACTGAACCTGAACATGTTCATGAACTTATAAACTGAACTTGAACTAAACCTGAACCAGCTAAAAAGATTAATACTAAACTGAGCCTAAACATGTTTTAAAAAATGTTCAAGTTCAAGTTCAGGTTCAATATTGAATTAACCAGAACTTGACCTAAGTTCAGTTCAGTTTAGGTTCATAGGAACACTAACATAAACTTTACTTTTTTTATATTAATTAATTAATATTAAAGATTATATAATAAGTTAAAGAAATCAGGTTTACTTTTTTGCAACATAGGTCCCTATTTTTTAAAAAACATACTAAGTAATCAGGATCAGGTGCTCTAAGTAAAAGTGTTTAGGTTCAGGACCCCAAAAACCTTACAAAAAATAAAATTAGGACCTTATATTTAATATATATTATATTATATTAAAAATTTCTGAAACTGCCCCTAACTCTAAAATTTAGCAAACAAACATATTAGCCAACAACATTATAGAGCATAATATTCTCTAAAAGAAATTGTTTGTTTATAAAAATAAAATTAAATTTTTAGTAGAAAAATTAGAAATTTTTGAAAATAAAGACAGTATAAAGACAATCTTTGAAATCATTATTTTGATAATATTAATATGACTTTGATACAAAGGTTTTTATTAATAATTTATCTCTTATTAACAAAATGAAGATAGTTTGGCTTCATAATTATATTATAATTTTTTTAATTAACATGAATTTTATTAACTACATAAATTGATATCTAAATGTACTAAAATTTGATTTTGGTTATTCTTCAATCAGTAAAATTTGATAAATGAGCATTTAATTAAGAATTGACAAAATTTTAATTGATGCAGAACATATAGACTAGTCATTTATTCTAGCTACATTAATTATTTCAATCATGATTATCAAGGCAATTTTACTTTTTACATTTATTCTAGTTATGTTAATTATTGCAAACATGATTATTGGGATGATAGGAGGCAATTTTACTCTATTTACATTTGTAGCCACACTAATTGTGCTTGTAAAACTTCTTGCACACTTATAACTTTTGAAGGAATATTATCAAATTTGGATTAGGCCCTAAGGAAAAATTTTATCTCATATAATTATTGAAATTGGTTATAAAGTTTATTAGTGGCAAATTGTTTTTGTTACAATTGGATTGAAAAAATTTCATCTTGTACAAGTTGACCAATTATTTACAAATGATTGCAAAACATAACTATATAGTACTTTTCAGAAATCTCAATAAATTAAAAAATGTATATACAGTATTAAATTTGGTTCAAATTACATATATATCTCATAATTTTAAAAACCGACATACTTTAAACCATCTTGAAGTAAACTACAAAGTAATGCATAACGTACCAGCAAATTTATTTCACAAACCTAATGTGTTTTACCTAATAATCTTTAGTAGTTCTAATAGTTATGTTTGATGGATCTTTAACAGCTTTAATATAAAAATATAATCCTCACATAATAAAATAAAGGTTTGACGACGCTTAATAGATTTGTCATCGAAAAATTTAGTAGGCTTTCAAATGCATTACGAAATAAAAATCAATATTCTTGTAACTCGCTCATTTTTAAAAATTTACAGTATGGACATAGAATTCAATTTCATCTGTATTAACAATCTGATAATTACTAAATTTTAAGTTAATTTTAAAATCTGCTTATTAAGTGGAATTTAGAATTCTCTAACCAACAGTGTCAATTTAGAATTTCGTTACAACATAAGTTGATTTGGAAACCACAATAATTCGATTTTACATACAACATATATATATAGTCCTATACGAATGTCACCTCACGGCAACTTTTTGTAATTGAACCTAATTAAAATCCCAACTTACTATTGAATTATCGTGATATAAATATGATTGCGTGTCAACTTTATGGCGCATATACTAAAAATGAACCCGATCGAATAAAACTAATGTTGTTGTCATGTCAAACCCATCTCCATACCTTAAACCCATCTCTTTTTTCTATAAACTTATTATAACATACTATGTTATAAATTTTAGGGTTGTATAAAAATGCGCCGTAGTGAAATAGAAAATTTTTGTGCAATATTCAATATTTCGATGACCTATAGTAAAATGCTTCTGATTTTTTTTTTTTTTAAAAAAAAAAATTATATTTAAGTATAGGAAATTAAATTGCTAAATTTTGAAATAATTGTTTCTTTGTGAATTATTAATAAAAAATTATTTACACCTTAATTCTAATTATACTATCTTAATGAGAAAATGACTAGTATTGTGAAATTCTAATTTTTTAAATCGTAATTTTTCGGAATCTATTAAAAATTTTATGGACGCTTGTTAGCGTTAATATATATATATATATATAATTATTTATCCGGCAGCTTACTATGATCGTACCACCAGAATAATTCGATGGTGATTGTAACATCATCAAATAACTTCGTTATTTGATGATGACGCAGTTATCATCGAAAGAACTCGGATTTTTCTGTTGGTTCGGTCGTCGTAAGCCTCCAGATAAAACCGTTATTGGATGCTACGTACGCAACCAGAGAAAATGAATCATTTTGCAAATAATTCTGTTATTGGCTGCTTCTCATCCAATAACTATATAATATATAATTGTTTAAATTTATGCATATAGTTTAAAATATTTAAACTATATTTACTATATTTGAAATTAAAATATAATAAAATTATTTTTGTTTTCCAATTTAATAATAAACCTATCTATTTTACATTTGGATTTGCAAATGAAAATCTTAGAACTTAATATTTACTTAAAAATTAAAATCTTATAAATACATTATAAACATATTTAAATTTTAGATTTTCATAATTTAATATTTTAATATTGGGGATTTCAACGTTAACAAATAAGTGACGCATTTTGAAAATAAATAGGATTTTTTCAATAGCATTTTTACTATGTTATATTATATTTCGGAAAAATAAATTATGATTCTCTGATTTTAACTTTGATATGAAACTCTCTATTTATAATTTTTGTATCTTTTTATAATCAAATATATAACTGATAACAATAAAAGATAGCAATAATACTTACCATTTTAATAAATTTGTGTATAGTAAGTAGATAAACTACTAGTATCATATTGCTTTGCCTGCATTATAATTCTTCATAAAAAAAATCATGTGCATGATTCTATAATTAATGCGCATTGGACAACACTAGTTATAACTGATATATAGCCGTTGATAAGTCCTTTATGTTTTAAAGTTTAGAGAAAGTATCTTGTTTCTTCTTCTAATATCATATAATTATAAGAAAGTTCTAAACAACCTTAATTAATGATAAAAAAATATTCATTTCAAAATTTTGCAATTTGACTTTAACTGATTGTGATTGGCATAATGGAACCCATTTCAAATTACATTATTAACTTTAATAAAATGCGTATTACATTTTTAATAAATTAAATAAAGATTGAACGAAATTTTTCAAAAAAAAAAAAAAATTTGGCGAAATATAGATTCTGCGAAATAATTAGAGCAAATTTTTTTTATATAAAATGATTATCGTTAAAAAACGTTTCGCGACCATATGTAAACAATATTATTGTTTACATAGAAACTCTATATGGTCGCGAAACATGTTTTAACGATATCTTGTGTTCTACCAGGCCAATTTCAATGATTTTACACCATTAGAATCGCAAGAATGTGCTCTACAACTTTTGTTTAGTGGAGAAGGAAGGTCAGCTTAATAAAAAAATTCGTTATTGCTCTGACAGTGCCAGATTCCAGAAATTTGATAAACAATAATTTGATTTTCCCCAATTTTACTATATATGGGGATGGCTAAAGCCAGGTGCGTTTATATGTTTTTTGATTATTTAATTAAAATTAGTGTAAGGGTTAGTTAGGGGTTAGGGTTAGGGCTTGGCTTATAAGTAAAATTGTCTTCCCGACATTTTTTATTAATGCTCCTAGACAGGTTTAGACACTCGTTTTTTGTATTTTCGGCGGTTTTCACTTTTTTTCTTTGTTTTTGTCTCGTCGGGCTGATCCGTAAAGATCAAATTTTACGATTTGATTGGCTTTCTATCACGTGAACGCACCTGGCTTTAGACGACCCTATATATGGTAATATATACAGCCCCTGTTTGGTATACGGATTACGAATTAAAAATTTTACAACAGTAATGGTTTACTATAGATCAGGATCTGCGTGATTGCTGAAAGTTTGCATATATCGAAATAGGACTACATAAATTTGATCTACATAGTGTATCAATACAATACCCAAATACAGAAACAAAGATATTTTGACAAGATGGTGACACAAATAATGATTTTAAGGAGTAAACAAAAAATTTAAGTATCCTAGGATGGATTAACGGACTGTGTTGGTGTTTACCAATAGGTAGTCTTGGTACGAGTTCCGGTCGTTCACCATTCCTAAATCCTTACTGGGTAGGACGCCTGGAGTCAGGGATACAGGGATTGGACCGGTTAAACGCTTATTTGGATATCCCTATAATTAACCACATATCCGGATATTATAATGGTTTCACGGATAAAAACTGTTCACCAAAGGGTAACCTAACGGGTATCTGCAGGTATCTGCAGGTATCCGCAGGTATCCGTGGGTATCCGCAAGTACCTGCGTGTATTAAGTAACCCGGAAAATTTATAAATGCTATGTATGCTCGTAATAATCGATTGCTTTTTTAGGAAAGCTGCATGATAATTATTAACAGCAGGTTTTAGCAAGCATAACGATACGCAATAACGATACGCAATAACGATAAGTTATTTATTTCAATTGACATTTTTGTAAACGAGATAAAGAAATTGCTACAAGATTTTTTTTTTTGAGCTACAAATTCCTCAGTTATTTTTATGTAATGTAGCGTGTATATTAATGGGGATACGTATAAACTGCATACTTTATTAAACTGTAAACTGTACAAAAGATTAAACATCTTAATTTCATTTATGAAACCTAATATCTGCATATTAAAACACATCTAATCAATTATGCATAATCTTTTAGTTTCTTAGTCATCGATGATTGACAATTCACTTTCTCTAACTTGACCAACTTTGATATGTCATCTAGCAAATTTACAAAAATACAGTGCCAAATTCCCTATAACTTATAAAAAACGATCATATTACAGTATATTATAACATGTGGATGTGCCGTATTGTTATACTGTGTCGTAATTATTTTATGCAACTTTATATAATGATTTTACTGAATCACTATTCATGACATCCGTAAGTATCCGGGAATTCAGATATCTGTATGATTATCTGGTATCCGTAGGTTTATCCGTTAACTGTAAGTTAAAAACTAGCAGTTATCCGGATACTGATAAACGGATAAAAAGATAGCCGGGTCCAAGCTCAAGGATGGCATGACCAAATGACTAGTGATCAGTCATTGGTCATTTCAACCCCAAATGACCTATTTAACATATGTTGACTGATAATCTAATGTCTCCAACCAATCAATATTAATTTTAGACAAAAAAAATATGATCGATAATCGTAGCTGCATATAAAAGTCAAAATTTTATAATGTTAATCGATATATATATTAAGTAAAAGTGTTCAGAAGATCAAATTTCATAGATTCCGAAAATTTGGATAACTTCTTATTAATCATTTTTATGCTTTATGGTTATACGAAAAATTGGAAAAATTTGGCATAAACTTAAAACACAAAAATGATTCAATAAAAAGTTATCAAAATTAGATGATTTTTTTTTAAAATATATACAATTTGTTCTTTTGAACAACTTTACTTTAGTCATTTATCATCCCTGCCTGGGGCTGATACTGGCTTTCTTTTTAAATTTTCAAAAAAAAATTTTTTTTAATAAATTAATTAGGCCACTAACAAGATATATCGATAGATTGTATTTTCATGTTAAATATCTATGCAGCGTACCCATAAAATTGTCTCCTGTAATTTTTTACAAATTAAGATTTTAAATTAAAAATCCTAATAAATTACAAACTAAGCATATCTGCTGTTCCTAAATAATATGTAGAATTATGACAAATTATCTATAATAGTTAGTAAAATTATACGTACGTACGTACAAATTATATAAATTATTTAATTAATTGATCTTAATAGCAATAAAATAATATACGTACGTCACTGATGCAGGGGTATGACACGTGTACAGTAATCTGATATATAAATAATGATCATCAATTTTTTCTTTTTTTTTAGCTTTCATAATTTCGTCTCGTGCAGGTTTCGCCGTTTATTATATGGTTTTATGGATTGTTACTTAAGCTTCGTCTTTTAATGTCATTCTTGTGTTTTAACGTTTGCATTGTGGTACAATACAACAGGTATAGATGTTACACAATACGATGGAAAGTGATTTGCGCAGTTTTACACGATGCGTGGAGCAGTTTGCACAATGGATAAAGTAGTTTGTACACATTTGCACAACATAGAGCGTATTTGCAAAATAGGTAGAGTAGAGCAGTTTGCACAATAAGTGGAGCAATTGCACTATACGTAGAGCGTTCCATATTTAATAGGTAAAAGGTTGCTCCATAAATAGACGATAGATAGTTGCACTATACGACAAGAAGTTGCATGATCTGTGAACAGTTTTACATAATACAGCCCTATAAAAAAATCTCTTGGAATTGTTCAGAAAATTATCCGATTTTTGTTCGGAAAATCGACTCAATTCCGAACATTTTAAAGAATGTTTATTGGAAGTATATGTTTTTATATGGTTTTTATGGGTTTTATACATTTTCTATTCGTTTATTATACGACAATTTTTAATCAAACAAAACATTTCTATAATTACATCCCATACAAACACGTAATGAAAACAGCACAAACATAAGCCCTTGTTCGGAAAATCGACACTATTCCGAACAATTCCTGAACCAATTTTTATAAGGATAGAGTAGTTTCTATTATAGGTCGAACAGTTGGCAATACTTAGAGAAATCGCATGATGCATGGAATAGTAGCACAACGTGAAGCAATACAATACGTGAAGCAAGAATACGAAGATAGGATACACATATTGTACTAAATTTTTTGATCAATTTTAGTTGACTACCTAATTTCATGTAAACTTTCAATGATGTGGAATTATCATTAACAATGTTATGGAAAGAATGGCGTGGAAATATCATTAACAATGTTATGAAGAGAACCGGCAAGAAATTTTAAAGATGCAAGACTTACAAGAATACAGTGATTTGGATCGAATTCCGAACACGTGATGACTTTGGAAAACTTTCAATTTTTTTTGACGTTAAGGTGGGTTAATTTTGAAGCTTGTTTTAGTGTAAAAAGGATATATTTATAGTAAAAACATCAAGAAAAATTTTTATTTAGAACACGAAAGGTGGTAATTTTTTTTTTATTTATGCTGATTCCTCGTTGGTTAATTTAGGATCGGATCATCATGTGTTCGGAAAATCGATCCTACGTCCTTGCATTATTAGAATATTCAGTTTAACGCTGAATGTTGAAGGGCAATATCTATTAATTCCTTTTTAATTACCTTTCAAAGTCACCCAAATTCATCATTTGGGTATATAATTTATAACATGTTAACGATTAATTGGGTATGATAGAGTTAGAAATTGAGAAAACTTAGAAAAAGGATATAAGCTTTAAAAATGCCATTAAATGATCTTTAATTTCAATGTTTCTAGGATAGTAATTAGGTAATTTTAACCGATTAAAATTCTATATTAGCATAACGAGATTGCGTTTTTTTCGTTTTCTGAGCAAAAAAAAAAAAAGTTGCACGTAAAATAAAGATAATAAAGCCGCGTTATAGTTATAAATGGGTTGGAACAGTAGATCTGTTAACTTCTATTAGTAAAATTGTTTTTTAATTAGATCACAAAAGAAATTATTGGTTTAAATTACAGTGTTTTAGTAAAATTGTTTTTTAATTAGATCACAAAAGAAATTATTGGTTTAAATTACAGTGTTTTAATTAAATTATGTGAACACGGGCACAATGTACCTTGCACCATATACTAAGAAATTAATGCTAATTCAAAACATATTATGATATTAATTAATAATTAAGACACTGGATCTGCAATTAATAATTCTTGGTTTAAGATCGGCTGTCTATTCAAACTTTACTCAGCTGGGAAGAGCATTCTGACAGCTGAAAAATGCGGATACAGATTTTTTGTTTTCTTGTTTTTTTTTTCGAGCGAATAGATTCAATTATCGATTTCGAATTCATCGAATCCGATCAATTCATATGTTCGTCAAGTAATTTATAATCGCGTGGTGTTAATAGGTGTTATAATAATGTCCGTTATAGTTAGTCAATCATACGTATGCCGGATGTTCTGGATTATAGATCATCGATAATCTGTTAACGCTACTATTAATTTGAAGATCAATTGAAAATTTTTATCTTTACTTTTTTCATTTGAAATTTTTACCTTTACTTATATTATAAAATGGAATTCGCAACCGAAACTCTCAACGAAATTTTTCTTAACTTTGAGGATGATTCTAATATTTTATTTGCATGCCTTCTTGTAAATCGTTCTTGGTGCCGAGTTATTGTTCCTATATTATGGAGCAAATTAATGCTATTTCGTAGGTGGGAGTTGGTTCGGACGATACTTTTATTTTTAAACTCCGAAGAGCTATCATTGTTACGAAAATATAAAGTAACGTTTTCAAATGCTCCAAAACCATTTTTCCAATATACCAAAAATGTCAAACAAATGAATATATTTTCCGAACAAGGTATCATTGATTGGATCAGACGAGGAGGAAGCGGAATAAACCCCTCAGACGATATAGTTAAAAAAATCAAAGGGGCTTTGATTAGGACATTGTTGCGAACAAGCTCAATCCTTCAAGAAATGGTATTATTTGAAATAGAGCGGGATCAATATATAAATATTCTGCCAAAAGCCATTAAAAACAATGAAGCCACATTAACTACGCTAGGTTTTGCCAACAACCACCTTGGAAGAAAAGGAATGGTACAACTAGCTGACGCGCTTGGTAGTTGCAAAACATTGTCGACTTTATATATTAGCGATGATCGACTCGGTCTTTACGGGTCAAAAAATTTGGCGGACATTCTTCAAAAAACAAACTTAAAAACTCTGAAGCTCTACAGAGTTGAAATAGGTGAACATGAAGCAAATGTGTTAGTCGATGCTGTCAGCAAAAACTCTACATTGACCTCGTTAGAGCTGCATGACAATCAGCTAAAAAAAAACGTCGCACTAAAACTAATTCAAATATTAAATTCGAATACGGGGTTAAAGAAATTTGGTATTTCCTCGAACGAACTGGAAGAAGAAGCGGGGAAAGAACTAGCAAATACTCTTCTCACGAATACGGCTTTAATTTCTCTCGGGCTTTCATCCAATCAGCTTGGATCCGAAGGGGTGAAAGCAATAGCCCTTTCATTAAATATAAATAAAAATCTAACAGATTTGGATTTATATTCAAATAAAATAGGATATGATGGGGTAAAAGCATTGGCAGATACTCTTTGCAACAACACATCTTTAGCTTCTTTAAATCTAGGCTGTAATGGTATTTGTAGTGAAGGGATAAAAGCACTAGCCGATGCTCTTTCTAAAAATTCCACTTTAACTTCATTTGATCTTCGTGACAATGAAATTAATACTGAAGGAGTTATTGAATTAGAAAACTCCCGTTATAAAAATAATACATTAATTTCTTTAAACATTAATTAAATTCTTATAATAGAATTCACTCATTATAATCATTTTTTAATAATTCAATTTTAAATATATGTACATAATAGAATAAAAATGATTAATAAATACGTAATTTGCAAGTTTTAAATTTATATTTAAAATTATTTTAATTATTAGTGCGATGATTGGCGCAAAACGCCACTCAACTTATTTAGTCTTGTTTTTATATACGTTTATCATAAATGCGTTATAAGCTGTATTTAATATAAAGTTTTTTATACATTATATAATATTGTGATTTATAAGTTTGAATGATTTAGCAATTGAGTTATCTTGTATTTTAGTTATGCGTCATTTCTCAATTTACGTCGATTATTAATTGATATACCGATTGATAATGAACCCAAGTCAATTTTTAAATGCAGATCATATTACAATCAACGATAGCTAAATATTATAATCAAACGATAGCTTATTATTAATAAATTAAATTGATGCCGATAATGATAAATAATAAATTTTGAAAAAAATGATTCTTTGACTAATTCTTTTATCATTGTGTATTTCTTCCACCTTTTATTAATGAATCCGCAAAGTTACTCTTTTCTGACATTTAACCAATATTAGAAACATAAAACAAACAAAGTTTGATGGATAGAGAACGCTACAATAAATGCCTTAATATATTAAAAAATCCAAATATTCAGTGTAACGCTACATTTAAATATTGGACCGTAAATACCTTTAAAGTTCTGCTATTGGTACTACGGAAAACTTCACATACTTAAAACAAGACAAACATAATTTGGGAACTCAAGTATGCATGGTTGAAAAGTATATTAAGTAATTTGTGGTGCTCATCAACCGAACATGGCGGTCAAGAAAAGACCTGGCGAAAGGTATAAAAAAAAAAAAAACAAAATGAAAAAAAAATCATAAATAAAAATAAACTTTTTTATTTAATAATGGATATATTTGGGTTCGATATTGCTATATTCCTCAACAGTTGGTGGAAGATTTGGTTGAAGGCTTCCTGAATCATATTCAGGCAATTAAATAATTTATTAGTAAAAAAAAATAAAAAATTATTATTAATTTATAAGTTATAGTTCGATATTATTAATGACGGCAATTCCTGATAAAGGATACAAGTAATATTTCACATTATAGACTATTTCACTCACTTTACATATGCCGAACCAGCATAGTCCAAATCAGCTGAAGAAGCTGTTTCAACCTTTCTTAACTTTTGCTTTATTTATGGTCCCCGGCAATTCTTCATACAGATAATGGAGAAGTGTTTGTTGGGAATACTTTTAATGATATACTAGTTTCTGACAGCCAATTAAAATGGTTCATGGACAGCCAAAAAAATTTGTGATGTCAAGGACTTGTGGAAAAAGGGAAAGATATATTACAATTAAAGTTAGGTAAGTATCGGTCTTAAATCTGTGATATGTAATTTTTTTTTGCTTTTTTTTTATGTATCGATTTATATGCTCTAAGAAACCTCTTTTGACACATCATAACAGAGTCTGAGTTGACTATTAAATCAAACGTTTATTATTATAATTTTTTGGTAATAGCAATTTAATTATGCAGGGGATATGAATAACCAGTATTGCTCAGCTCACAAAACAACACTCTACAACTTGGTGTTTGGTCAATTGCCTTATAATGATCGTAATACAGCAGTAATTTACAAAAACATGCAATAATGATTATGATAATGAAGAGTCGGGTCCAAAAATTAGTAATAATTCTGATTTGGAAGAATCCAATTCAGATGGCTCTAATTCAAATAGTTTGGAATATTTTACATGTAATTCAAATACTAGTGCTAGTGGTTTTGATCGGAATAACCTTAATTCAGAAAATTCTGGATTTACTACAGAAAACAATTCAAAAATGATAATTGTGCCAGATGATTACAATAATTATAACAACCACGATAATTACAAAGACAAATTGAATTATTACCATGTAAAGTTCTACAAAAAAAAAGCCAAATCGAGATTCTTACCGAATTGTTTGCAAATTTGGGATAATTGACCGGTGGTACCCTGCAAATTAACTTGAACCGCTGGGTACTTCTGATTATCCATATCTTGATATTGTCCCTTTAAACAATATACTTACATTGAGACAGGCAGGTGTCAAGCCATAATATTCAGGAATGTCAAACTTATAATCTTCAACACCCAAGTCATACATTCATACTATGCAAGTACACCCAACTCAAGAACACCCAACACAAGAATGCTCAACTCAAAAATAACCAACACAAGAACACTCAACTGAAGCATGCTTAACTCATATATTTCCGAAGTAAGTAAATAAAAAAATTTTAAATTTCAATTAAAATTTTACTAATATAATTTGAATTGAAGTAACGATGCAAATAATAATAGTTCAAGTTAAAAACCTTGTCCAGATTCTTGCAATTGCTGAAAAACGTATTGTGGTAATAAATCTGCTTTTGTAAAAAGAAAAATTCGGTATGCTCAAAGCACTACTGTAGAAGCATTTTATGTGGACAATAAAAAATTTTTTGTTCTATTAGTAAATTTTAATATTTCTTGCATAAATTTGAATATTTTCAGTTAAATGTATATCAAATTAGGTTTTAAATATTTAATGTAAATAAATATTTCTGCGGTTTTTTTTTTAATTTGTAAATTTTTATACTGATTGAAAAATGGCGTATGTCATTTTTAATTGAAAAACGACATATGTCAATTGATAATTAACAGAATCTAAAAATGACGCATAACATTTATAATAATTTATTTTACATATTGGTTAACTGTATATCATGTTTTTACTTTTAATTCCTTCTCAAATCAAAACTCTTAAACAAAATGTTAAATTTCTAACAGAACAAGATATTTCTGATATAATAACCAAATTAAATATATATAATAAATTTGAAATACAATATTGATAACAAGGATATTGAAAGTTTTTCAATTGAATATTGAACTTGGGAAATGAATCTTGATAATTTATATAAAATATGTTAAAAGAATAAATTAATCACTACTTACTTTGGAAGCTACTGTATTATTTCCTATAAAATATCAAAATTATTAATGCCAATATAATATTAAAATATAACGCTGAAATACTGAAAATACTGAAAATATTCTAGAAGTTCCAATTTCATCGATTTATTAAAACATCTTTCAGAAAATCAATGCGATTTAACAAAAATATTGCCAAAGTTACCAAATTAACAAATTTTGATGATTTGCTAATAACTCAGGAAAATTCTGTAACAATATCAATAAAGTCATTTTAAATAATAAATTTACCCGATAAAAAAGTGTGGTACGGGTATGTGTCGGGAATACACGAAATGGCAAGGTCAGAGTGATACGTACAGATAGTGGTAATACAAACCCAAAAAGGGAAATTAGCCAATCGGAGAACGTAAAATGTGATGATCCCGGATCAGCCCGACACGTGAGCAAAGCGAAGAAAACACAAAAAAAAAACCGTAAAAAGAGAAAATACAAGAAAACGAGTGTATAAACCTGTCTTGGTGCACTAATTAAAAATGACGGGAATGAAATTTTACATATAATAGGCATCACATCACTCTAACCCTATGGCTTCTAACGTTAAGACCCCAACCCTACCCTAACCCTAAATTTTTAATTTCACGAACTTAGTTTATTTTTACGTTGAATTTCCTTTTTAGGTTTGTATCACTCGCACAAATAAGTAGTGTTCCGCAGACCCGATCCGAGATCCGGCGGTTCGGGCATCCGCGCGGTTTTGAATCTCTACAGAGATTCTATCGGATATATCCGATAGGATCCGTTATAATGATGCTCTATATTCTGATTGGTTGCCTATTTTAAGTATATAAATTCACCACGTTCACTACTTATAAAACTTTTTCGAATCCTCATGGGCTGGGTCTAGAGCTTGGATCCGTTGTCCATTTTTATAAATTTTAAGGATATTTATTATAAGTTTAAAGTATACGTATAAATTCACTATCACTATTTATAAAACTACTAAACCTATTGAGCGATAGCAATACTATACTGGTAACATCATGGGCTGAGTCTAGAGCTTGGATCCGTTATCCATTTCATAAATTTAAAATATCCACGGATATTTATAGTAAGTTTATTATTCAACAGACCAGTTAAAATTATGACTAATGCCAAATTCTTAATATTCTGGCTTATAAATGAATAATTATTGCTTAAAATTCATATTAGTATATTTGTATCATTTTTGATAAATAGAAAATCAACTCACCTTTCAAATATTTTTCAGATCATGTAACTTTGCATAATTAATGGTATCTTTCATTTTTAGATAAAACTTTTTTATAATATAAGTAAACAATAATAATAAATATAACAATAATGAGTATATAAATTAATATATATTATATGATCTAAAAATTTTTTAGATGATGTTTAAACCCAGTTAAAAAATACCTTGTTCATAATTGCAGCCAAATTTGCAAATCATTTGGCCAGAATTATAACAAATCTATTTTAATTCTGGTCAAATGATCTGCAATTTTAACAGAATTGTATATGATAGGTTTTTTTGAGTAACAGAAAATTACAAATAAGAGGAATGTCTAAAGTGGAGGCAAATTATATTTAAGTAATAATTCGCAGTTAAAGGTTCAAAATTTCATAGTAAAAATTGGTGCAGTTTTACTAATTGCCTTATATAGAAGTAGAATACTATACATTTCTTATCATAATAAAAAACCTATAGTAAACAATCAATAAATACTCATATTATATCATATACTAATATGATTTTAATGATTTAATTATCATTAGAATCAGAAAAGTTGGTTCTGCAAAGTTTAATTAGAAATTATAAATGCTTTGCTTAGTAAACAAAATACTTTTATATGTAAAAAAGCCCTATTTCCACAATAAAAATTTACATTAAATGCTTGCTGTGATTTATTATAAAATATCGATCATTTTATACCCTTTATCTGCAATTTTCTATTTAATAATTGTTAAATTAACTTTAGGATTAGGATCATTCTATATTAGGGTTAATTAAATCTTAGATAAATATATATAAGCAAAATTGCCTTCCTGACATATTTGCTTAACACATCGAGGTAGGTTTAAACTGCTATTTTTTGTATTTTTCAGATTTTTTGTATTTATTTCTTGTTTTGCTTCTTTAGTAATCCTCAATATTCTTATTCTGATTAGTAGTTGATCACATAATTTGCTTCTGCTTTAAATATCCCCAAATAAACAAATTATTAATAATTATGCAAATTATTTGGCCAGATCTAGAACAAAACAACTTTAAATATAGTCAAATGATCTGCAAATTTGACCAGAAATATGAATAACAGTTTTATTAATCATGTGATACAAATTGTCAATTTTGTTTTTTTTTAGCAGTCTGTGCAAGTGTACTATTCCTACTTGTTACTTATTCAAATATTTGATTAGATAATTGAGTAAATAATTTATCAGCTATAACCAGTCATTAACGTATAAATGATGATCAACCAGTTATAAGCAGTTAACTAATCATAACTAACTAATGACTGCTTTGAGCCTATCTTTAGTTGCAAGTGTATAGCATATTATACATAGTTGCAACATCTTTGTGAATAAATTTTGTTGCCTTTGTAGGTTAGCTTTAGGGTTTGGATTTAAAGTAATTATGTTATGCTTCTTTATTTTAGTGCTTTAATAATTTTTTTTGGGTTACTAGTAAAGTTATTATGTTTTCTTTTCTAGTATATTTCTTTGTATTCTTTTGTCATAATCTTATTTATTGTACTTCTTGTTTTAGCCATTTTTTATTTTTAGGTTAAGCTATTATATCTTTGCTAGTAATATAGTATTTGGTTGTTGAGAGTATTTTGTATTATTTTTTTTTTGTTGTACATTTTTTGTTTTAGCCTTTTTTTAGCTTTTTTTTATTTTCAGATTAAGCTATTGTATCTTCACTATTAATATAGTGTTTGTTGTTAAGAGTATTTTGTTCCCTTTTTTTTGTTGTATATTTTTTGGTTTTGTATTTTATTAAATTTTCTTGTATTCTTAGCTTAGTATTAAGTTTTTATGCTTTGTTGTGGATTGCACTATTTGGTATTATTAGTAGAGTAGAATGAGTTCAAGTATCTAGACTTATGCAATTATATTTTAGATATATAAAATGTAATAAATTTATTTTGATTTATCTAGTGTAATATTTGTGCAAATAGCAATACTGATTAATATCAATATAACAAAGACTAATGCACATAATATGTAAATGTTTGATTAACAATTATAGTATAATATAGTAATTTTTTTGCCAATTATTTAAATTTTAGGTTTGCAAATTAGATATGTATTTATAAATGCATATGATATTTTATAAAGTAAATTTAATAATAATTTATTTATTTATTTGTTTATATATATATTATTAAATACATATATGTATTATTTATTATTCATGATAGTAAATATATAAAATTTTTATTGTTTTAAAAATTTAACTTGACCAATCATGTGGTGATCCTGTAAGTCAATTTTATTAAAAAAATAATAGAAGTGCAATAAATAATAAAATCATATTAAAAAAAAATGCAAACCACAAAATTGTACTAAGAAATTTTGACTATGCAATATAAGTGCAAATAAAATTAGAAGATAAGGGCTTGCCATTTATCACGTAATATTTTTTATTTAATAGCTATCCCCATGTGATCACCTTTATCTCAATTCTGATTGGTTAATATAATGACTAATATTTATAATACTTCAGCAAAATAAATATACTACTTTCGAAAGATATTGTATGCCAAAATCTTTCAAAAGAATTGCAATCAACGCGAAATCTTTCGAAATATGTGCAATTTTTCGAAAGATTTCGTCATGCATTTCTTTCGAAATATTTCGAAATAAATTTTGAAATATTTCGAAATATATTGCGAAATATTGCGAAATAGACCAAATAAAAAAATGCAAACCTCTATCTAATTATCCCTTCAGGGGTCGCAGGAGGTAATATTATCGTTTAAATCTGCAATATTTTGCAATATTTCGCAAAATTTCGAATTTTTTTTAAAATTTTTGCTAAAATTATATTTTTTTTTATTATATATATTACATTTTTAAATTAATTCGTGATCTATGAGGGAACCAGTGAAATTTATTAGTAAATTTTGCAGATCATTTATAAATGGAGTAAAAAGTCGCAAAATTCACCCCAAAGTTAACTAGACAAAATTACATTTTAGTCATATGGGGTGTCTTCAATTAAAAGGGCCCATTTTTACATTTTTTTGAAAAATGAGTTTTCGTTAAATTCATATAAATTTTGACATGATTGACTTTTTTTAATTATAAATGAAAGTCGAATTACATAATAAAAAATCAAGATAATGTAAAAAGAAAAATTACATGAGGCTGCGTAGAGCCAACACGTCACGAGTTTACCCGATAGTCACCTGCCATCTTTAACCAATCAATATCGTGAAATTTGATTGATCCTGGATCAGTCCAAAAATCAAAACAAATAATTAAACTCAAATATCTCAAAATAAAATATATGTAAAAATGGGCCCTTTTAATTGAAGACACTCCATATTACAAAAATCATGCATTCGATTACGTAAGATTGCACGAATTAAGTTTCGATATTTTTTTTAATCAGCCAGTTTGTTAAGAACTTTTTATTAGGGAAACGCCAGATTCTTCTTCGCAAAGTCCTACATTTCTGTATGTACATATATTAAACTATTTATAAATCATTATCAAGAATTATCATTTGTGCCATTTCTTGCTTATGTTGTGCTGCATATCTAGCTATCCAATTTCGAATAGTCGAAACCTTTGGAATATCACTTTCCTCCAAACTACCCATTTTTGCCAATTCCGTAAGTTCCCTCCTCATTTCCACCGCACTATATCTATCACTTTTGTTAGTATTACCAGCTAAGAAATATCCTTCCAAATACGTTATTACATGTTTATTAATTCTTTTACCTGCTCCTTTTCTTCCAAACTTTTGATTTTCTTTTAATGCCCAACCTAAAGCAAGCGGAAATCCTCTATATACACATAGTTTAGTGTAAGTTATATGCAATTTTTATAAGCACAGTATATGTAGATAATTATGAATTTAATATTATCCTGCACTTGTTTTTTCACTTGGTACATTTAGTTGATCAACCGTCAAAGAGTAGGGAATAACTCCTAAAATAGTAAATCGATAGCAATACGTATAACTTTGTAAAAAAATATATATAGTGCTAAATAAATAAAATAATAACTATCCAATTTATATGGTAGTGGAACAATCCATGGGGACACGGGAACTGAATATTGAGAAACTTGAGGATTTGGTTTTTGAATTTCTTTTCTTTTTAATTTATCTAATTCTGTAGTGAAAAATTCTTCCATTCACAGATATTAGGCATCACACGTGCTCGAATGTATCTTGCATAATCACCATCATACAGCCATTCAAATGAGAACCAGTTTGAGTTTCCTAGTAGAGTATTGATCTGTTTTTATCTGAAACTAATCATATGTTCAATTTATCCAATCTTAGATGCTTTGTATACTCATACTATTTTCATTACCTTTAGTACGTACTGGCTCTAAATGGGCTACTGATGTTCCACATATTCCTTTAATTGCTAACTCAATGTCAGATCCTGAAAGCCCTTTTCCTGAAAGAACTTAATACTAACTAAATTGATCAGTATAACTAATGCTAGCTAACTTTGTTGGTATTACGTTTTTTTGAAAAACTATCTTTCAGAATTTCAGAATAGAGCCTGGTTAAATCATTCTAAATAAAACAAAGATTAGTAAGTCAAACCTGGGCATGGTGAGAGTCAATTGTTGTTTTAGCCTCTTCTGCTTTAAGAAAAGTCCATTTTCTAATATGTATATTGTACCATTCCTTCTATTTTCCTATAATTATCATTAGGTCTGCATTGTGATAATGAGGTCCATTGTCAGATAAAAAAGTGATCCATTCTGGCTGGGGATTAAGTTTATTTATTGCTGTATGCAATAAGGAAGCAGTAAACCAAGCGTCTTGACGCGTATTAGCAAACCAATGATCAAAAGCACGGACTTGTAAATTGGTATCATTGGGCAGGTGAGTATATACTAATATCAAGTGTAATGACCACCCTTTTTTCCCAAAAAAATCATGCTTGGTTTCATGTGCACTTTTTGGCAAAATTTTTATTTTGTAGTCTACAACAATTATGGCACCTTTTTTATTAAATTTATTTAAATACGTATTAAGTTCATTTAAATGCGCATTAAATTGTGCATTTAAATAAACTTTTCTGGTTTGATGTGCCAAATAATACAATAAAGATTCTTGTAGTTCCATTAATTCCGTATTAAGATGAGAAGGTATTTGTTCTTGAATTCATTTAAATAAATTAAAAAAAGCTCCACAACAATTACAAGTTAGATTGTGCGATTCTGCAAACACATAAAGCATACAATGATTAATACAGGTATCATGTTTTATATGACCAAACGAATCAACTTTTAACTTATTTTTATAATCTTTTTTTAAAAATCTTTGCAGGTTATTACATTTGGATAGTAGTTGTTCCTTATCATTATTTAATTTATTAATTAGTTGAGATTAAAGGTAAATTTAATATGATTTGTTTGGGTACTCGAGAAGAAAAACCTGTAAGTAAAAATTTATTCTTAAAGGATCGTGACCTTACATAATTAATCACGTATATAATAAGTATTCTGCTTATTTAGTAATATAAATTCAATAAAGAATACTGATTATATGCGATTAATTACATAAGATCACGATACTTTAGGAATAAATTTTTTACTTACAGATTTTTTCCCACAAGCATTCATTTATTACATAGTTTTGCCTGATAATTCAAATCTACATAACATTGTATTAATTTTTGAAGCTCATCGAATGTTTCATAACCATACATATTACAAATCGAGCAAAGGCCTCCCAAATTTTCCTTATATATATATCGACCACCTTGTAAATATCTGTAAAATAATGCCCTTTTAACACCATTAGGATACTCCTCGTGAAATTGTTTCCATAAAGTCTCTTTAGTGTTCTTCAAATAATAGATGGCAATCCATTAGCACTATTCATTTTGTAAGAACTCATTATCACATTTGCTTTATTTTGAAAAAATATTCAATCTGTTCTTTTTTTTCTGGTGGTAATCCTTTTAGAGTAATCTTAGGTTTTTCTAATTGAATACCTTCTGAACTATTAATATGTGCATATTTACGTGCTTCAGTTATTAATTGGTTTGAGACCTAAGATAAATATTCATTTCTTTAAAATTTTATTTTTTAATGTGTTAATATTTATAAAATACTTACTGATAATTTTTCTTTGATTGTATCATAAGGAAGTCTATCAGCAATAATGGATAATATTCGTCTCTTTCTATCTATTCCATGAATATTATTATCTAACGCATCCCGAAATGCATCCCAAAATTGATCAATACTATTGTTATTGTTTTTTGGAATTGTTTGAAGATATTCACACAACTGCATTAGCATGGCATGGTCTTTGGCTGAGTCTTTTGATCGAGTCCAAAATTCAAACTACAATATATAATTTGGAATTTAGTATATTATCGTGGCTGATGAAACCTTGAAATTTTTTTTTATAATATAAACTGCTGGTTACAAGACACGGGTTTGTTACATTTTACTGTAACTAGACCTGCAGATTTTTTTTGTGTGGTAAGTACTAGTTATCAATTATATTGTAGATGATAACTGATTATTCGATTCAACTGATAACTTTGTTATCTTATATATCTGATGTAAACACTGAATGATTTCTGTATAACTTATTTGACCACTTTGAGGTGAATGAATTTTGTACAATATCTACTTGCTAAATTAAACCAAGAAGAAGAAGAATGATGAAAGAAAAAATTAGAGCGAGAAAAAGCCCAGAAAGAATAGAGGAAGCCGAATGGCAAGGGTATAAAGAAAGATTGGCAATTACGAGGTGGTCGAATAAGTTATATAGAAATCATTCAATGATCATATAGGACATGTCTGATAATTGGGTTAATTTTATTTATTAGTTTTCTTATTATATACCCGTGTCTTTTATATTTTACCAAACTTTATACATATTATAGAACCGGGTATAATAAATAGGATAGGCTAGGGGAATCTTGTCCCGGCAGTTTATGGTTCTTAACCTAACTATGAAAAAAAATTTGTATGAAGTAGAACCAATTTCTAGCATCACTGTAAAATTTTAGTTATTACCATAGATCCTTTTCCAAACGGCATTAAATTAGTGCAGCCTGTATGTTTTAATAGGGTTTTCTATGCACACAATTCACAATCATTAACAATGTAACCTGGTGGATATATTTCTTTCAATTTTGTATTCAATTCGATAACATTACTTTCTTGGTTTTTCCAGTTAATAAAAACTTTTTTTCCATTCTATAGATACAGCGATGTATTTTATTAAATGATAATTAAAAAGCTTATTCATGATCCCTCATTTTGCCAATTTTCTATTGTACATGAGAGTGTTTGTTCTTTGTTAATTTCTGATATTGTTTTTTCATGTTCAAGTCCAAAAAGTGTACTTCCTGTAAATTGTGCTAATATGCCAATTTTTCCCAAACCATATTAGGATTAGTATCACAAAAAACATTTATTTCCTGAAAATTTTGATATATTTTAATGATAGCATCTTTATTGCTAAATTTTTGAAAAAATAATGCATGAGCTTTGCGAAAGTTATATACAAAAGAGCATTGATAACCTCTTCCGTCATAATTCCAATCAGGGTTATTTGATTTACCTATTCCAGAAATAGTCAAATATAAATTCCCAACCTTAAAAGAAAATGGATGAAAATATATATCGAAAGATAAATTTTTATGTATTTCTGGATCATCAAATCCCATAACTAAGGGACCATCTAATCTAGTTTTTGTAAGAAAGGCTTGTTGATATATTGAAGTAATTGCTTCTGATGAACTTTTACAGATATTACTTTGTAGAGCTTCAGATAGATATAGATATCCAGGTTCAAAGCCGTTTTGAACTATTGTAGCTATAAAATCACGGTGATTTATTGTAGTGATAGTTTTCATACCAGGACAAATTGGGTAAAGTATATCATCACCATCATCAGTTGGTCGAGGAATCCACCAGTCTTTTGAATATGGCCCATAATGTAAGTTTGATATAATTTCGCCCCGTGAGATAAGCGTAGCTTGATATTTTGACATACTTTGAAATTCAAAAAATAAAAAAGCTCATATATTGTCAAAAATTTAATTTGCTTGCTTTTATTATATTTTTACTAAAACTTTGTAAGAGTTGTGTGGATTACAAAATATTGGTAATATTACATCCTTTTATTGGATTTTATTTTATAATAAATACTACCTTGATTTAAAGAAAAAAGAAGCATGAAAGTACTAAATACGCATCAGCAACTATTTGTTTTTGAAATAATCCACATGGAAATACTCTAATAATGTGTAAATGAATTAATAATAAACATGGCAATCCTGGGTAAAGTTAATGCATTGAAGTATGTATATTTGAAATTCAAAGAAAGTAAGTCTGTTTACATTCTTATGCATCAATAAGTTTCCTAAAGGAGTTGTTAAAGTAATGGTAAAATTTTAGATTTATGCCCATGAAATAACAAGCAGGTATCAACAAATAACATGTTATTTTGAGAATTTATGATGCATAAAATTTTTTTATTCTGTATTAGTATTTTTGAAAAGTACTAGATCTAATGCATACCTATAAAATGCGTGATTGAGAACATTCTCAAGAACCTACCTCAATGAATTCTATAAAGGCATTCTCATTCACCCACCTTCTATTTTAATAGATTCCACAAAGGGCGTTCTCAAATGTCTATTTCAATAAATTCCATAAAGTGTGAGTGTTCTCAAGCGTCTACTTACTTCAATGAATTCTCTAAAGAATCTGATTAGCTGGTTTGATCAAACGGATAAATCAGATTCTTCATTAAGTTCACTGAAGTAGATGCTTGAATATGCTCTAAAAAATTTTTAATAGATTTTTCATATATTTACCCAATGTACTGATTAAAAGACCTGGGGCTAATACAAATACCTAGTAAAAAACAAAAAAAAAAGTTTTTTCGATATCCAACTATTTAAAATTTTATTTCGGATAAGATAATTTAAATGCTTGAATACATTCTAGATCTAAAACAAAAAAAATATAAATAACGGGCATGGGCATTATTTAGAAATGCGAGGTTTCAAAATAACGCCATGTGCGTCCCTAAATAACGCACACCCGTATCTGTGATATAAGTACTGGTTTTCTCTTGGAAAAACAGGTTTATTACTGTAAAAAATCAATCCTTGTCGCCCATGCGCGTACTTTAATTAATGCGCATATACTCCAAATAACACATAGGTTGGCGTTATTTCGCAAAAATTTGGTAGTACTTTTTAATCAGTATTGCATTTGTTTTCTTGGAGTCTTGTATGTAAAAATTGTAACTACTTTAGCCAATTTCTAAAAGTAATTTTCTCTAGAGTTTTTGCAGTTCTAAATCTTCAATTAATGCGACAACTAGCCTTGGTATGGGATAGACTTATTAGTTTAGAACCAAATAAACATTTCAATTTTGATAAATATTACGCTTAACCTAGTCAAATTGTATCTTTGTTAAAGAAAGCTTTATACATAAAGTACATAGTGCATATTATGGTTCTAATGTCTGGCACTAGGGTTTAATGGCAACATGCCTAGCACTTGCAGTATATACATAGTGATAACGTTCAAAAAACCAATATTATTATAAAATATTAGGATTTTTGTAAAAATTTTTAAAATTTTGGCATCATTTTTCCTTTGGGCCCTTATTTTTCTTTTTCTGTGCTATTACTATATGTAAACTTCCCGTATTTTAACTGGTATACTATAGTATATTATAGTCTAAATGTTTTAGTTCGTGTTATATAGTTGTAAAATAATTTATATAAAAAAAATGTATTATTAAAATATAAAAAATTTTTTTTGTATAATGGAAATAAGTAGATTCGAAAAGAGGTTAAAAAAATATATGTAGATTATCTCCAATTTGTACTGATGTAGATCACTGGTTCCCTTGTAGATCATGAATTAAATATATATTTTAAAAATTACTACATATTATCTGTGATGATTATTACCGGTGTGATCTACAATGCATAAAATAAACAAAACAAGCAGGTTGTATTAAATAAAAATAAACCTCTTTAATATTAGGGTAAGGGTAAAGATTAAAGATTAGGATAGGGGCTTTGTATATAGTAAAATTCAGCAAGGAATTTTTTTTTGCATAAAAAAAAGTAGTTTCATAAACAAAATTTTAGGTTAGAAGCAATTTTAGCAATTTTTTAAAAAATTTTTTGTTTTTGTTATACAAAAATTGATCTATATATTACACCTTATCCTGAATTTTAATTGGCAAATTGATTATCGGTGATGATCACCGGTGGTGATAAATAGCAAACTCCTATATTTTTAATCAATATTATATATTTTATTATAATAAATGCATATATAATTTAGGACAGAACTAGTCAGTGCCCCGTGCACTTTGGCCTCCTATTTTTATATCTCAAAATTTTACTAGGGTAACTCCTGTTGTGCTTCTAATAAAAAATGATCCTCCCGCGATTTTGTACTAATTTTGATTCTAACCCTAACCCTAACTCTAACTTTACGCAAAATTAATTATTAGTACATTAGGGGGCACAAAATACACAGGAGCACTTTTTAGATTTTTCCTATAATTTATTAATAACTTTATTTTTTTAAAAAATTTAAAAATTACAAATATAAAGCAAATTAATAATAGTATTTTTATTAAAAAAATAAAATAAAAAAAGACAAAAAAAAAGTAGCATTATTTGTATATAAAAAAAAACAAACCAAAAAAATTGTTTTACACGTCATAATTAGGTTCTTCTTGTTCTTTATTGGATCTATAATCTATATTTTTTGTCGAAGTTGTAGATTCTTCACCTTTTTAAATATATTCAAAAATTTTTAAAATTTGAACACAATGCAAAAAATAGCAAATTTTTAAGAAATTTTAAATATACCCGCCTTTCTTAGCCTTTTACTTTTACTTGCCTAAAAAATATTTTTCAAATAAAAATTCAATTTAAAAATTTAAAATAAATTTTGTATTTTAAAATATAAACTTACTTTTTTGGAGGATTGCGAAAGTCGTTTGAAATAATTAGACGTATCCTATAAATTTTTAAATGTTTAAAATAATTATAAAGAATATGTGATAATATTTCTATATAATCTATGTATAAATATACTCGTTCGAATTCTTATAATTGTTTTCCAAATTCTTCTAATTCTTCTGGTTCGTTTCCAATCTTTATCCGACAATCTTTGCATGAATTCACGATTATATTCCTTAAAATAGTCCTCTGCTCTTCTCTTGAGTTCTGCATCTGTAGGATAAATTGAGTTGTATAACAACTCATTGGCAATTCCTTTAACGCTTTGCTAATTATAAAAAAATTATTAGAATAAAATATAAAAATTAAATAAAATATAAAAAATTAAAATAAATATTAAAAAAATTAAAAAAATTACCTCAAGGAAAGCCTTTTCATTCGTTGCATCATAGTTTTTAACCAAATTGTCTTCAAGTCTTTCATTCGGCCTTCAAGCCGATCAAGTTTCGAAACAATTCGGTCCATATGGTGAAGAAGTTCACTCTGGTTCTCTAAAAGCTTAAAGATTGATGCTTCTGACATTTTATTTAAAATTAAATTATAACAATGAAAATATTTAAAAAATAAAAAAATAATTAAAAAATATAATTTTAAATTAAATTAACAACTTTCGAAAGTTCACGCAGGTTCAGTTGAACCTGTGGCTTCTACAGTAGAACTTCCTGCTTCCACAATGTCTTGCTCCATTTCCGCGATTGGATCTTGTCTACGTGAAGCTTTTTCTTTGGTGGTTTTGGTGGTCTTGTTCTTGGAACCGAAGAGTTTTTGCCCGAACATTCTTTCAAAATGTGTATATGTTTAAAAGTTTATTAATAATTATTGCTAAGAAATAATTAAAAATTAAATATAAAAAATAAAATAAAAATAAAGAATTTAAAATTAATAACTCATAGTGAGCTAGAAGATAAAGACTTATATAAAAAATATAAGCCAGCAGACTTAGCAAGATAGTTATCCATCACATTCGTATGGCTAGAGCTTGCCAGAGGTTTTACTACTTATATTTACACTGTCTACAATCATTTATGGATTTTAAATTCAATTAATATATATGCTAGCAAATTGCCAGTTTGCTATTCACAGTATCAGCAACTACATATATATTAATTAAGAAATCTATAATTAAAAGTTATACAGTATATTACGGTATATAGAATTATTTACCTAATAAGTTATAATTTGAAAAATAAATAAAAAAACTTAAAGAAAAAGGTTGTATTTATAAAATTTAAAAAATAATTAAAACAACAAAGTAACTAATGTTAAAAAAGTGCAAATATTTGTAATAAAATAAATAAAAAAAAGGCTTAAGTGGTGTTGCAAAGGTTGGCAGTATGTTGTGAAGTTGCGAAGTTGTTGAAAGTTGTAAAAACAACAATGTTGATTGATGATCCATTGTTTACTTTTATGGTAAAATTTAATATCACCACAGGTGATCATCACCACTTATATGTTCAGCCAATCGAATTGCAGGATCTTATGTAATCAAAACAATAAAGAAGCAAAGAAAAAATTCAAAAAATCTTTAATAGCGAAATATTTTGCTATAATAACAAGTCTTCGGGCAATAAGTAAAAATTCTTAGCATTAAATTTTACACATAAACAAATTCTTCCAACCCAGACCCTACCAGGCCCTAACTCTAAATCTTTATTAAAAATTTATAATTATGTGGTGATTATCACTTGTGATAAGTTAGCTGGCTGTATTTAACCTTGGCTTATGATTTCACATGCTATTACATGACCAATGACTTCGCTACTAACACAATATAGAGTAAATACATACTTATTTTTTAAAAAAAATTTAATAAATGTTTAATAAATTTTAAAATAATTTAATAAATGTTAAAAAAATTTAATAACTGCACATATATTTGCTGCGAAAAACACTATATAATATTATTACAAATTTTAATTATTTCGAATTTTTTTGAGAAATTACAAATTATTTAGTCCCTGTATATGGGGTGAGTCAGTAGAAAAGGGACAAATTTTTTCTAAGTAAAAGTTTTCTTGACTTTAAGCTTAAATATCTTAACAACTATTTTAATAAAATTAATAATTTTTTTTTTATTTTAATTCTATATAATTTCAAGATTAAAATAAAAAATTTTTTAGCAAATTTGATTAAATAGTTGTCAAGATATTTTAATTTAAAAATTAAAAAAATTTTACTAAAAATGATTTGTCCCTTTTCTACTGACTCACCCCATATATTGATTAAAAATGTATATTTAATTTAAAATATAATGTATAATATAAATATAAAATTTTAAAATTGCGAACTTTTGTGAAATTCTGAATATTTGCAAAATCCATTAAGAATAATTTAGTAGTGTTCTTTTAATATAAAATTTGGTCCTACATTCTTTAGATAAAAAAATATTAGAACAATTATGGAAACCAATATACCGTCTATACTAATTCAGAAGTTACTTGAACTGGATTTTGTGTTATATTAATTTTACATTTGCTGCGAAACAAATATTAATTATTTCACATTTTTTTGAGAAATAGCAAAATTATATATAAGATATAATAATAAATAAATATAAAATTTTAAACAGCTCTTTTTCATCACGACTTCTCTATCAGTTGATCTTATTGTCACCTTGATCAGTTTGATCACCTTAATCAGTTTGATCACCTTGATCAGTTTGACCACCTTGATTAGTTTAACTTCCTTGGCTAAAATTGCGAAATTTTGTGAAATCCTGCGAAATCTTGCGAAATCTTGTAAAAATTTTTAAATATTTGCAAAAAGCTTGATTATATTATTAAGAATAATTTAGTAGTGTTCTTTCAATATAAAATTTAAATATAGATTTATATAAAACAATTTACTTATTCCTACGTTCTTTAGATAAAAAAATATTAGAACAATTATGAGAACAATACATCCACCAATTATCCAATTATTTTATTGAATTTTTAGTTTTAATAAACAAAGATTATTGTAATAAATTGAATAATTTAAAAAAATAATTGATTTATACATTTCTAATAACTTGCATAATATTGAAATATTTCGAAATTAATTAAAGTATATTGTAATAAATTGAAAGTTGATGTAAAAACTATTCATTGTTTACTATTTATGGCAAAATTTAATAAGGATTTTTGTTTTTCAAAAATTGATCGTATTTCAAAATCAGCAAGACAATAATACCTTTTATACTATTTCATGGTTTCATATGCATATTCAGTAAACTTCTATGTAGTCTAATATTAGTCTAATGCAGATAATTTCGAAATGTTTAATAATTTCACATAAATTTGCAGATATGCTATGAAAATTAAATAAATAAAATTTGTAACTTTTCAGAATACCAAAATTGCGCTAGTTAAGTTTATTTGATCAGTAGGCTGTGCTTAGTGAATTGCCCGTCTAAAAAATCTTCACTCTGCCATCTGGGTGAAATGGGTCAGTTAAAAAAAAGGCTCCACCAGGTCACCTGACAGATCACTTGACAGGTCATCTGTTAGGTATGCTGTGCAAAATTAGAATCGTCACTTAATAATGTTAGGTAATTTTTAGATAATGATAGTAATCAGATTTTGAATTGTGTTCATGGTCACAGTTTAAAAAAAATAACTCAGATCATTAGTCACTTAATGATCTAAGATAAAACAACAATACAAATTAAGGGGTTTAATTGTTCGATCAATAAGGTAATCAATGAGTATTTAAAAGGGGCAAGTCAACCCGCATCATTCCCACCTGGGGTGACTCGGGTGATACCCAATTCACTTAATCTTGGTATTCTTCTCTTGTTTCATATACCATAATATGACCAACGACTTTTCTGTAATACTATGTAGAGTAAAATTAATCAATCACATTAATTTTACTTAAAAAAATTTATAAATGTTTAATAATGCGCATAAATTCGCAAATATGCTGTGAAAATTAGATAAATGAAATTTAATAACTTTTAATTATTTCAAGAAATTACAAAGTATTTTTATCATTTATTCCAGAATGCCAAAATTGTGCTAGTTAAGTTCATTCGATCAGTGGGCTATGCTTAAGCTTGGTATTCTTCTCTCATTGTTTCATATACCATAACTTGACCAATGACTTCTCTGTTAATACTATATAGAATTAATTAATCGCATTAATTTTCTTAATAAATGATTAATAATCGCACATATATTCGCAGATATGCTGTGAAATTAAATAAATGAAATTTGATAAATTTTAATTATTTCACATTTTTTTGAGAAATTACAAAGTATTTAAGATTATCATAATGAATTGAATAATTTAAATAATAATGTATTTAATAAATTTTTAATTTTTTCACATAATTTCAAAATTAATTAAAGTATATGGGCTGCCGTCAATAGAAATAAGTCAGATTGACATTTTAAAAAAAATTAATACCTTAACTTTCACAGCATATATCTCTATGCATTTTGAAGGGGTGGCAATCAATTAGTCAACAATCACTTCACCGATATAACATTTTACCGACAATTATTCACCGCCAAGTTCATTATACCGACAGTTTATTTCACCGAAGCTCATTACACTGACAAAGTAATTCTGGTCATTTTCGTTAGGGTCAGAGTAGAATTAGGTAGAATTAGGGCTAAAGTTAGGGTGCTTTTTGAAAAAAAACTTGTCAGTGAAATGAACTTCGGTGAAACAAACTGTCGGTAAAATGAACTTGTTGGTGAGTATTTTTCGGTGAAATGTTATGTCAGTGAAGTGATTGTCGGTGAAATAATACGAACCTATTTTGAAGCTATCTTGATGTTTAATATTCAAAAGAATCCTATGATCTAAGCTTTCTTTTGAATATTAAATCATCAAGATAGACTCAAAATCCATAGAGATATGCGCTGTGAAAGTTAAGGTATTAATTTTTTTTAAAATATCAATCTGCCTTATTTCTATTGACGGTAGCCCATATCATAACAAATTGAATAATTTTTAAATTAAATATTTATTGAACTTATACATAAATTTTAATTATTTCGAATTATCTCATATCGTTTTGAAATATTTTTATAAAACATAATTTTCAATAAATGCCAACATTATAAATTAAATACTTTGGTTTAATTTAAAATATAAACAGAATTTCTATACTTTCAAAAAGATATAAATATGATTAAAAACTTTTTTATTTTTTTCATAAAAGATTTTATTTCCAAATATCTTTAAAATTTTAAATCAAATTGAAATTATTATAATCTTAGAATATAAATTTCACTATTTTTCTTTAAATATCAAATATAATCCTAATCTCATAAAATGTCTAGCTTCATATGTTCTATCCGCGGATGTACTTTTTCATTACCAAATGGATTGAGTAAACATATGTCCAAGTGTCTTAATACTGTTGAAGATGTTCCAGTTTTTACCAAAAGTGCTGAGAGTTTTCGCAAGTTTTCACTTTTTGAAGAATTGCCTCAAGATGATATTAATGAAGACCAATTAGAAATGGATATTCCTCTTCCTCTAAAACCTCTAAAAAATTTTATTTAAAGATATTAGCTTAAGCAATCCTGTGCAAAATATTAATTTAGAGAGTAATATTGCGAATTTATCTAATGATGATAATTTGACTAAGAATTTAGCAGATATGTCTTTTGAATTAGAGAATAACACATATTCAAAAAATTTTGAAGTCAATCCTAATACTAATATTCTTGATGAATTTAAAAATACTTCACAAGATTATCGTGAATTATCTGATGATATTTTAGTTAGCGCAGATTATTTCAAAGTTATGCGAAATAATTTATCTGACGATGAAAATCAAGAATATAATGAATTTTCTAACGAAGTTTATGCTGATTTAATAGTTTTGGTTACAAAATATAAACTAAGTAATGCAGCTGAAAATGCGATTATCTCATTTTTTAATAAGCATTCAAATCATTCCAAATCTCAATTACCAAAAAATATTAAACAAGGCATGAATAATATGAAATCTAATTTGTCATATATAAAAACTAAAGTATTGGATCATGATAATACCGAGTATTTCTTATATCATATGCAATTAATGAGTTGCATTCAAAATATATTAGAAATTCCTAATATATTTCAAACTTTTGCACTTGAATATGAAGAATTATATAAAACTACTAAGGTATATTAACTTTAATATTATTTTTATATTTTTATATATATATATATTTTGTTTTTATGAATTAATTTTTTTTAAAGAATAGTAAAGAAAATATTTATAAAGAGCAAAATAATGGACAATGGTGGAAAACTACTCAAAGTAATTTACCAACTGGTGCAAAAATTTTATCCATTATTATATATTCTGATGCAACCAATTGTGATTCATTGGGTAAAAGTCAGCATAACCCAATATATTTATAAATTGGAAATATACCTACATGGCGCAGAAATAAACTGGATGCAAAACAATTACTGGGTTATTTGCCAATAATAAAATCTTCTAATTTAGGAAAAGAAATAAAAAGACAAATATTTCATAAATGTTTAGACATAATTTTAGAACCAATTCAATCATTCTCAAAGAAAAGAACTAATTTGTTACTTAATAACAAATTTATTTGGTTCTATCCAAAAATTTCAACAATAATCACAGATTGGCCAGAAGCTGCAATCTTTTGCTTAACATACAAATCAACAAAGTCTAAACATCTTGCCATTTTTGTTTAGTAAAAAGAGATAATTTAACAAATACAAATTTTATTAAAAAAGATATGGAACTTAGAAATCATGAAAGCATGCAAACTATTATAATAAGAATAAAGGACAAATAGTAAGCATTAAATCGGTACCAAATATTTTTTGAAAATTTAGGTAAATTTTAATATTCAAATTAAATATGCGAATATGTTTAAAATATTTCGAATAATTTTAAGATTTAAAATTAATTTTACTATACCGATTTTAAATTAATTTTAAAATTTTCAAAACATTGCGAAATATTTAATATTAATTTTACTATAACGATTTTTAAATTAATTTTAAAATTTCGAAACGTTGCGAAATATTTAATATTAATTTAACAATTTTTAAGATAATTTTAAAACTTTTGAATCATTGCGAAATATTTTAAAATAACTTAAGTGATGATCTGACACAAATCGATAGTGTGATCATAGTGTAATGTGATGCAGATCCTTACTATTTGTTGATATATAAATCCTAAAATGTAGAAATTTTTTTGCCCACCCAAGGTAATATTTTTTCTTACTAAGTTAAGGAGTTATGTCTACTAAGTGAAAATTGTAGAGCTCATCGAGACGAGTCTAATGGTAGTTAGACCATCAAAATCGGACCTGTAGATGATGAGATACCTTCGAAAAACGATTAACTGGCTAATGTAAACAATAGGTTTGTTTACACAAAATTTTATATAGTCGACCAATCATTTTTTGAAGATATCTTATTATCTACTGGTCCTATTTCGATGATCTAACTACCATTAGACTTGTCTTGATGAGCTCTACAATTTTCACTTAGTAGACAAGACTCATTAACTTAGTAATAAAAAAAGTTTTCTAAGTTTTTCTTATGTGCCAAAAATATTCCTATATTATAGGATTTGCATAGTAATTTGCGTCATGTTATACTATGATCACACTATTGATTTGTGGCAGATCACCAATTAAATTATTTTAAAAAAAGATTAAAATTTGTAATATATAATATATAATTTAATATCAATTTTTATTTTAGAAATATCAATATTTACGAAGCTATGGTAATTAATAGAATGCATCATTTAGATTTGGGATTATTTAACTATCAAATTACTTTTACATATAAGCTTTAAAACAATCATATGGAGCTTTAAAGTGGATAAAATATTAGTGAATATTCCTAAATTTCCGGAACTTAAAATATTCAAAAATAGAATTTAATCACTTTCTAGAATTACAGCTAATGAATATCGTAATCTTATGAAAGTTATGATATTTGTTCTGGATAACTTAGATATTAGTGAAGCATTAAATAAAAAGTTGTTAATCTTTATGAAGTTTGGAATAATATGTATATTATAAGTTGATCTGAAAAATTCGATGACCAAAGTTTGAAAGATTTTGAGGTAATTCGCAATATTTTAAATTTATTTGAATTTATTTTTCGATATTTTAATATTTTATTAACTAATTTTAATAACTAATATTAATATAATTATTTCTAGAATTAATAATAAATCGGGCTCAACTGTTTATTAATATTTTTCAAACAAGTACTTCATCAGAATTAAAATTTCCAAATTACATTCATGGGTATACTAAACTATTAATTTAATTAGACAGTATGGTACTTTAAATGGGTTCTCCACTAAAACCTATGAAAGTCTTCATAAAGATTTTGTTAAAACACCTTATTATTTAACTAATAAACAAAATATAGAAATTCAAATAATAAGAAAATTGGTAATTATTTAAATTTTTTTAATAATATTTAGTATTTTTATAAAACTTTACTAAATTATTTTAAATTAAATAGATTTAGAGGCAGGATATTGCAACGAAATTATTATCAGGCAAATCAAAAAAATTTAAAACTATAAGCCCTTATAAATTCACAAATTTATTTGGACTTTTAGTTTAAATAATGCTCAGGAATTTATTAACTAATAATTAAAGACTATAATTCAAGTTCTAAAATATATTTTGAACTTGAAAATTTTTTAAACTATTTAACTATATATTTTAATTCAACAAATGTTAATTTATGTAATTATATAGTTAAAATATATAGCTCAATAATTTTAGAAAATGGGGCTATAATTATAGCAACTGATAATTTTCATGGAGACGCCTGGCATAGCAATGTAGCAGTTGCTATAAATTCTAAAGAACTATTTGAATATATATCAGATTAAGGAATCTGTTATGGACAGGTATTTTTCATAGTTTAATTTTTAATTTTTAATTTTTAAAATACAGTATTAACATAAATTTTTAATATTTAATTTTTAGATATATTTATTAGTGAAACTTGAATATAATAAGGAATCTTTAACACATAATCTAGCATTAATTCAGTAGTATAATTTTAAATCAGACAGGAATCCATATTATTATAGATGTCCTTGGCTTAAATTAACTGAATTATTTAATATAATTGATATTGAAGCAATTAGAAATCAAGTCCATATAATTTACTGCTTTGACAAAACAAATGAATATTTAGTAAACAAATATATTTTTTAATAAAAAATCTTAAACAATCTTAAACATAATTAAAATTATTTAAAAGTTTTCGAAACTATTAATTATCACAATTAACTAAAATATCGAAAAATAAAGAAAGTATTTCGAATATATTTAAATAACTTGAATGATTCAATTTATAATAAAAAAAAATTAGAATAGTTTATTCTGAAAAATTCAAAATATTTCGCAAAACGTAAACATTATTTTATTGATTTTCATAAATCTGACCAATAGAAGAATTTATAATTTATTTGACCAATATGGTAAATTAGTTTGTTTTGATTTTTATTATCTGACCAATAGAAAAATTTAAATTTATTTAACCAATATAGTAATTTTACATTGTATAATTTATTTGGAATACGGATTGCCATTTTAAAAAATTTAATATATCAGCTTATACATATCTCGATGAACTTTAAAGCTATTTTAATGATTTAATTCACAAGATAGCTTCAAATTTTGTCGAGATATGAACTGTGAAAATTAAATAGTCTTGAAGAATTTAAATAATGCAAATCAATTTATAGAGTTTTAGAAACCAAATAATGAACTGAGATATTAAACAAAAGTAGAAAAGACAGAAATTAAATTATATGACTAAATTTCAAAAGTATTCTCAACAGTTCAGAGTATTTAAAAAATGATTCAATTTATCAATAAAACAAAATTAGAATAGTTTATTCTAAAAATTCAAAATATTTCGCAAAACGTAAACATTATTTAAATATATTAAAATATTAAACCAAAGTAAAGACAGAAATTAAAATTATATGACAACATTTTGAAAGTATTCGCAACAGTTCAGAGTATTTAAAAAATGATTCAATTTATCAATAAAACAAAATTAGAATCGTATATTCTGAAAATTCAAAATATTTCGCAAAACGTAAACATTATTTTAAATGTATTAAAATATTAAACAAAAGTAAAAACAGAAATTAAAATTATATGACAAAAATTCAAAAGTATTCACAAGATTTTAGAGTATTTAAAATTATTCTTCAAATATTTCTTTAAATATTTATTTATAAGTCAAAAAATAATAATATAAAATATATATAAAAATATGAATTTAATATTTTTGCGCATGTGCGCTGTAGCACATCTTATATGATTTGGTGTAACATGAAATCAAAACAACTGAAATAACCTGTTTTTTTTGTTAGTTAGGGTTAGGGTGAGGTTAGAATAGTGTGTAGGCGAGAAAAGGTGCTTTATAGTAAAATTTTGCAAGGAATTTTTTTGTTAGAGCACGAAGAGTGGTTTCATAAGCAAAATTATGAGCCACATGCGATTTTTAAAAGATCACTATTTTTTCTCGATTTCATATTACACCTGATCCTACGATCTGATTGGTTTATCAGATGGGTGTGTTACAACGCATATGCGCTAAATTACATAAACCTAAAAATATAATAAATTTATAAATAAAAAAATAAACAGAAATAAAAAAAATAAAATAAAAAAATAAGGTAGCTGCGCAACGAAGTTGCGCTAAAACCAGGAACAGAAAATAGGTTATATTTGAGATTTAATTGAATTTACAAGCATATACAATATTGTCCATACATAAAGTATCTCCAAAAAAACAGAAAAAGTTCATGAATAAGTGCCATGGTACTTTATGCAAGGTCGATGCTATAAATTATTGTAATTATTAAATTATGCTGCTATAATTAATTAAATTATGGATATGCTGTAATAATTAATGATCTAAAATGTAAAACATATCACCACAAATCATATTACAATAATTCGGATCCATGCCATTTCACTGGCAAGTAATTTACTGATAAGATTAATTTACCCACGATTTCTGAAATCCTTTCGGTATCATCTTATGAATTTTCTAGTTCTTCAGAAATTAGATCGCTATTTTCAGAATGAATTTCCAAAGACAACGGAGTGTTAGGTGGCTTTTAGGATGAAACCAAAAGAACTTCAGGAAAAGATAGCTATAGTTCATCAATAAGTTTTTTTTAAAAAATTGCACTANTTTTTTTTTAAAAATTGCACTAACCTTAACCCTAACCCTAAGCTCAACCCTAACGATAATGCCAGAATTTCTTATTAGTGAAATGAACTTTCGATAAATTAATCTAATGAAAACGTAATGACTAATCAGACCTATAAAAGTAGATAGATGTCAAGCCACTTGTTCCAATCATCGAGTTTTAATATGGACAGACATATACCAGTACGATCACATGAAATGTGGAGGGATGGTTCCGTTCAACTTTTTGGTGTGCTATAGTTTTTCCTGTTTAGAAGGTATTATGGTTATCTCTTTTTTCCATTTGTGGTATAGTTCAAGATTTTTAGAACATATTCGCTATGTAATTTAATTACATGTCGAATATATTCTAAAAATCATGAACTATACCATAAACAGAAAAAAAGAGAACCATAATACCTTCTAAACAGGAAAAATATAGCACACCAAAAAGTTGAACGGAACCATCCCTTCACATTTCATGTGATCATACTGGTATAACCTGTTAAGCTCGCAACAAAGTAACGGAGCGGTCATTATTGCGGATCATATAAATGTTTGTCATTTATAGTTAGTTCAGTGCTTGGTTGAGGCTTATTGTTTAATGGAGCAGTTTTGTTTGTTGTAATATCGTATGATTTTAGCAAATTAGGTTTCTATGAATATCGGTAAATAGAACATATTAAAGTATGGCTAAGTATATGAATGGGTGGCTGTGCACATATGAATGTTAAGGAATGAAGTTGTCTTTGGTTTTGCTATCGCTCGCCTTGGTAAAAGCTGGCTCTATCTTTCGCCCACTCTCCCTATTTTTAAGTGGACTGCAAGTATTAGTAGTATCAGTCACAGCTATAGTAGATATTTGTAGTCTGTTTTTTTTGGCTTCACGGCTAATGGTAGTAAAAGGACCATCAGTAGCAATTTTTGGGATCCACAGCTGCAGGGGCAGTGCAGCGACCCTTATTAGTGACCAGTTAGGCTCTGCGGCTGCAGTGGCAGTGCAAGGACCTTATTAGTAAATAGTTAGACTCCGCGGCTAGAGTGGCAGTGCAATGACCTAATTAGTGAACAGTTAGGCTCCGCAGCAGTGCAAGGGCCTTGTTAGTGAATATTTAGGCTCCACGGCTGCAGTGGCAGTGCAAGGACCTTATTAATGAATATTTAGGCTCCGCAGCTACAGTGGCAGTGCAAGGACCTTATTAGTAGTAAGTTAGGATCTGCGGCTACAGCGGTAGTGCAAGAACCTTATTAGTGTAAGTTAGGCTCCGCGGCTGCAGTGGCAGTGCAAGGAGTTTATTAGTGAATATTTAGGCTCTGGGACTGCAATGATTCAAGGACCTTATTAATGAATAGGTAGGCTCCGCGGCAGCAGTGGCAGTGCAAGGTCCTTATTAGTGCACAGTAAGGCTCCACAGCTACAGTGGCAGTGCAAGCAACTGAAATAGATACTGTAAGATGACGCCTGATTCTCTTTTTATCTATATACGTATGTTAGCTATCTTGCCTTTGTTGTGGTTTCATGTAGTAGACAGGGTGTGGTGGGAACTTGGGGTTTAGGGAATTTTGGAACCAAAAAGCAGCGTCTGAAAGGTTGGGAGAATGATTAGTACAGGTTCAGTCAATTTTTCATAGACTAGAGGCTTTGTCATAGGTATTGAGTTTCGAGTATGTAACGTTATAGCTTGTTTGGATAGCGAACCTATTCCCATATGTTGTTTCATATATAGAAATAAAGTAGCTGATCGAGCAATAATAATTTTAAATCTACATTAGCTTTATCTGTATACAATATGTAATATACACCTTTAGCATTTCACTATGGAAATAAACCTGTNCTACATTAGCTTTATCTGTATACAATATGTAATATACACCTTTAGCATTTCACTATGGAAATAAACCTGTGAAAATGCGCAGGTCACAAGGCAATCCGAAAATGCCCGTTAAAACAGAAAAGGAAAGATTTATGGTCACACCGACCAACCAAATACGAGATTTTGTGGACGCACATCATTTCAGATGGCTGTAAACCATACCCTTCATTTCACTTCTGTGAAACTCTATTTCTGGTATATATATATATAAATTAAGATTCTTAAGTATCGTGTATAGCCAAGTGTCCAGCACTAGCAGTAGAAGACCCCTCCTGTGGTTCATCATGTGTAGCCAAGTGTCCAGTACTAGCTGTAGATCCCTCTGGTGGTTCTTCTTGAGTTGCTTTGAGAGTTGCTTCGGGAGTTGCTTGAAAAGTTTTCGCATCCGAAATATTTATAGGGCTTTTTGTTCTTCTTATACACTTGCCCTTTCGAGAAGACTAAATAATTTAATATTAAAATATTTAATTAACAATCCACATATGAATGATAGGATTTTATAAATTATGAAAGTATAATTTACTATGTTTTTTTATATGAATGAAATCTTTTTTCCTCTACACTTATAAAAACTCTATATAGTTACAAAAAATAAAATATCAATATTTTTTTAACTACCAAACCAATTTCAAAAATTTTTTACATTATATATAAAAAAGTATTCTCTACATTTTTCAATTAGAAGATCTAGTATATTAACATAATAAAAAAAAAAGTTAGCTATGGAGGAAAAAAAGATTTCATAATTATAATAAATTTAATAGTAATTTGCACTTAGAAATACTATCCTTCTTATATGAATCAGCAATTAAATTAACTTTTCATAGTAAAATTTTTGTTTATATAAATTTTAAAAAATTTATATTTACACTTTCGGATTGTTGCAGTTTTCTTTTCTTTTAACTTTGACTCATTTCTTCCTCAACTACCTCATTTTCATCTTCTGTTGATTCTCCTTTACCAGGTGGAAGAAATTTCTTTTTTTTGTTGCAATTTTCTCTATTTTTTTATTTTTAAAAATTCCACAATGTTTGAATATGTTTAAAAATATTTAAATATTTTGTTTTGCTTTAATAATTTATTATATATTAATCATATACCAAATTTCTTCTAAGTCTATCTTTAACAGTATCTTCAGACATTGTTAACTTCTCGTAATAATCGTTCAACATTATTTGGCATACTGCAATTGCGTATACTATTTTAATATTGGTCGGTAACTTGTTTGGCCACACCTTGCTTAGGATCCTGAACATGTACGAATCATTGGGGTCCAAGGATATTGGTGTGAAAAGCTTCTGATAGCATGCTTTCGTTTTGGCAAAAGCTTTCCACTCTAAAACATCTGCAAGAGTCGCGTTCGTATTTATTGAATCCAATTGGCTTTTGCCAAACACAGAAAACATTGCATCCTTCACACGTGTCATCAAAGCACTTTGCAAAAAGCGATACTGTTTTAAAAGCTAAAAATATAATTTATTTTAAGTAAATGAAATATTCTAAATAATTCGAATATTTTCGATATATTTCGAATATATTCAAAATATTTAGTAAATGAATAATTCTAAATAGTTCGAATATATTTGAAATATTTCGAATATATTCAAAATATTTAGAATTATTTTTTATTATATGAAAAAAAGACAAATGAAACAAAATTAAAAATATTTACTGGTTGAGCAATATTTTTTTTATAATATGTATTCCACTTTTTATCGGTCATACTGTTATAAAATTCAGTGTAATTTTCTGCAAGAAAACTTCTGCCACTTCCCATAATTTGTCATCCAAAGGATATATTGAATATTTAAACAACTTCTTTGCAATCTCTTTTGCCGATTGCTATATATAAAAATAGTTTTTAATTATTTTAAATTAAATTAAATAAATTAAAATATTAAGATATAAAAATAAAAATTACATTTATAAAATTGGTTTCATGAGCTAAGTCAAAACTTTCTGAAAACTTATTATCCATTTTGGATAAGCGCCTTTCGATTTGATTCATTTTTTTGGATAGCTCATTAAGCTTATCCATTATAGCTCCTAACATATTACTAGGCACTTCTTAAAATAATTTTAAATAAAAAATTCAATTAGAAATATTATAAATAGTAAATTAATGAAATAAGAAAAATGTTATAAATTTAAATACCTTTAGAACATCTCGAACTAATCTGAATATTAGGTAATCTTCTTGATTCAACAGAATGCTCAGTAGATCTTTCAGTTTCTATTACGTCGGTATCAGGAGTGCCAACAAGAACTCTGGCAAAGATAGCTCGATTTGTTGTGATTTTTTTGGGTTGTCTTGCTTTTTTTTGAAGATTTAGCAGACATTGTGTTTGCAAAGTGTATGAAAAATTAATTGGGATATTTAAAAATTTGCAAAATTATTCGAAAGTTTATAAGAGAGATAAGCAAGAGAATGAGATATAGAGAGAAAGAAAGATAAAGAGAGAGAGATAGAGAGAGAAAGATATATAAAGAGAGAAAAAGATAGAGAGTAAGAGAGATAGAAAGAGATATTTATAAAGAGAGAAAGAGATAGAGAGAGAGATAGAGAGAGATAAAAAAAGAGAGATAGAGAGAGGTTCAGGTTAGTTTGAATGTTTTATAAAATAGGAAATTTAATTTGAAAATATGCGAAATGTTTGAAAAGTTTTAAAGGTAAAAATAAATGCACGAAATAGGTGAAGTATAGAATATTTTAGATGTTTATGAAATGGATAGAAATGACAATGAAGAGAGGAAATGCAAAATATCGCCTATATTTAAATATTTTCAATTAATATCAAAAAATTTCTAATGTAATCAAATTTCTTACGCATATTCATTAAAATTTTTTTTTACTATTTAAAAACATTCGTCTAAAGTAATCAATCAAAAAAATATACAATTAACATTTTCAAATATATTTAATTTATATTTTAATTAAAAAATAAATTATTTTAACTTTCTAGAATTACATTTATTTGTAGATTTTTGATAATAAAACCATTTACGACAATTGCTTAAAGGTTTTAGCTCCATTTTTAAATTAAAAATTAATCTGCTTTGAAAACAAATGACCATTTATAGTAAATGCATATTGTGCATTATTCTTTTGTTTAGTAAATGCATTCCTGATTTTTAATTTATATTTTTATGTAATCGAGTTTTTTCAATTAACAATACACATGCTAATGTATTTAAGGGGATTATTAGATGTAAATAAAAAGATTTATTTATTAAAATTTTTTTACTTTCGTCTCGTCTAATTGAATTTTATTTTTAAATTAGTTCGAAGTATTTCGAAACATTGCACAAATACTGAAATATATTAAATTTGCAAATTTTGTTAACATTATTCAAAATTTATTATTTTAACCCGCGATGATTTCAAATAAACTGGGATGTGATCATTTGAATCTGTGTAATCAGTCAAAATATATACATATATTAATTAATTATTTTCAGATATATTTTAATTAATTCGAATATATTTGAAATATTTGATAATTTTATTGTTATTAAAAAATTAAATTATTTTGAATTTACTTGAATTACTTTTATATTTAGATTTTAAATACTTTGAAATTGTTTTCAATTGATAAAACTGTTCACGACAATTGCTTTAGAAGTTTTAGCTCCATTTTTAAATTTAATATTTTATACAATATTTAGAAATTTTAATAAAAATTAATCCGCCTTGAAAACAATTGATCATTTATAGTAAACGCATTGTACATTGTTCTTTTGTTTAATTAATAAATGCATTTCTAATTTTTTATTTATATTTTTATGTAATTGAGTTTTTTCAATTAACAATATACATGCTAATGTAATAATTAAAATTAAAGAAATTATTAAATGTAAATAAAAAAGGAATTATTCTAAATATAGTAATAAAAGGTTATAATTTTTGATAGGGGCTAATACATTTAAGGAAGTCACATTGTTTTAACATTAAATTTACTTTGAAGTAATTAGGAGTTATTAAAAATATTAAACGAGAAAAGCAAAATTTTTCTAATGTATTTAATATATTAAATAACTTTAAATTATATAAAAATAGTTTGAATTTTATTTAAAATTATAATATTTTGAAAGTTACATAAGTAATATATAAAAAATTGATTACTTTAGATAAAGCGAATATATTTAAATGCATTTGTAGATAATAAGAAATAATTAAAGAACTTGATATATGCGAAATAATTTGATTACATTAGAACTATCTTGAAAATATTTAAATAAATTCAATTTTCCTGTCTTCCTCTTTATAATTTTTATATCAATTTCATTTGATACATTAAATTCTCTCTTCCATACACATTCCTTATCCATTTATTACATTTTTCTGATTGTTCTTTAATATAACTAAAACCTTTTGCATTTTTTCTTTATTTCATTTTTATTATATATCTTTATATTATTATATATTATATACATATTATATATACAAATGTTTACTCAAAAATTAAGAAAGGGTGAAAAAATATCTGCTAAAAGGCATGAAGATTTCTTAAAATGATAGCTAAAAGGCGTGAAGATTTCTTAAATATGACAGCTGATAGTGGTGTACCTTCGCCAGATACTGAGGGGCTGCTGCGTAGCCTTTTGAAACTATTGGCTTAGGATCACTTTATTCTCTAAGACCTTCTGATGGTTAAAATTCAATAATATAACTTTTTTTTATTTTGTTAATTTCTATTTATAATATTTTTAAATTAATCTAATATTTAAAATAATTTAAAATCAAATTACTTTGGCTGAGATTAAGGGTATGCTTATTGGGCTATCCAAAAAAGTTGATAGATTGGAGCGAAAGATTTCGAATATAGATAGTTGTATATTGGAAGGTCTTAACCTTTCGAATGAAACAAAATTTATTAAAGTAATTATTATTTTTATCAGTTATATAATATGTTTATAATTAATTTAATCTAAGGCCACGCAAATTAAATTAGTTGGTTCTCATAATATGGGACAAGCAAGTAGGACCTGGCCAGCTGGCAAAAAATGAAATTTTTTTAATATAAAAATTTTTATAAATATTTTTTTCAAAAAAAAATTTATTATAACAAAAATTTTTAACTTTTCAAAAAAAGTGACCCAGCCAGGTTATGAGAACCAATTTTATTAGTTTGTGTGGCCTAAGTTAATAATATTTTATTTTATAATAGCAAACTTGTGCAGCAATAGCTAAACGACTAATTGCAAAAAATATTTACCCTACAGAGGAACAATTTAAGGTTGAAACTGAGGAATACCTCCTAGAAAATGAAGCAGATTTCTATGAAGGCATGGATGATAGAGATTAGAATACATATTATGAAGATAAATTTGCAATACCTGTAAATTTTTTCATAAATTCGATTACATTCGCATTGTGTTAATTATTGCATTTTCATTTTTTTAAATATTGTTTCTTAAAATATCAATGTATTTCAAACTAATTCAAACTGATTAAATTTATTCATTTAAATTTATTTTTTAGCTCCTATTTCAGCATCGATCTTGCAGAAGTTGAGTTTCCTCAAAAATTAAGGAATCAGTTTTTGCCGTTTTTGGGGAGACCCTCTTAGACCCAATTAACACAAACGCTATACCGCAAACTATTACGGTGTGAAAACAATCTAAAAAAACAAAATTATGCTCTAGAAAGCTTTTCAAACCCATAAATGAAAATAATGCCAATGAGACCTACTTTACGTGCATACTTGCGAGGGCTAGAGATGTGATCTGTTATCCGTTTTCATCCGTTTTCATATTAAAATCTGCGGATATCCGTGGATAGGGTTCCAAACCGGATTGAAAATCTCCAACCATGACCCGTCAGGTGAAAACTGATTGGAACCGGTTATCCGAAACTAAAACCGATTATCCAATTAAAAACGGGTTACCCGATTGTAATCAGGTAATGCTAATCGGGTGACCCAGATACCCAATTACCTATATATTATGCTGCATTTGTAAAAATAATTTTGTCCCCAAAACTTAAATTTGAGGACAAAAAATTAGTTAAATTTGACAAGCGCACCGTAATGAGAAATATTGTTGCAGGTCGATATAATAAAAGAAATCGGATTACCCATTTTTCAATGGGTGACCCGTTTGTGTTATATTAATCCAGTTGGCATATTTAAACCAGTTTGTCAAAATTGCGATCTGGTTGACGTTTTTTTTGGTTCGGTTGATCGGTGGACAGTCAACCGGATTGGATATTGGAACCCTATCCGCGGATTTTAATATGAAAATGGATGAAAACAGATAATGGATCACGTCTCTAGCGAGAGCATGGCCAGCTGCTATACCCACCAATATGCAATTGGCATACACAATAACAGTATACCAAATATTGCTAAATGAACATTATGAAAAGCTCACTATGAGTGATGAAATAACTAAAAATAGACTAAATAAAAACATAGTAAGTAATATAAAATAATTATATTTAAATTATTTAAATATATGTAAAATAATTCTAATATTTGTAAATTTAATTAAATAAGAATAAGTTAATAGAAGGCACTGCTTGTCGCCCCCTGCTACTGACCCCTGTTACTGACGATGAGGATTCTTTAACAGAAGATGAACAAGTTGAAGTTATTTCATCGTCTAGTAAGCAGGGTCGAGAATATAAGAGGGCTTCCACCACATCTCGCACTACTGAAAAGGGCAAACAAGCAAGAGTTGTACAAAGCCCTGATTCTCCCCACTATTCACATAAATTGAATCATATCAAGACGATTCGCAACATCTCGCACCAAGCCAGGATAATCTAAATCCTACACCAAGCCAGGATAATCCACCTGTACCTTCCTTATCTTCAAGCCTCCAGCCAATACAAACTCATTCTGAAGATGCTGGTCATCATGAATAAAATAATAATTTTTTTACTTTTTTATTTCTTTATGCATTTATTTTATTACATATATATATATATATATTTTTTATTTCTATTATTTTTTTTTTTAACTTTACAACCATGCTCTACTTTATTAGCAGTTTACGTAAAAAAATACATGAACTAAAAACTAACTATAATATAGGCTAATACCCAGCTTACTCCACTAGTGCCCAGGTATGGTTGTTGCACTGATGTTTGATAGTCTCGCAGCGACATACGATTTTTCTTATATATTTCTATGAGAGCATGTTCAGGTCCTCAGCTACCTTCAAAACGAAATTCTACATATAAAAAGAAACTACTTTCGCATCCACCAACTTACTATATGTGAACCTCTTATTTGACTTAACATTGAGTTCTCGACTAACTCATTCACTGAGTTCTCCACCTCCTGTTTCTTCTGTTTTTTCCGCTCTTTATCTTTTCTTTCAGCTTCCATGAGTTCTGGAACGCATGGCTCCTTGTTTCGAACTTCAAAAACCTTATGTTTTCTTTTCAAAGATCTCTCTATACCGGCACCTTTTTCCCACTTGATGACTTCATTGCATCTCTCCTTCCAAATAACACGATAGAAACCCTCCTGTACTACATACAAAAATGCATCTATACAAGTTTTTGTGTCCTTTCTAGACAGTCCATTCTTGTAAAATAACTAAATTTTCTCTCTTTCTACAAGACCACTTAAATAAACTTCTCTTTCTTTGAAGTGAACTTCTTTACTATCACTTAACAGAATTTCACTTAATTCCCAAACACTTAACAGAAAACTTGCTTCATCCAAGAGTACTGCCCATGCAGCACTCAGTGCTGTGTTTTCCATCTCCTGCCAAAAATTCTCTGCATAACTACACCGAATTAAATGTTTCATAGTTTCCTTAGTCTCCTCCTTGCACAAAATGCAGTTTGGTGACTTATACAACCAAGGATTACGGGCATGCAACTCATTCAGTGTTGGGAGAAGTTGGAACATTCCTTTGATTAGTAGTATTAATTTGAAACTGCTTTCCATTCCTCTACATCTGACTCCTCCCAATTCCTTTAGCCTTGCCCATCTGTAGGCCCAGTCTAGCTTATCACTATTATGATTATATTCTGCTGCTAGACTTTTACTCAAAAGAAGGCATCTTCCCTCAATGGCTCTTCTCTTTAACCGCAAAATAATCTTACGCGGACAGGTGTTGATATGTTTTCCATTTTACCACAGAGATGCATTCCAACATGTGGGATTGGTAGGTATCCACTTCCAGTCTTCTTCTAAATGCGCCGCTTCTTTTGCTAACCTGTCTGCAAGTTCGTTCCATACTATACCACTGTGAGCCTTCACTTTACAAAGCTCTAAGGAGAGATTTTTGACTTGGACTATCTCATAAATCTTGTCAAAAATTGACCTGTTTTTTAATTTAAGGCTCTTCTTGAAACTTCGTGATCTGAACACATTCTCAATACTACTAATCGCTACTAAACTATCTGTCTTAACTACAACTACAGAATCTTATTTTACTACTAACAGTGCACAAAGAATTGCAACCAATTTAGATCTCGTCGATGAAGGCCAATCGGCCACCCTGATTTTTTCTAACAAATTTATCGTCTCCTCCTCTTTATCTACTTGTACCCAAGCAGAACCCATTCTATCTTTAATACCTTCCTCCTCCTTATACCAAGAACCATAAGTATAAAAGACATAATCTGATCTTTCCTTCTGTATATTTTTTCCAACCATACCTAATAGTAAATTCGTAATTTTACTACTTAACCCTTGTTTTTTAATTATTTCAAATTCTATTCTGTCAACTTCTACTGCCATAGCTAATCTTTCTGTACTATTTTGATCTTTAGGTGCATTTTCATAAGCCGTATGCCTATAATAGCTCAAAGGAAATGACATTAACCAGTCGTTATCCTTTTTGACTATGCCATCTATTCTGCTAATACACTCTTTCATTTCTATTGAGAAATGGCAATCATTCTCTTTTCCACCTTTATTTAAAGCACAGCTTTTACACCTATTTATTCTAACCGCACTTTTCACTTTTTGGGTTTCGACCCAATGCTCTACTATGGCTTTGCGCGTAAACTTTTTGCTTATGCATCCCAGAACGTGTGTAGTTGAATTTTTCTTTCTTACTACTACCCAATCCTTGCACCTTTTATAATTACGAACTTTTTTCCTTATTGGTGATGAAAGCTTACTACTTTCATTTTCTAATCGGTATTCTCTTTTAAGCTCCCTTGAGGACTTGTTTATCATAACCCTTTCTTCGGTCCTGCTGAACCAATCAGGTGTCTTTCCCTTCATGCTTCTTTCCCTTATACCTCTGACTTGCTGCCATTACATCAAACTTGTGTCTGTCGGGTCTATTAACTGGTTCAGTGATACCAACTCCAAACTAACCCTTGTGTTCATCGAGCTCTTTATCGCTCTTTCATCCAGAAAACTTACAATCGCAACCTCTTTGTTACACACCTCGTTCTGAATACTTTGGGTTTCGAACTTTTAAGTTAATTAATTTGCATTTTTCAATCACATTGCATGAAAGATTTCCCTTCCAGAGAGTAGCATGCCATGCAT